>JASEKS010000057.1:31746-180586 GCA_030770415.1 Pleoardoris graminearum | reverse complement strand
ACCACTGCCTTATGCCCATTTGCTGCGGCCCATGCCAGCGGCGTCCGACTATATTTAGTATCCTTAGTGTTCACATCAACGCCGTCCTTCGCGAGCAGCAGCTTCACTACCGTCTCAAGACCCTTCTCTGCAGCATATGATAGGGGTGTTCGACCGTCTTTATCATTAGAGTCCGGGTCAACGCCGTCCTTCGCGAGTAGCAGCTCGACCACCGCCTCGCAACCCTTCTCAGCCGCCAACGACGGCGGCGTTCGTCCGTATTGAGCGTCCTTGATATTGGGATCATGTCCATTCTCGACTTCATGTGTGATCTCATCAGTGGCAGGAAATTCCCGCTGATGTTTGAGCACTGTGGACAGCGTTATTTCCTCGTGGAACTGCTTCCGTAGATCGTCGAAGACCTGGTAGGCAGGCACAAGATAGGCAAAGCCTCGCTCAGTGTTACCGGCAATGAGATGGCCGTAGAGCTCGCCAGACCCGGCATCGAGAACCCATGCACCACAGTCGCCATCAGCCAGTTTTCCTTTGAGTTCGACAGTCCAGAGCTCCTGCGAGAAGTTATCCTTCCCACAAACCTTAAATGAGCGTGCGCAGTACAGTCTACCTCTCATAAAGCCTCCAGATGCAGTCACGGTGATGATATCAGCATCTCTAGGGCCCGTTTTGACCTCCTCATTTGGATATAGGGTAGATCCTTCAGCCATGTCAAGGATAGGTACTTCGTTGTAAAGTTGGACGTGAGCTTCGATTTCAATGAGCGCATAATCGAGGCTTGGCTGAGGACCAGACTCAGAAGAGAATTTCATGTGTCCCAGTTCGACGAGTCCTACTTTTGGGGCAATCGAAGTATCGAAGCTGGGGCTCTCGAGAGTTGTCGTAGACCATTCGCGCTCATATGATACTTCCGTGTCAGGGGGCTGAGCCAAAAGCGCCTGTGTCGAAGTGCGCGGTTTCGTAGCGGGCTGCTGCAAGTCTGTTTCCTGCGTGAGACTTTCTGACGAAGCAGTATTATATGAGCTCACATATCCTGCAGGTGGGGTTGCACTTCCGCAGCTGGTGAGATCAACGGCACTCTCATCAGGTTCGTCCTCGAAATCGCTCAGTCCGGCGATTTCAAGCTCATCGTTGGATTCCGAGGGCGTGCCCGATGTATCTGTTGAAGCACCCTTCTCGAACACATGAGCTGCAGTAAGGTAATAACATTTCCCGCCGCAGCGAAGTATGCCACCAGCTGTGGCTTTCCGTAGATGGCCCCCTTCTTCGTTCAGATCCACAAATATTGGCTTTCCAACTATAGGCGTCTGGAGCTTGTACAATACCAGTGGCTCGTCGCTTAGGGAAATCATTTCCGTCTCTGTCTCGTGGTTATCCTCGGCAAGAGGTCGGTGTCTCTTCGCATCTGGGGGGTACGGCCTTGCTAGTACCTTAAACCCAAGGTACAGGTCAGTCTCCAGGAGACCACTCCCTTTGATAAGCCTCATAGCCCTCTCCCTTTTTAGCTTGTCATCGCCCGAGAATACGACGGTAGGTCTCGATGTACTTCGTGTGTAGCCGATCATGAAGACACTCCAGGTAACATCAGAGAGGTCATCGCTGCAACGGCTCAAGGTCTGTTTTATATCATCGGCTAGGCGACTATCAAATATGCGCCATGCCTCGCCTACAGCCTGCCAGCAATGATACATGAGAACAGAGGAATATTCCTTCTGACCCACAGATGCCTCGGGTTTAGGAAACGACATCTGTGTTGAAAGATAATGAGAATTCTTGATATAGCCAAACTTTGGAGAACGTAAGTCGGGTTGAAGAGGAAAGGAGGAGACTGGACAAAATTCAAACCCTCAGCTCGGCGGGGCTGAAATCAGTAACGCCAAGGTGCGGGGTACTCTTGAAAACGCTATACCTTTGGCCTCGCCATCTCTAGAGATGTTAAGTGATTAAAAATTTTCGCGGAATTTTCGCAACCGATCTTTCTCGTCAGGATTTGGTATCTAATCACCCCCACGCAATGTCGTCAGCAGCGGCGAAGCCCTTACTCGGCGCACCTGCTCACATTGGCCTGGAGAGCGACCTCAACTCTACTCCCACAACCGCCGATAGCAGATGCGAGATAGTAAATGCGTTCTGGGACATCAACGCTGCGGCCTCAGACTTCAAAGGAGAATCTAAGTTCGACGCCTATTTCAAGTTCTACTCGAAGCAGTGCTGTCTAGCCTTCAGAAATGAAGGCGCTTTTATGCTCGCGAAGAACCACCAGGACATAGTCGAGGTCGCCAAAAAGCTTAGAGACAATAAGAGGCGAGAGGCTATCGAGCAGGATCTGGAAAACAAGTTCGGAAATTCAAGACCACCTAACGCAGATGAACGTATTAGTGGATTGATCAATCTGGCAGCGAGGCTCGTACTCATGATGGGGATCGGCGAACTTAAGGTTGGGTTCATCGCACGGGACCCGCTCCACTGGAAGACTGGCAACCTAAGAGATTTCGTCTGCACTTATTTCAAGGAACAACAAACCGACAGTGAGGAACACGTCAAGTTGGAGCCAATTTTCAATGCTCGTAACCTTGAACGGATCGCAGGAATTAAGATTGAGTTGGGTCTTCCACGTTCGCGCATTGACGATCTGAGCTGACGTTTGCGATCTTGCGAGTACCAGGTGGACAGCAAATTTAGCCGACCACCTGCGCCTGATTGAAGGCGACGGCGACATCAAGGTTGCGATCTTTCATCATGCCACTTTCTTGAAAGCCCAGAAAGGAAGGTAAGCTCAGAGGGACGTCCGTCTTAGGATGATAGAGGGCTAACATTTCCTTACCTAGTCCATCCCCGCCGTTCCCGGCTGGATTGGTAGAGGAGACCTTGAAGACAATTGCTCTACTCTTCCCTCAATCAAACATCGACCTCGTAAGATGGTACCACAAGATAAGAATAACAGGGGAACCACCGCAGGAGCTTGATCACGAGGCTGTCAGAAATGGTAATTTGCTATCAAAGGAAAGGAGGATTGAGCAATTCAACTTTTGGCGGGAGCGGCTCGTCATCCTCAAGCAAGTCTTCGACGAAGCGGAACCAAAAGGTTTGAAGCAGTGGTGGTACGATAGGCGGAAAAGAGTGCAGTGGTATACTTTCTGGGTTGCTGTCATTGTGTTGTTGCTCACGGTTTTTTTTGGCTGCATCCAAGGTATCGAGGGAGCGATACAGGTTTATAAGGCTTACCACCCTTCATAGTCGAAGTGCCATATGCTGAGGAGCATCCAGACACGCTGATCAGTATGGCCAACCTGGCGTCGACATATGGGAATCAAGGGTGGTGGAAGGAGGCCGAAGACCTGAACGTGCAAGTGATAGAAACAAGAAAGAGGGTGCTTGGAGAGTATCTAGACACACTGAGAAGCATAAACAATCTCGTATTTACATTAAAGGGCTAAGGTCACAAGGACAAGGCTATTTTATTAATGGATAAATGCTTTTAGCTGCAGAAACAAGCCTTTGACCCTTAGCGTCTATACACAATATTATCGCTTGAAGCTCTAAATAAGTGGCAGTTGGAGAATATGGAAATCGGGATTTACAATGTCACGGGCTAAACCCGAGGCTGCACAAGGTGCATACAGAAGATCGATGATGCATAAGAACAGAGTTGATTCGGTAAGGAACTATAGTAGATCTACATTGCTGCCCCCTCAGCTTTAGCGGTAGCGAAAGTTCATTTTTTTTTAGCATATTATATAACTAATATAACACTATTAAAATAGTTAAAAATAAAAATTTTAATTCTTTTTTTACTATTTTTTAAGTCTGTCTTTAAATCTTTTTTTAAAATAATTAAAAATAAGAAACTAAAGCCTTTTTAAAAGTCTTTCTCTTATACTATTACCTACGCCGTTAACACTAAGCTTAAGAACTTTAAAAAGTACTATCTTTTTTTACTAAATAAAGTGCTTATAGATATTCGTAGTAGAAAAGGTATAATAAAAAAACTTTATTAATTTATAACGCAGAAAATAAAAGTAGTATAAAATAGTTACTTTTTTTTATTTTTATAAAAACTAAATATTTTTTTTACTAACTTTATTTACTACTACTAGAGCTTAGGATTATAATTTTAAAATAATAGTAGATAGGGGATTAAGGGGGTAGTATATAATCGTAGAGTTTAACTAGACTATATATTAGAGAAAAGAGAGTATAGTAACTAAGCGCGTACCTGCGTTAGTAACCAAAAAAAGCAAACTAAAGGTATAACTAAGGAGTAATTAGAAACTAGGTATTAGCCCATTATATAAAAGAACTAATTTTTCGATATATTGAGTATAAAGGTATACACATACTCCTCCTTTTTTGAAACCCCTTTTAGTTGCCCCGAGCCACTACAGCCACACTATTTGTTCGATTAATATACAAATATATATATATAAAAGAACTATATTTATATATTATACGCCTATAAGTGTTCTAGGTGTTAGAAGAGAATATTTCGTTAATAGAGCTAGCAAAGACTAGAAAATAAGTTTTCTTATTTAAAGCGGCAGGCAGAATATAGTGTAAATATAGAACGGTTAAGCTATAAAAGTAAACTTTTATAGTCTATAACTTAATAGTAATTGTACTAGCCAAAAGGAATTAGATATAATAAGTTATAGACTTAGTTAGTTTTTAGGGATTAAGTAAAATTATAAAATATAAATATAATAAAACGTATTAAATAATTAATTACTTCTAATTATAGATAAAATAATAAAAATTAATTTAGAATTACTATACGGGTTACTATATATCTTAATTAATATAGAAGTTATAATAATAAAAATTATAAATATAAAAAGTCTATTTACAAAACTATTTTATAGAGTTATACTTTTTAGAGTATATTATCTATTACGTAAGGTATTTTATTTTAAATAAATTCTTTTTATTTTTAGAGAGTATATTACTTTTTAAAATACTTATAACTTACTTAATATAAAACCTATAATTCTAAATATTTAATATATAAACTAGAAAATACTAAATTTATATATATATATAAATTATTCGATTAATTATTTATATATTACGTAATATATTTAAGAAAATTCACGTAGGTATAGTAACCCAATTCTAATTTAACTTTAATCTAATTAACTAGCGTATACTAAATAGTTAAATTATTTAGTATAAATTAGAAATAATAACTTTTAAAACCCTATATTTATTATTCTTTTAGACCTTTTTAAATTATTTTTTTATTACTATTTTTAGTATAGCTTAGAGTTAGATATCTTTATTTAGAGATTAATTAATAAGACTATTAAAAAGATAATAAATAGCTTAAATAGTAAATGCTAATTATATATACCCTAGTTTTAAAAATATTATTTATTTAACTTATAAAATTATTTAACGACTATAGTAATAAATAGTAGAATTTTAAAAGTATTTTATTAGTATTATATAATACTTATACTTCTATATTATTATTTTTAATATTATTTATAATTATATTTAGAATATTTATAGTCTATATAAGTTTACTACTATTTAATATATATATTAGGATAACTATACTTTACTTATACGGAGTAATAGTCGTCTGTAATATTATAAAAAATAAGAAATAGTATAAAATAATAGATAATAATAGTTATATTTTAATTATTAATATTTCTTCCTCTCTACTATCTATATAATAGCTAGATAGGGGTTCTATACGCTAGTATAGATTATATAATTATATAACTATAGTTATATAATCTATATACTTTATATTACTAGTAAATCTATTTAGGTTAACTACTTTATATATACTAGTAACTCTTTTTTTTATAGTAATACTATATAAATACTTTATTTTTTTTATATCTCTTTCTACTTTTTGTACGAGTATCCCTTTATCTTAATATATTTTTATATAACTAAAATATAGTCTATTATTTACGCGTTATAAAATAATAAACAGTAAAATTATATAGTATATTACTACTTATTAATTAAAATTATAGTAAACTAAAGTAAAAAGTTAATAACTTTATATATTACGCGAAAGTAAAGAGTAAAATTATAGTAAATAAAAGTAAAAAGTTATTGTATAATTATTAAGAAGGGCCGGTTTAAAACTATAAAAGATAATAATATATAAAAAAAGGCTTTTTCTCTCTAAAATTTTTTTTTTTTTTAATATTACTTATTATTATCTCCGTACGTGGTTTTAGATATTATCTTTTTTTTTTTTAATTTTTTAGCTATCTTCTTTTATATAGAGTTAACCTCTAATAAAATTTTTAAAATAGCTTTAGTTCTATACAAATAGTAGTAGTAGTAGTTATAATAAGTTATAATTATATTTAGTTTTACCTTTATATAGGCTTCTACGCCTAGTAGATAAATCTAAATTATTATTTTTACTAAAATAGCTACTAATAGGGCCTTCTTTTTAGCTCTTTATATTAATATATATATATATCTCTATATAATTCTTTCTGTATAGTAATATTTTATAGAATAATAAGTATACGGTATACTAGCTACCTTTATATAATATAGATATTATTTTACCTAATAATACTAACTTAACTTTTTTTACTATAAAAATTATTTATTATAAAAACTACTTTTATACGCTTCTAGTTTAGTTACGTAAAGTTTTAAAAGCGTAGCCGTATATATAAAGATATAATAGTAATATTAAACTTTTATATTTTATAGAATATTATATATTAGTAAAATACTAAAATAATATATATAGTTTTTATATATAGTAGTTATATAAAGTCTAGTATATATATTATATTTAAATTTTTTTTATCTTTTTCTTTATTTTTCTTTTATTTTTCTTTTATTAATATAGAGGAGGATTAGGAATATCTAAAAAAAAAAAAAGGTTTTATTTTATTTTTCTTTTATTTTTTTTTAGGTATAATACTTTAAAAATTTTTTTTTTTTAATATTCGTGCGATAAAGTAAAAGAATATAATATATAAAAGAAAAAAAAATATACTAAAAAGCAATTCGTGTAATAGAGGATATTAAATTTAAAATATAAAAAATATATAGAATATTTTATTAGGCTTCTTATATAGACTCTAGCCTATATCTCTTTACTTTATACATAGTTTTATAATAATATAGCTAATATATATATTAAGTTATTTAGTAAATAGGTTATCTAAAATATTTAAATTTTTTATTTAGTATTATAACTTAGTTTAGTCTTTAAACACTTATATAAAGATATTATATTTTTAAATATATTTCTTTTATAATAAATCTAGATTTATCTCTATTATACGCTTTTTACCTTTTTTTATAGAGGAAGCTTCTCCTAGTACTATTATATTATCTAGTTTATATAATATATAATAAATTATATAGTTTTAGCTTATAGTGCTAGTATATTTATATAAAATAATTTAGTTTTAAAAAAAGTTAATCTTATCTTTTATACGGTTAAGGGTTTAATAAAATATATAATTTAATATACTCTCTTTTATCTATAGATACGGGGAAGAGTTATATAATATATAAAAATATTTTTACGTAGTATAGATTTAATAATATTTTAACCTCTTTATACGCCCTTACTAATTTATAGTAGATAACAAAATCTAATTAATTACTAGTAATAGAGTAGTTAAATAAATTTATTAACTAACTACTAATTAGTATTAGGATAATTATACTCTATTTATATAGAGTAATAGTCGTCTGTAATATTATAAAAAATAAGAAATAGTATAAAATAATAGATAACGATAGTTATATTTTAATTATTAATATCTCTTCCTCTTTACTATCTATATAATAGCTAGATAGGGGTTCTACACGCTAGTATAGATTATATAATTATATAATTATAGCTATATAATTTATACGCTCCGTATTACTAGTAAATCTATTTAGGTTAACTACTCTATATATAATATAAGTAATTTAAATATATATATAATTTATTTACACATTATTTGTTTTAAATTATGTAAAATAAAAGTCTAAAGAAAATTTAATAAAATATACTATACTATTTTAAAATAATAATTTTATAAAATTTATATAGGCTTTACAGATAGTATATATACTTTTATTTTATTTATACTACTTATACTATAAATAGATTTACAAAAACTTTAATATAAATTTTATTATATATTTTTTATTAACTATTTTTAAACTCTTATAAGTTTTATATTAAAATACTTAAGTATAAATCTATTTAGTACATTTACCGTAAGTTAAAATACTTATAGTAATTACTTAATTTTAAACTAGTTAAATTAATATATAATATACTTTCTATAGTATGTTTAAATATTAAAAGATATAGTAGACTTTATAATTTTATTTATAATATTAAGTCTTACTTTTTATAGTATTTTACTAGGCTTTTATAGTACGTATAACCTACTATAAATATAACTAGTTATTATTAGTAAACGTGCCCTCGCTTAGGTATAAGTACTAAAATAGATATACCTATATTAGTCTGTACTAGCATTATAGTATATACTTTTATTTTATTTTAAAATACCTAATTAATTTTTTATATATAGATTCTTATTAAAATATTAAAATTTAATATTTATTTTTTAGATTTTATTATATTTAGTATAAGAGATACTTTAGGACTTTATCTAAACGCGATAATATAATAAGGGTATATAATTTAGTAGTAGTAAGCTAGAAAATAGTAATTTTAAAAGTTAAAAATCGTATAGCTTTACGTCTTTAAAAGATTTATTATTTATACTATTACTTAATTATAAGTGTACTAATTAGTTAGTAAAATTTAAAATAGTAAATTATTAAAATAGGTATAAATAAAAATAGTAGGGTAAAAAAAATATAATAAAACTTTATATTATTATTTATTTAATATTATACTTTTATATTTATTTATTAATATATTAAATAAACAAACTTTATTAAAATTATAACTGTAAAGGAACTCATTATATTTAAAAATACTTTTAGCTAGTAATATAATACAACTCTAGACCTAGTAATAATTAAAAAAGTAATATTATACTACTTATTCTACTACGCCTTTAAGGCTAATCTAATTATATATAACTTTCTTTATAATTTAAATAATGGCTTTTTTTAGTTTATTACTTATAGTATTATAAACTATTTTACTGGTAACTATTTCTTTAATAAAATAAAGAGGATTAAAGTAATCTATTTCGCTAAAATAGATAATCTAGTACCTATAAAATAATAAATAATTAAAAAATAAAAAAATAAAATATAGAGAGTAGTATTATTAAATAACCTACTATTAAAATATAATTTTAAATAATATAAGATTTAGTATAAAGACATAGTACGCGTTTATAAGTACACGCTTATACTTTAGTAAAAGTTAGCTATAAAAAACGTCTAAAGGTCGTATAGATAAGTAAGAGTAGGTTGGTAATAATAATAGTAATAACTTAGAGCGTATAATATTTTAATAAATATTATACTAGTAAAGGCGTTTAAGGAGTATTTACTTAATTAAGTTAGTATTATTATTTATACTTATAAGAGATATTTTAGAGACGTTATATATATTAACTTAATTATTAAAAGAAAGCTTCGGGTAGCGGAAGAACTTTAATTATAATAAAATTTTTAGTATTTTAGTATAATATAAAATATCTTTAGGTCGTTAGATAAAAGTAATAAAGTAGTATTATAAATTTTATAATATAATCTACGTATCTTTTTACGCTTATAAATAAAACGTTTATAAAATAACGCTTTATATAACAAATAGTATACAAACTACATTTTATTACTTTATATTTTATTAATTATATAGCTATAGTAAACTAATATATTATATTATAAAACGCTTATTAGTGTAAATAAAATAGTAAAATTTTATATAAAAACTCTACTTAAATAAATAGTAAATAGGATTGTTTAAAAATAAATTACTTATAATACTAATAAGATATATAATATTAAAAATTAAATTAATATATACTAGCTAGTAATATATTATATAATTACTTAAATAAATTATCTCTATTATTACTATTACAATAACCTAAAGTCGTAAAAAATATTACTTTTAACTTAAGTTTAATAAATTATATAAAAGTATAATTACTAAATTACTAAATACTCTTTTTAAGTTAATAAATAATTATAAATATACTGTTTTCCTTTCTTAGAATTACTATTATAATATTATATAACTTTAAACTAACTATTTAAACCTCTACTATATTACGAAATCGTTAAATAATAACTTATTTAATTAACCTTTTATATAGTAAATTTAATAACTTATAACTATAATAACTTTTTAACTAGTATCCTAGTAGAGTTTTTTAGTTTATTATATATAATTACTAACTTTTCTAATAGTTTCTAAATAACTATCTTTATTATATAAAGAGAGGTAAAGTGTAGCGTCGAGACACTAGTCTAAAAAAGGTATAGACTAAAACAAGTTATTTCCTCGGATATAGTTATAAAAATAAGCGTGTATAAGAATTAATAAAAAAATATTATATATAACTATATTATAGTACTATAGTATATTATTTATTTACTTTTTATTTCTATAATTTTTATTTTTATTTTTATATATATCTCTACGTCTAAATAATTTTAACTATTTTTATAAGCTTTTTCTACTAAATTTTTACTTCCTTTATTATTTTAAAAAAGTTTTTTTATTATTATTAAAGTGCTACTACGACCACTACTTTCTACTTTAAATAAAAAAATTTTACTTTTTTAATACTCTTATACTATAAAACGTACTATATTATTATATAATTAAAAGTTAGTTATAATATTATTATAGATATTATTAAGCTTAAAAATTATATTTATTTTAAATAAAAAAACTATATTAGAATTAAATTAAAATTAAAAATATTAACTAGAATCTTTTATCTATTAAGTAAAACAATATCTTATACTACGTAAAAATAAAAGTTAAAATAATTATAATATAATCTAGTTATATATTACTATTAGTAAAAGCTTATATTATATACTATAGATTACTTAATATAATTATTAAATACTAGAATATCGATATTATAAATAATATAATAATAAAAAATATTTTAAACTATAACTATATATTATTTATAAAAATTTTTTAATATATTAAGTATAAAGGTATATATATACTCCTCCTTTTTTAAACCCCCTTTTAAGTCGTCCCGAGTCACTACAGCCACACTTTTTATTCGATTAATATATAAATATATATATTATTTATAAAAAGAGGAGAAAGTTATTTTACTTACTTTAAATACCCTATACAATTTGTAGTTTATTTATAATAAACTATTTTTATTTTATAGTTATTACTTTACTAGCATTATAACTACTATCTAATAAGTTATTTATTAAATTATTACTTTAATAACTATAAACTAGAAAACTAAAAATTTTTATATTTAATAGGCTTTACGTATTCTATATCTATTTATATCTACTTATATTAAATTAAAATATGGTATATACTAAGTTAATATAGTTCTTATAGGTAAATATAAAAAGAAAATTTTTATTAAAAAGACTTAAAAGGTTTTATTAATAGTAAACGTAAGAAAAAGTTTTTTAAATAATAATTACGATAATAGTACTTTAGTATTTTTTATTCTATTTTATAAAAATTAGTAATAATAATAAAAATTTTAAATTATAACTATTACTAGCTAATATATAATAAACTAGTAGTTATAATATAGTTTTATAGTTAACTATAAAGTATTTCTTAAATAAGCTAAGGCTATAAAAGTTAATATCTTATTATTTATTAGAATAGCTATTATAACGGTAGGGTAGTATAGTAGGTAATTACCTAAAACTATATAATTTTTCTAAAGATTCTTCTAATTTTATAGTTATTTATTATATTAAGAGTTTAATTCCTTTTTTTACTCTAGATATTCTTTAAATATGCTTATTCGACTAGTAAAAAGTAGAATTTTTAGATATATAAAGTATTACTAAAAGACTAATATAAAACTATAAAAATCTAAAATTTCCGTTTAAACAAAACTAAGTCTAGTATAAAATAGCTAATATCTAAAAATATTTTACTACTTTAAGTTAACTAAATAAAAATCTATTTTTCAATAGACCTTATGGGGTAAACTAGATATAATTAAATTAAATAGACTAGTAATTTAAAATAATATAATTTAGTAATAACAGAATTAACATAAAATAAAAAAACTTTTAAAAGTTAATTAGGAAGAAGAAGATAACTATTTTTTAATTATATAGGTATACTAACATTAGTATCTATTTTTGTTAAAAAAAAGTAAGAATAACTAATAAATAATATTCTAAAAAAATTTATCTATATATACGTTACTTTAGTATATACTCTATTTAATAAAGAAATTATAAATAAGTATAGTATTACTATTATATCCTTTATTAATAACTTTTAAATAAGTGTTATTAAATATTTAGAAGACTAGTTTATTATTATTTTAAAATATTTTTACTATTAAAGTACGTTATATAATAATCTAAATATAACTAAATAAATAACTATTTTTATAAACTATTTAGAAGTAAAAGCGTAAAAGCCATAGTATATTACTAATATAAATATAGTATAATTAAAGCTATAGATTTAATAATAAGAATAATACTTTAATAATACTTTTTACCTAGTTATTTATTACTTTACCTAGATTTTTTTAACACATTAAGTATAGAAAAGAAATATAAAATATAAAAAATATAAAAATAATAAATAGTAATAAATAATATTATATAAGTTATAATTAGATTTTACGTTTTTAAATTTATTTAATAATAAGAGTAGTAATAGTCTAAGTAGCTATAATAGCTTTTTAAGTTATAATAATAATAGTAATATAAATTTAATATTATCTAATAAGGTCTATTTTATATTTTATAAATATAAATAGTAATATACTAGTATACTAGTATTGGTAACTAGTACTACTACTTTATATAATATTATCGCTTAAATCATTAATAGAAAAATATTAATAAGTTTAGTATTACTATTAATAAACACTTTAATTAACGTACTTTACGAGCTTTATAAAGCCGCGGTATAACGTAATAACAAACACTTAATAAATACTAAATAACTTATATAATACTAATAAGGCAATATATAAGTAATATAAATTTTAAACTCTTAAAAGTTATATTTTATTCTTTTAGTAAGAGCTACGGTTACCCTACTAAATATAGTAGTACGCTTATACTTTAATCTATATTTATAAATTAGTAACTACTTATAATTATATATAAAATAGTTAGTTAATTTAGGAGTTACTAAACGTCTAAACTTTAAGACTAATAGAGTTATTATGTAGTTACCTAAAGCCTATACGACTAAATATCTAGCCTTTAAACTAGTAAGTTTAGCTATCTATCCTATACTTTATACTATATTATTATTTATTGAAAATATTTTACTATATTATATCTCTATAAGTCTTTTTTATTTTTAAAATATGCTATTACTATATTAATTTTAAATAAGTTACTAACTTACCGCCTATTATACTAACTATTTTTAGAAGTAGTAATACTTTAAACTAGTATAAAATTTAAAATTAACTAAAACTATTTACTTATATACTATTTATTAATAAATCCTATGCCGATCTACGCGTATATAAATTTTCTATAAAAATTAATCTTTTTAAGCGTATTATTCTATTTAATTTTATAAATCTCCTTAATATACTATTTTATATAAATAGATTTTAGACTAATAGGATAAAAGTTATATAAAAATAAATATTTAATAAAAAAGGGCTAGGAGACCTAGTATTATTAAAAGAGCTAAAAATAAATTTAAGAAACTTAAAATAATCGCGATGCTAGACTTAGGCTAATAAAATAAAATAGATCTATTAGTACGCTTATAAAATTTAAAAAAAAAAAAATTAGGTATAAATTTTAGGGCTTACTAAAGTACGTAGTATAAAATAAATATACGCTTTTATTTTTACTTAATAAATATTATTAATTAAACGGTAAGTACTATAGGAGGTATAAGTACTAAAAATAATAAATATAGTTCTTTATTTTTATTTTATAAGGCTACTAGTTAAGATAGGTATATATGTAATCTAACATAACAGGTTAGGAACTCTATAAGTAAAGATTTAAATAGTTTATAAAACGTACTTACTTCACTAGCGGGCCTTTAGATAGTAATATTATTTTAGTAAAACGTTTAATAGATACTATAGAGGTTTAGCGTAAAATTAAATAAAAAAATATTACTTTAAATTACGTAATAAGTCTATAATAATATTATTAATTTATAGACTATTAGTAGGCGGGGTAAAATATAACAAAAATAAAATATAAAAGAATAAATAAGCCCTTTATACTTCTACTAAGGAGTAAATAATAAAAACTTAAAAATATAAATTAAAAATATAAAAATACAATTATAATAATTATATTAATTTTTTTCTAATTAATAGTTAAATATTAAGTACTTTTATTAAGTATATAAAGATTATATATTTATTTATATATATAATTATACTATTAGAGTATTATATAATTTATACTAGAGTATATAAGAGATATATAATAATTTATAAAAAAATATTTAGTTTTTTTACTTAGAGTCATTACTATAACGTTTAGTAATTTTAAACTAACTATGTAAACTTTTACTATATTATATAATTATTAACGCTAACTTAATTTAATAAACTTTTTATATAGTAACTATAATAACTTTTTATAATTAGTAATAACTTATAATCCTTTTAATAATAATTAAAATATAAAAATAATATAATATCTTCTATAAAGTCCTTAGTTCTTTTAAAATAACTAATACCTTTTTTTAATAATAAGTTTCTAAAACTATTTTAGAGTACTATAGTATATCTTTTACGTATTTTTTTATTTATTCTACTTTTACTTTTATTTATATATATATTCTCGCGTCCATATAATCTATACTATTTTATTAAATTTTTTTACTAAAGCTTTACTTCTTTTACTACTTTAAAAATTTTTTATTATTATTAAGGTACTACTATTTTCTATTTTAAATAATAGAGTTTAAGTTTTTTTATACTACTATACTATAAAACCTACAATATTATTATATAATCTAAATTAGACTTTAGTGTCCTTATACATAGTATTAAAATTAAAAATTATAACTATTTTAAATAAAAATAGATTATTTGAAGTTAAAATAGAATTAAAAATAGTAATTAAAATATTTAGTTTATTAAATAGACTAGCATATTATATAGTAGAAAAATAAAAATTAAAAAAGTTTTTATATAATTTAACTAGTTATTACTATTAGTAAAGGTTTATATTATATTTTATATATTATTTAGTAGTTTAATTATAAAATACTAAAATATTATCTTAGATATAATAATAATAATAATAAATTTAAAAATATTATATATATAGTATTTATAGAAAAAAGAGAAAATTATAAACTTATTTTTTTAAATACGTTATATATACTTTAGAGTTTTATTTATAATTTTATTTATAAGTTATTATTATTACTGTAGTTTAATAGGTTATTAGCTTAAATAGTTACTTTACTAGCTATAATATTTACGTAATATTTTATTTAATAGGTTCTAGTTATAGTACTTTTATTTGTATATACTTTTATATTTAATAAGGGTAATAAACTAAATAATGCTTATTTTTAAAATAAACGATAAATTAATACTATATATAAGATAAAATAATTAAAATTAAATATATATATAATAAATAAGTAATTATATAACTAGATTATCTAACTAATCTATAATTTAAAAAGGTATATAAGTCTTAGTATTTTAATACACTTTTTAAGTAAACTATATAATAGTAATATGCCTATTTAAAAATTAATTAAAGTAAATTTTATTTTTATAATATTTACTTATAATACTTATATTATACTTAGTACTTTTAATTAAATTTTTCTTTTATAGGTTTAAATACTATGTATTTTTATAAAAAGTCTATACCTTTATAGAATCTACTTAGTAAATTAGCTATAATTATTTATTTTATTATTTATTTTAAGTAATATTAATTTTTTACATTATTTTATAATAACCTAATATTTTTTTAATTATTTCTATTAGATTTAATAAGTAAATACAACTATAAATATTATGAATCACTAATAAATTATATAAATAAAAATAGTTCTACTAATTTAGTTAAATATATTAACTATTTAAATTATTTTTATAATTATTATAGTATGTTATAATATTATTTAAATTTTATTTTACTTATATAAGTTTTACTAACTAATTATATAATACTTTTAAATATTTTAATATTTATTTTCTTAACTTTAATAGTCGTTATAACTATAACTAATATATATAAAATACTTAATTTTTTAATTATCTTAAATTAAACTATAACTCTAATTATCTAGTTTTATATATTAATTAAAAAGAATAACATAAAAATAATTAGTAAATTATAAAAACTAAAAGTAAACTACCCTTTAAGTCTAGTAAGTAGTTTATTTTAAATTCTAAAAATTATATATATACTACTCTAGCTAGCAATTTAATATAAGCTTATTATAAAAAATTTAATTTTATAAAAATATACTACTATTATTATATAACCTATATTTTTATATTTATATATTAATCGAATAAATAGTGTGACTATAGTGGCTCGGGGCGACTAATAATTATATAACCTATTTATATAATTTAATATATATTTTATTAATTATATCTCTATTATATATTACTAATTATTATAGTATTTTTAGTATTTATACTATTTATATAACTTTTACTAAGCTTATAATTAAATATAATATTATAAATTTTAAAATAAGTAATTTATTTATAATTTTTGTTTTTAGAACTATACTAATTTATTATAATTTAATAATATAATTATTTTTATTCTTAAAACTATTTATAATCTTTAAAAATAATACTAGACTATATTAGTTTTATATATTAATATAAAATTACTAAATAATTAAAATTATAATTAAGACTACTATCTAAATTTTATTTTTAATAACTAAAATATTACTATTAAATTAATAAATATTTTTTTAAATAAATTTTATTTATTACTAAAGTTAATATATTATTTTATTCTTATTTTACTAAATAGTAAGTAATAAATAATTATATTTACCTTATAAATTAAGCCGTAAAAATTATAAAAAATTTTATAAGTTATATAAGTAATATTTTTAGTTTAAATTAAAAATAGTTTAATTTATTTTTAAAAGCGTACATTACGTTTCTAAATTTAAATAAAGAATAATATTATTATTATATTTTTATAATTAAATATTTTTCTCTTAATAGTTACTTATTTTTACGTATTTTAAATTTTATATAACTATTTCTATTTTAATAATATTTAAAAAGAGAAATATTATTAACTATATAAAATACTTAATAAAAATGTAAAAATTTAAAAATTTTTATACTTTTTTTTATAATAGAGTTTTTTTTTTAATTTTTTTTTCTTTTTTTTCTTTTTATTTATCTTTATTAATTTTTTTAATTATTATTATTATATTTTTATATTTTTTATTTATTATATTTGTAATTTTTTTTATTTCTAATTTTTTTTTATATCTAATTTTTTTTATTTGTAATTTTTTTTATTTGTAATTTTTTTTATTTATAATTTTTTTTATTTTTATTATTTTTTTTTGGTTTTTTATATTTGTGTAATAGATATTTTTTATTTAAAATAAATAAAATTAAAAATTTTTTATTTAATTTTATACTTATGTAATAATTAATAATTATATATTTTATAAATTAAGTAGCTTTTTAAAACATATAAATTAACATTTTATAAGCGCTTTTATAAATTTATTAATAGATATATTACTAGTTTATAAATAAATAACTTTAAAAAATATATTTATATATTATTATTATAGTTATATATTTTAGTTATTAATATATTAAAATAAAATTTTTATTTTAGAACTATTACTATAATATTATATAATTTTAAATTATTTATATAAACTTTTACTATATTATATAATTATTAACACTAATTTATTTTAGACTTTTTATATAGTAATAATACTAATTTATATTATAATTATAATAACGTTTTTACTACCGTTAATAATCTATAACTCTTTTAAATAAATAATAATTAAAGTACTCTTCTATAAAACCCTTTAGTATTTTTAAAATAACTATTAACTTTTCTAATAATAAATTTTTATATACTTACTTTATACTACTATATTATATTGTTCTTTTATTATTTACTACCTACTATCTAAACCTTTAAAATTTTATTACTTTTATATATACGTATATTCCTATATCTAAATATTTTTAATTATTTTAATAATTTTTTTTTATTAAAGCATTACCCTTTTTACTATTTTAAAAAAAAAATTTTTTTTTACTATTAAAATATTATTACTATTAAAATAACTAGCCTCTTATATTACGATAAAATAGAAGTTAAAATAGTCTTTAATATAATTTAGCTAGTTATTACTATTAATAAAAGTCTATACTATATATTATAAGTTATTTAGTTTAATTATTAAACACTAAAACGCCGGCGTTATAAATATAAAAAAAAAGAAATAGTTTTAATAATTGTATTAAAAAAATATCTAAATATATAATATTTATAAAAAAAGAAAAAGCCATTATATTAACTACTTTAAATATACTATATAGTCTATAGTTTTACCTAAAATAGTAATAATCTATAAATACTATATTAGTTATTTTTTTTAAAAATTATATATTTTTGCTATAAATAGATTACTATTTTATAATTATATCCTACCGTTATTATAGTTACTGCCTAATAAGTTATTTATTAAGTTATTACTTTACTACCTATAATAGAATTCTAAAAATCCTATATTTAATAAACTCTAGTTATAACGCCTTTATTTTTACTTAGCTTTATATTAAGTAAGGATATAGTATATACTAAGTTAGTATAACTCCTATATATAAATATACTGAAATATTATAATTAAATTCTTATTTTTTATTAGTATTAATAATATATTTAATTATCTATTTATTTTATAATAGATTTTTTATATAAATTTTAAATTTAATATAATTTTTTAAATATAGCGTTTTAAAGCTATTACTTTATTATTTATATATTTTAAAATAAGTAGCTTAGGTTCTATTATTTAAATAGTAATAGTACTTTATTAAATTATATTTTAAAAAATTATACTCGTAAATAATATTATAATATATATTAAAATTATTTATAAAAAACACATTTTTATAAATTATAAAATTAAATTTATTATATTATTTTTATTAAATAACCTACTAATAAGTGTAATATAGGTAAATAATTATTTTATTAATAATAGTAAAATACTATAGAGTTAAATTAATTAAAAACTATAATAATTTTAAAATTATAAATATAATATCTAAGTAAAATATAATTACTATATATAAAATTAATTTTATATATTTTTAATACTACTTAATATTCTACTTAACAGCTTTTTTTAGACAATTTAATCTTGTAAAGAGAGGTAAAGTGTAGCGTCGAGACACTAGTCTAAAAAAGATATAGACAATTTAATAAGTTTTTTTAAAATAAGAGGTATTTTAAAAAAGCTATTACTATTAATAATATTATTTTTTTTATAATTATTAAGATATATATTATAAATAATTATAATTATTTTATTTTTATAATTATAGATTACTTTAATATTATATTTTAAAGTAATATAGTTTAAAAACTGTTTTATTATTATTTTATAATTTTTATAATATACTAGTAAAGTATTATCTACATAAAATAAAATAATAATTATTTTTTTATTATTAAAAAATAAGCAAGACTATTCCTTTAATATTTTAAGCCTAATAGTATATAATAACTTTAAAAACTTTTTATATTAAAAGTAAAAGGAGATATATAGACTATATAATACTTAATTAAACTTAATATATATATATTACTTTTTAAATTTATTAAACACTTTATATATTATCAGATTCTTGATTATTATTAAAATATTAAAAAATATTTTAATAATATAATATTATAGAATTTTAAGGTTAAATTTCGCTCTAAGTATTATTATAGTAAAAAATAATCTTACTATAAGTATAGTAGCGTATATTAAGTATAGAAATTAATGTTTTATAAATTACTTTTTATAATAATATATATTTTACATATAAAAAAGTATATATTTAAATTATATTTATATAATTAAACCTATTTTAATAGGTAAGGTTAGCTATTTACTTTTAGTTTTATAATATTTATTTATATTTTGTTTTTTCAAAGCGTATTAATTTTAATATATAAGGCCTTTTTAACTTTATTATTAAAAGAATATAAAATAAACTACCTCTATATTATTGATAGTAGAAGAAAATTGTATTTATATAATTAATATAAATTACAGTAGGTATAATACTTAAACAATAATATATTAAATACTTTTTTATATATTATAACTCTAACTATAGTATTAAAAGTAATATATATTTATAATTTATCTATTACCTCTATAACTTTAAAAAAAAATATAGATATAAAATTAATGTATAAATTATTATTTTATAGATTTATAATAACTATATAAATATTTTTAAAATTTATTTTACGCCTAAACTAATTATTAAAATTACTATTTTTAAGTCGTCTTTTATAGAGGAGTAAGTTTATATATTTAATTTTAGAACTTTATTACTATAGCCTTTTACTTAATTACGTTCCTTAACTCTAATTATATTTTTATTAGTATTAAGCCAGTATATATTCCTATTTTACTTATAGTAGTAAAAGTATTATTTATAATTTAAAAAATAGCTATAGAGTAATTATATTTAAACTTTATAAATTATATTTAAAATTTAATAAATTAGCTTTTTTAGTATTATATATTCTTTAGTAGCTCTAAAGTACTTTTTAATCTTTTATATAATTACTTTAAGCAGCGTATAGTGTCAGTATTACTTTTATAATTTTAAGTTTAAATTATTTATTTAATATTATATAGATTTGTAGATAATTACTAGTTAAATAATTTTTTTATATAGTTATTAAATCCTTAGTAGTACTAAAAGGTATTTAGTTTACTACTTTTTTATACTAACTATAATTACTACTCTTAAGTATATAGTTAGGATTTAAATATTTATTATTTTTTATCTATTTATTAAACTAGCTTAATAAGTATATATTATTAAATACTACGTCTTAGTCTATAAATTTATAGTTATAAAATATCTTAATAACTAAGACTATTTTTTTTTAGTATTCTATAATTAAATAGTCTCTTATAGAAGAGCTCCTTAATAAAAATAATATTTTAAGTTATAATTACCTAATTAAGTACTAGGACATATATTTTATAAATATTAAAAGTATAATAGTTTACTAAATATTTTATATAGTCCTATAGGTTTATAGTAAATCTATACTTATTATAACTTAGTAAATATTTTTTATTTAATAAGTTAATATAGTAGTTATATATATAAATTCTATTCTAATTAAAATAGTAATTTACACTTTTTCGAGACATTAAGTATAAAGGTATATATATACTTCTCCTTTTTTAAACTCCCTTTTAGTCGCCCCGAGCCACTACAGCCACACTATTTATTTAATTAGTATACAAATATATAGAAATTTACCATTATAGATTTTATAATTATGTGCTTTTCCTATTTAAAGTACTACTTACATTAGCTATTAAATACTTTATTTAGTAATTATATCTAGTAGAATAATAATAAATTTATATTATATAATTATATTATAGTATTTATTACTTTACACTAAAACTTAGTAGGTAGATTAGTACTTAATTATATTTTAATTACTTTTAGAATTATTTTTTAGGTTACACTTTTAGTATTACTATTTAGCTTATGAGTATATAGTAGAATATTAATAAGTTTAATTTTTTAATTAGCTATCTATTTTTTATAGTATAAATAACTACACTATAGTACTATAACTATATTATTATTTTAGATAAATATATAAAGTAGTTTAGTAAAGTTTCTAAAAACTACTATAATTAATTTTAAGCCCTTTAAGTAGAGATTATAATTATATATTTTTCTACTAAATGTATCTTTTAGAATTATACTCTATTACTCCACTACTTTATTTATTAGTATATTAAAAATATTTTATAATACTCAAAAAGGTAGTTATAGTAATTATTTCTTTAGTCTTTTAAAAATTACTTATATTATATAAGCGGTTAAGTAGTATATACACTTTATATAAGCTATATTATTTATTTTAATATTTTAAGTATACTATACTAATACTTATTATACTACTTAACTTAAATATTTTAATTACTAATACTATATCTGCTCGCTATTAATATTGAAATAATTAATATATAATTTTTAAATTTTATAATTATCTATTATAGTATTAATTATAAAATAAAAAGTAATTAGTTTATATTTTATAGTAATAAAGTTATACTTATATTCTAACTTTATTAGAATAATATTTTATCATAGCGTATGTATATATAAAGTATAATTAAAACTTAGGTACTAAATACCTATTTTCCCTAATTAAGCTTTAAAGATAATATTAATATAAGGGCCTTTTACTACTATAATATTTTTAAGTAATAAATTTTTAGTATAAAGCTATTTATACTATATAAGTCTTACTTTAAACGTCGGTCGCCTATTCTAATAATTATTAATACTTATATCTTAGTTTTAATATTCTTAATATCAGTTACCTTTTTAATATTTTAGAAATAAGTATTAAAGTATTATTAATAAACTATATTAGTGTATTACTATCTAAAATTATTCTTTTGAAAAACGAATATATATTATATATTATAGTATTATAAACTCCTATACTCTCTTTAATAGAATTAAGTATTAAAAAATCTATAAAAGCTATTATAATATTTTTAAAATATACTATTCTAGTATTAGTATTTGCCTTTTAAATTTTAAATTTTTTTTTTATTTTTATTTATAGGTTAGTATATTTAAACTAACGTGTTTAGTAAGCGAGTGGCGAAGATAAGTAAGTAGTAAACTTTACTAACTTTTTATAATATATTACCTATTAACTATAATAGTTTAACTAACTTTTATTTAGTTATTTTATAATAAAGCAGATATTCTTTTCACTATATTAGCTATTAATTAAAATAAAATATAGAGCGTTAATAGTATTATAATAATATTTAATATTTCTAAAACTACGCTCTACCGCTAACGCGCTAAAATAATTATATAATATAATTACTAGTCTAAATCTAAAAAGCTTACTAAGCTAAATAAAAGATAATTATTTAGTATATACTTAACCTAAATTTATAAAGATTTCCGCCCACTTTAGATACTATATAAAATATAGTAAATAAGCTACTTACTAAAATACTAGTAAGATTAGTAAAAAGTAGCTATATAACTTTGTTAAGTAAATTAATAGTCTTACTATATAATTTAATTAGTTATATAATCGGTAGAGAGCTCTATATAAAAATCTAAAGAGAATAAGAACTTAATTTAAGCTTATAGCGCGTATAAAGGCTACCTATAGTATTTATAATCAAAATACCTATAACTTTAATAAGACTAGCTTTATAATAAACTAAATATTAGTTTAGCTTATTATTATAGGCTTAAAGAAATAGGGTAAACCTAAGGCTATTTAGCTAGATAATTATAAGTAGGTTATAGTAATTTATAGAATTAACGCTACTAGCTAGATAATTTTACTCTTTATTATTTTTACTAGCCAGTATTATTTCTCTATCTAGTACTAGAATAATAATATACTATATAACTAAGCTTTTACTATTAGTAATAATAGCTAAACTATTAATAAACTTAAAATAGAGTAGCTAAAGTATTTTATTTAGTATATAGTAGAGCGTAGAGTAGATATATACTAATTACTAATACTTAATAGCTATAAAAGTTATAACTTACTTAAATTTTTATCTTTTTATAAAAAGGATTATATTTATACTTTTTATATATTATTATATTTGTTGTACCTTCTATAACTACTTAAAATTAGTTACTTTTTACTATTAAAGCGCGTATATAACTACTAGATTAAAAGCCTAATATATAACTATATTAATTATATTATAAAACTAGAATTTCTACTAGCCTTTTATATAGCCTATAATTAGTTAATAATAAAAAAATATATTTATATAAGCTTTCAATGTGCTAGTCTAATTTTATATAATCTAACGATAGTAATATTAAAACTTAATATAAAGTTTTATACACTAATACTATCTATATTAAGGATTACTTTTTAAAAAGCTAAAATATTAAATAACGCGCGTAAGCTAAAGACTTAATTAATATTAATTTATAATAGAGTTTAGAGGTATAAAAGCTTATTACCTACTTCTATTATTATAGTAAACTAGACAATATCTATTTTTAAAGTAAAAGTTAAATTAATACTATTTATAAAATAAGATAATTAAGATTAAATATATATATAATAAATAAGTAATTAGGTAATCTAGTTACGTAAATAACCTATAATTAAAAAGGATATATAAGTCTTAATATTATAATATACCTCTTAGGTAAGCTACGTTTAAGTAGTAAGCCTATTTAAAAATTATTTAAAATAAATTCTAGCTTTACTATATTCTATTATAACGGTTACAGCATACTTAATTCCTCTTATTAAAATTTTTTTTTTAGATTTAGACACTCTTTATTTTTATAATAAGTTTACGACTCTAAATAATTTATTTAGCTAATTATTTATAGCGGCTTATTTTATTAATCCGTTTTAAGTAAGATTTATTTTTTATATTATTTTATAATTAGCTATTATTTTTTTTTAATTACACTTTTTATATTTACTAAATAAGTAAAGTTATAGGCGTAGTAAATAGGTAGTAGATTATATAAATAAGAGCGGCTCTACTACGCTAGTTAAATATAATAGTTAAATTATTCTTTTTTTCTTTTTTTTAGTTTATAATAATTTTTACTATAATAGGTAACGCTACTATTATTGCTTTATTTTATTTATTTAAGTATTACTATCTAATTATAGAGTACTTTTAAATATTTTAGTATTTACTTTTTTATTTAAAACTAGTAGTAACGTAGCAGCTGTAGTTATAATAATTATAGTAGTTATAGTAGTTATAGTAGTTAATTTATAAAAACTATTTTTTTTTATCCTTTTAAGTTAAATAATAATAACAATAACCATCCTCTAGTTTTAAATAAAAATAGAAAAGAGTAGAGTAGAAATAGTTAGATAATTACTAAAAATAAAAGAAAACTACTCTCTAAGTTTAGTAAGTAGCTTATTTTAAACTATAAGGTCTATATACGTAGTATTTTATTTAGTAATTTAATAAAAGACTATTTTAAAAATTTTGTTGCGAAAAGATACCTTAGAGCTTATATTACTAGTTTATAAAGCTCTTTAGAACGAAGGATTTATTCTCTTTTATATATATATATTACAGCTCTTTAGCGCTTTCTTTTATAAAAGTAGTCCCTACTTTTTAATTTTAGAATCTAGTAATTTTTAACTTATTTTTTTTATAGTTATAAGCCCGGCGTTTTAAAAATAAAAAAATTTTTTTTTTATATATTTAATTATTAGAAATTCTATTTTCTAAAGCTCTAATTAATTTTTTAATTTTTTATTTAAAAGCTCCTAGTTTTATAAATCTAGTAAGTATTACTTTATTTATATACTAATAATAATTCGTACCTTTAGCTATTAAATACTTAGTAAGTTTTATAACTAATAATTTTTTAAGCGTTATAATAACTAAAACTATTTTATTTTTTTTAACTAATAATATCTGTCTTACCGATTCCGCGAGCTAGCTAATATAGTATATATAGCTTAAAATATAATATATAATTTACAGCGTCTAGAATCTTATTAACTTTAACTTTAAAAGTATTAATAATTTTATTAAATCTTCTCTAATACTAGAGCTTTTATATATTATAAAAGTATTTAAAAAAGAGATTATAAGAATCTACCGCAACTATAATATAGAGATTAATATATATTACGTTTATTTAACTAAGTATACTACTAAAGTAAACTAAATAATAAATATTTAAAACTAAATTAGTATAATAGTAACTCTAAAACTTATAAGTACTACTTAAATATACTATACTATTAAGGGGGATATCTTAACTTACTTAATTATTTATTTTTTTAAATAAGAGCTTTTAACTACCGACGCAGTAGCTAAGAATATTATATAATAATAATACTATATTTATTTAAAATAAGTAAAATATAAAAGAATAGCTTTTAAATTATAGTATTATAAATAGAAAGCTCTTTATATAAAAATAGAAATATACGAGCTTAGTAATATTTAAAATAAACTAGTTATTACTAACTTTCTTACCGCTATTAGTAAAAAATTAATACCTAATTAGGTAGAGTAAATATATATAATTTAAGTCTAGAAATTAATACTTAAAAGTAAAAATCTCTCTTTAATAAAAGTTAAAAAAATCTTTTAGGTAGTATTATAAAATAGAGTTACTAAATTAATTACTAAAAGCTCTAGGATTTTTACAATACTTAGTAGATAAAGCCTATTTTTTTAATTAAATAGCTTATAGCTAAAAAATAAAAGTAAATTATACTAATACCTTTATAAATTTAAAGTATACTATTAAAAACCTACTAAGTACTGTTGCCTATAGCTAGTATTAATAAATACTTATACTAGTTAAACTACGCCGCTTTTTAAAAAAGATAAGAAAAAACTCTTTAAGCGTTTTAAACTTAATAAATTTATAGCTCTTCGTAATATACTTAAGTAAAAAGGATAACTTAAAACAAATACCTTATAGGATAAAAGATTTAATAAGCTAAAATTCTCTAGCTCTTTTATATATATAGTTATTAATTCCTTATTTATTATAAATAGTAAATTAGAATATAGTAATAAAATATATTTTATATAAAATTATAATACTTATACGGTCTTTAGAAGTACTATTTTTAATAATAGTACTATTTTATATCTAGTAAATAATAGATTACTACTTATTTTAGAATCTTTTAAAAGAGTTAATAGTATTTATACTATTAAGACTAAAATATAAATTGTTTTAATCTCTAATATAGGAATCTAAGTAATTAAAAATATTTTAAATAGGATAAACGGAAATTCTATAGAAGACTTTATATTAAAAAATATAACTATTATAGAAGAATTTTATCTAAATATAGTATCTAAAGCTTACTTATATAATAAAGGACTTTAGTATTTAGATTTAGATAATATACTATATATAAAATCTTTAGAATAAAGTTTTATACTTATAATACTTACTTATTAGTATAATTTTATATTTATTAAATATAAGCCTCTATTTTTTTATTTTTTAGTTTAGAGCGTAATACTAGTATATTAAAAGTTTTATTTATAGTTAATATATCTGCGTATTAATACTAAGAATATATAGTACTAAAAAATAAAATATTTAAATTAAAAAGCTTTATATACTCTTATTTAAAGAGTATAAAATATTTATATTTAGAGTACTAAGTATATATATTATAAATAATATTTTCTTATATATACGGCTTAAGTAATTTCTTAAAAACTAAAAAAAAAAAAATTATTATAACTATACTAGCGTATTTTTTAAAATCTTTTTAATATACTTAAAGAAAGACTCGAAGAGTAGTAAATATTATTAATTAAAAATAATTATAGTAAAAAGGTTTATATATAGAGTTTATAAGTACAATTACTTTTAGAGCTTATAAAAGTATTTTTAAACTTTACTATATAAGTATATACCTAGTATAAATTTAAGATTATAAAAATATTTTAAAATAATAATATTACTATTTATTTATAGTATAAAAGATTACGCTTTAAAAAATAAATAGAAGAGCTTAGTATAAGTATTAAAATACTATCTCTTTATATGTATAAGCTAAATAGCGGCGCTAAACGCGCTAGTTAAATAATTATTAATAAAACTATTACTATAAAGCTTAGTATAAACTTACTAAAAAAGTTTTAGCTAAAAATTATAAAAGTAGTTATAGTGCTTTATAATATTAGTTTAGTAGCTTTTGAGAGTATATAATTTTTAAATAAAGTTTTTTACAGCTAGTTTAGATAGTATTTTTATTATTATAAATTTAAACTTATAAAATACTAAACGGTAAATCTATACCTAGATTAAAATAATATATATACTTATAGTTATTATATATATTTACTAAATAGAGATCGCGCAGCTGGATATAGTAAGCGTAAATTTAAAATAAATTTATACGCCTATATTAAATATTTAGTTAGTTACGTAGTTTCTAATATTTATAAAATATAAATACTATTATTTAATTAGGTTAATATAACACGTAATATTACGTTTAATAAAACTTTTTTCTATAAGAAAAAAGAAGATTAGCCTATTTTATAGGAAGAGGCTATAAAACTTATAAATATTTTATATACTATTAAGGTTATAAATATAAATAAAACGTTTAATAAAATTCTTAATACGTAAGCCTATAACTTTAGTAAACTAAAAATTAGTAAAAATATTATATAACCTAAGTAATAGTTTAGAGATACTTTAGCGTAAATCTTATTTTATTTTTTTAGCTAATTAGGTAAGTAAAGCTTTATACGAGTAATATATATATAAATTATTAGTATAACTAGCTAATAGTTGTAAATTTATATATTATATAATATAGATATTAGTTTAATCTCTTTTAAGCCTATTCTAGAGTCTAAAGAACTTAGAGATATAAATTTTTTAAAAAAAAAAATATTCTAGTATTCTTTATAAAGTATATTTTAGTAAAGAAGTAAAATAGTCTAAGGTAAAAAGCTTATAGAATTTTTAGATAGTAGGTAAAAGTTTATCTAATATTATTATTTAAATTAGTAATATAAAACTCCTTTTATTAAATAAAATAGTTAGTACTTATACTTATAGAATATAGAGACTTATAAAGAATTATAGCTTAGTTATTTAATAGAGCTAAAGGTAATATAAATTAGATTTTAAAAATCCTAATAAACTAAAGGGTAGGAATAAAAACCCCTGTAGTATTTATATATTATTAAGCCCTAATCTAAAGAGTAAGCTATTATATAATATAAAACTTATAAGTACTTTACTTAATAGTATAAATAGCTCTCTTTAGTATAACTTTATAAATATATTTATTTTTAGTATAAACCTTACACAGGAAGAGTATAGAGAATTTATAATTATTAATATTATAGTTTAAACTACTATATAGAATAGGGCTTTAAAAAAAATAATATTTTAAAATAAAACTTATATATACCGCGATAAACTTCTAAAAGAGCTAATAATATAAAAAGTAATCTTTTTATATCTACTTAGCCCGCTCTTTTACTAGGCTATATATAAAAAATAGACTATACTTCTAAAAAAATAAATTTATTAAGTAGTTATACGCTCTAATAGTACTAAATATCTATTTTTACTTAAATAGGTTTTTATTTATAAGTTTAATTAGAATAGTTATTTTATAAAGTATAAAGCTTATCTAGTTATTAGAGGTAATCTTTAGTTAAAAGATACGCTTTTATTAATATATATTATAATACTTATAGTATACTGTTTTTATATAACTATAGTAATTATAGTAAAGTTTAACCTAAAAATTTTATAGTTTAATATAATTAACGTATTTCTTAATATACTAATTAACCCCTTAAACCTAGTATAGTATAAACTACTTAATAGCTATAAGTAAAAAGGTAGCTATATAAAGCTTAATTAAGTTTTATATAGCCTATACGACTTATCTATACTATAATATAAAAAATTTTCTAGTACTTTAGCCTAGCTTAGCCTTATTTACTTAAAAGAAAAGTATTATTTATTTTTTAACTTAGATCGTAAAATTTTTATACTTTTTTATATAAATAATATTTTATTTTTATACTATAAAATTTATTAGCAAGAAGCTAAACTGTATAATAAGCTTTTAGAAATATATAAAATAGAGAAACGTAGAGCTGTAAAATAGTATTTTAAAATATAAGTAATTAAAAATTAAGAAGATTAAATAATTACGCTAATTTATAATTTATATATTAAAAAGATTATAAAAAAATTTAAAGTAGCTAATTTAGTACTTTTTTTACTAACGCCTTTACTATTAAAAGAGCTAGTTAAGAATAAAAAAGAAGTAATAAAAACTAAAATTAAGGCGTATTAGAAGTATATTAGCTTTATATTTTATACTATTATTATAATATAACTAGATATAGTATTTACTGTCGTAAAACTTTTTTATTTTTTAATTAATTTAAGTAAAGAGTACTTTACTATAGTAAAATATATAATTATATTTTTTTATAGATTGTGCTTTTAGGCGATCTAATATAGGGTATATAAGAGTTTAAAAATTATAATTTATTTAAACGCTTTATTTATAGATAATCTAAAAAGTAAATAATTTTTATATAACTATATTATTATATTATTTAGGAGTATAATTATTTAGAAAACTATAAGATAGACTACTATTATAATATTAACTACTACAGTAGAGTTCCTTACGCTTAAGTATATAAATAAAAAAATAATAGCTCTAAAGCGCTTTTTTAAAAAACTTATTTTAGATTTTAGAGCTATATAGCGTATATTCTATAATAATTAATAAATAATTAGGCTAGTTATAGGCAAAAATAAGCGTATAACTATCTATTTATACTATATAAATATATAGAATATATAGCTGCGCTAAAAGTATTTAAAAGAAAGCTTTAAAATTAAATATCTTTAGATAAATAATATACTAGCGGATAGGTTAATAAAAGCTCTTATAACTTAATAATTTTAAAGATTTAGAGAGTAACTAAATTTTAAAAATATAAAAGAAAAAAGTACTAAACTAGAATTTTAAGAAATTATATAATAATAGAGCGCAAAGCGCTTTAAATTAAATATTAAATAGCTTATTAGCTATTATTTATAATAAATAATTTAAAACTATACCGCTTAGAAAAACTCTATAATAAAAAAGTAGAAAAAATAATAAAATAATAAAAATTATATAATAACCTAATAGATATACTTAATAAATTAATAATTTTAATAGCTTACTAAACTTTTAAACAGCTTAAGCGCGGCGTAAAGTAATTTTATTAAAAATATTATTTATAGAGTTACTACCTAAGTTTTTATTTAGTTTAATTATCTGCCTAATAGTAGTTTATAATTTATTAAATTTTATTATCTATAAAGTTTACGTTAGTAAAGATTAAAAGAAGTAAATTAAAAAATTATATCTATTTATAAGTGAGCTTTTTCGCCTTCTTACTATAGAGCGGCTTATAATAAAATAAAAAATATTTAGTAATTTTTTAGACTTAAGTAGAACTATAATAATAAGTATATAATTTTTTTAAATTATTTAAATTAAAATATTAGTATATATATTAGTTTATAGCTGTATTTACTTTTATATATTTAGTAATAAAAGTCTTATGTTTTAATATTATAATAACTTCTATTACTTTTTTTAGATAAAGTAATACTTAAATAATAAAAGTAAAATACGGGGCGTTTTAATTTTATAAATTATTAGTAATATTAAACTATATAAACGCTGTCTAATAGTTCTAAAACTTTTTTAATTTTAATATAAAAGAATAAATAGAGCTCCGAAAAACTATAAACTAAAAAGCTTAAAATATTTTTTATTAATATTATTCTTATTACTACAGCGCGATAAAGTTTATAAAATAAATAATTTACTATTTTTATTTTTTTTAGATTTATTTTTAGATTTACTCTCTACTATAGGGCGCGGCCTATTTTTTAAACCTAATCTAGTAGAGCTTAAAAAAGCTAAATTAAAAAAGGCGCTAATAGCGTCTTACGCTTAAAAAAACTAAACTAAAGGAATAAATTAGGTAGATTTAATAATTTTAAAAGCTTTTTAAATTTTTTATTAATATTAAGCTTCCTATATAGTATTTATTTACTTATAAAATAGCTAATAGACGGTAGTTATAAAATATATTATAAAAGTAAAACTAAAAAAATTACTAAAATTACTAAAAAGATCTTTTAGAGTTTTAAAAAATAAATTATAAATAATAATTAGAACTATTAAAGTATTTAGACCTATCTAAGGCACAGACTTAAGAGGATTTTATTAAGCTTATAATAATATATAGATAATATTCTCTTAAAATTAAGAAATTTATAAAATTACTTAATTTAGAAAAGTAGGCGTATTTTTATCTATTAGAGATATAAAATAATTATTTAAAGCTTATAATAGCTACGTATTATTTTATAAAGAAAGTAAGTAAGTTATTAAATATTATAGTATAGAAGTATCTATTTACGTTATAGTAATTTCTATTTAAGACTAAATAGTATCTTAATTTTTTTAAGTTATCTATTATGAAAACTCCTTACGCTTTTTTTTTTTTAACTACTTTTTCTTATAGAGCGTAATTATAGGTTAAAAAATAATATTAAGTAACTTACTAAAAATTAAAAAACTAGGCTCTATTAGTTTTTTACTAATCTTAATAAGTTTATAATACTTAAAATACTATTTACTTTTAACTATATTTAGGTTCTAGACTATAGTAATATAAAAGGGATTAGAAAACTATTAAATAAAAATTAGTAAAGTTTTTAAGAGATAGAATTAGAGCTTAGAAATCTAGATAAACTTTAAAAAGTAAAAATTAAAAAGAGTATTACAGTTTACTATAGTTATAGTAGTAGTAATATAAATAATTAATTTATAATACTTATAATAATTAGGGAGCTTAAAGAGCTGTTTAAAGAAATAAAGTTAAATAGAAAAGCGTAAAAACGGTATAAATAGTATAAAAGAGCGTAAAAGTAATAGTTAAAAGTATAAAAATTATTTTAAAAAAGTTAGTAGAGAGATTATATAAACGCTTTCTATACTATTAATACTAGTATACTTACTATAATCGGTCTTTTACTTTAAAGCTCTATTACTTAGTAACGCTATTTACTAAAATATTACTCTAAAAAACTTTTCTTAAAATTAATTCTATAGCTGCTATAAGCTTAAAAAAATTAATTTTTTATTTACTTAAATAGTTAAGCTGTATTTATTAGCTTAACTAGGGGGTATATTATAGAAAGATACCTTAGAGCTTATATTACTAGTTTATAAAGCTTTTTAAAATAAAAAATTTATTCTCCTTTACGTATATATATTACGGCTTTTTAGCGCTTTTTTTTTATAAAAATAGTCCCTACTCTTTAATTTTAGAATTTAGTAATTTCTAGCTCGTTTTTCCTTTATAAATTTTACTATTATAAATACGCGCTACTATTATTACGTAATTTGTATATATAATTAGCTCTAGATTTTATTAATTATATCTCTATTATATATTATTAATTATTATAGTTTTATCGGCACCTATACTATCTATATAACTTTTATTAAGCTTATAATTAAATACGATACTATAAACTCTAAAATAAGTAATTTACTTTTAAGTTTTATTTATAGATTATACTAATATAGTATAGCTTAATAATAAAATTATATCAGCTTCTATAGCTACTTATAATATTTTTAAGTAATCCTAAACTACGCTAATACTAAATACTATAATAAAGTTACCGGGTAATTAGAATTCATTAAATTTTTTTAATAAATATTAATATTTAGATTCTATTTTTAGAAGTTAGGGATATAGTAATTTAGTATATAAGTATCTTTTTAGGCGTATTACAGCTATAACTAATTTTTATTTAGTACTTTACTATTGTCTATTTAAATACTAAATAATTAATAATTATACTTAAGTAATAGGCTAAAATATTAATCTAGAAGAGGATTTTACGGGCTGTATAAATAAATCTTTCTTAAGTTTAAGCTAAAAGCGCTTTAATCCGTACTTAAGGGTCTATAATATATATATAAGATTAAAATAATAGTATTATAATTATAATTATTTACTAAAGTATTAAAAGATAAAGAATAAGTTATACCCCTATAGCTAGAATTCTTTATTTTAAATTTTTAGCTACTTCTATCCGCCTTAAATTTTAAGCTACTCTTATCTATTTTAGACTTTAAACGGACGTTTCTATTTAAGTAAGGTTTAAAAATATAAATATAAATAGCTATATAAATTATTTAATAAAGCTTTAGCTATACTATAGTTATAATTATCTACTTTTTTTATACTAAATTATTTTTATTTTTTAGATTTTTTTTATTTAGATTTCTTTTATTTAGAATAAATAAAATTTAATAGGCTCTCTTTTCTCTACTTTTTACTTACTTAATAATTAGTAACTATATATTTTATAGATTAAATAGCTTTTTACAGTATATAAATTATAATTACGTAAAAGCTTTTATTAATTTATTAGTAGGTATATTTTTAGTTTATAAATAGATTACTTTAAATAATTTTTTTATATATTTTTAACGTAGCTATATATACTAAATATTAATACAGCGTAATCAAGTTATAATTCTTTTATTAGCTCTAGCTATAAGCCTAATTATCTATTAATTATCGCAGTATATTCTCTAAATTAATTTTAAATTAAGTATAATTTTATAGAAAGATTATTTTAATACTATTACTATTTTACTCATATACTCTAAAGTAATTAGCTTAGCTTTTATTATTAAAATAGTAATAGTAGTTTATCTAGCTATTTTTTAAAACCTTATATTTTTAAATATTATTATAATATAGCTATAGAATAATGTTTTTTCTTTTACAGTTATTAGTAAATAATACGTCTTTATAAATTATAAAATTAGGTTTATTATATTATCTATATTAAACCGCCTACTAATAGGTATAATATAGATAGATAATTACCCTATTAATAATATTAAAGTATTATAGGCTTAGATTTATTAGGAACCGTAATAGCTTTATAATTATAAATATAATATTTAGACAAAGTATAATTATTATATATAAAATTAATTTTATATACTCTTAATATTGCTTAATATCCTGCTTAAAAGCTTTTCTAGTAAATATAATAAGCTCCTTTAAGGGGAGAAGTATAATAGGAAAGCTATTACTATTATTAAAGCCGAATGTCTTTATAATCTTATTAATATATATATTATAAATAAGTATAATTATCTTATTTTTATAATTACGGATTACTTTAACTTTTAAAAACTATTAAATAGGCCCCTTTACTTTAATTTTATATTTTAAAGTAATTTAGTTTTAGAGCTTGTTTACTATTATTTTATAATTTTTATAATATACTAGTAGAATATTATCTATATAAAATAAAATAAAAACTGTCTTCTTATAATTAAAAAAAAAGATAAAAGTCTTTCTTTAATACTATAAGCCTAATAGTATATAGTAAGATTAAAAACTTTTTATACTAGAAGTATAATAAGTCGTATAGGCTATATATTACTTAATTAAGTCTTATATATATATCTTACTTTTTAAATCTATTAAATAATTTATATATTACTAGATTTTCTGTTAATATTAGAGTATTAAAGTATACTTTAATAATATTATACTATAGAATCTCTAGATTAAATTCTGCGATAAATATTATTATAATATATAATAATTTTACTATAAGTATAGCTATATATATTAAATATATAAAATTAATTTTTTAAAAATTACTTTTTATAATAATACAAGCTTTATATTTAATAAAATATCTATTTTAATTAAATTTATAAGTCTAGACCTATTTTAATAGTAAAAATTAGCTATTTATTTTTATTTTTATAATTTTTTTCTAGATTCCTTTTTTTTAGAAGTATATTAATTTTAATATATAAAATATATTTAAATTTATTACTAAAAAAATATAAACCGAGCTGCTTTTACGTTATAGATAGTAAAAAAAGATTATTTTTATATATATAATATAGTACCTTCTCTAGGGTTATTATTATAACGTTACGTAACCCTAGGCTAGCTATTTAAACTTCTACTATATTACGTAATCGTTAACGCCGACTTATTTTAATAAACTTCTTGCATAGTAACTATAATAATTTTTTTACTAGCGCTAATAAACTGTAACCTTTTTAATAGTAATTAAAGTATTTAAATATAATATAGTACTCCCCGCAGGATTTTTATAAAATTTTTTAATTCTTTTATAATAACTATTAACTTCCTAATAGTAAGCTTCTATGTAACTACTTTATAGCGCTATAGTGTACCTATTATCTATCTCTTACCTATTCTACTCCTACGTATATATATAAACAATTTCGACTACTTTTAAAAGCTTTTCTTTTTAGAGCCGCGCCCGTTTTTTTTATACTATTTTAAAAAACTCCTTTTTATCTATTTTTAAGCGTATATTACCCTCTACCTTACTTAGTAAGCCTTTAGTACTTTTAAATTATTATTTTACTAGCTCTATTATATTACTGTATAAATAGAAGCTGTAGACGTTAAAGTTAAAAATTATTTTATATTTAAAAATAAAGAGCTATACGGTAACCGATCTAAAACTAAAAATATTAAAAAAAAATAGTTCTTTAAAAAGACTAGCCTCCTCTATAAGCTTATAATAATACTTTAGTATTAGGTAATCCTTAATATAGCTCTACTAGTTATTTAGGTTTTTAGTAAAAGTTAAAATTACTGTAATTACTATTAATTTCTAGCTAAGATTAGTAGTTATAATTATTAGGCGCCTAAAAGCGGGCTTTAAAGTCCTCCTAGCCATAATAATCTAAAGAAGAAGAAGAAGAAGATATTTTAAAAGATATTATACAGCGTAGGAGGGAAAAAAAGCGTAATTTAAATGCGCTATATACGGCCTATAGTTCTATAGTTTATAATTCTGCCTATAGTTTTACTTAAGATAATAATTTATAAATACTTTATTATTATTTTATAGTTCTGTCTATACGCTATTATTACTACTATAGCCTAATAAGTTATTAGCTTAAGTTATTATTCTACTAGCTGTAATATTTAAAAAATTTTATATTTAATAGGCCCTAGTTATAGCGCTTTTAATTTTTACCTACTTTTATATTAAGTAAGGACGTAGTGTATACTAAGTTAATACAGCTCCTACGGATAAACGTAAAGAAGTATATATAATATAAATTACAATAGGTAAAGTAATTAAAAAATATTATTTTTAATTCTTTTTTAAGTATAACGTCTATTACTATAGTATTAAAAATAATATATATTTATAGTTTAATGTATATCTTTATAGCGCTAGGAAAAAATATATATATAAAATTAATTTAAAAATTATTATTTTATAAATTTATAATTACTATATAAGTGTTTGTAAGATTTATTCTACTACTTAGCTAATTACTTAAATTATTATTTTTAGGTCGCCTTCTATAAAGGGGTAAATTTATATATTTAATTTTCGGTTTCTATTACTATAGCCTTTTATATTATTATATTACCTAACTCTAATTACGCCTTTAGTAATATTAAGCTAGTAATAATTTTAGTTTACTTATAATAGTAAAAGTATTATTTATAATTTAAGAGGTAGCTATAGAGTAATTATATTTTAAATTTAAAAAAATATTTTTAAAATTTAATAAACTAGCTTTTTTAGTTTTATATATCCTTTAGTAGCTATTAGATACGTTTAAATCTTTAATAAAATTATTTTAAGTAGCGTTTAGTGCTAGCGTCGCTTTTAAAATTATAAGTTTTAATTATATATTTAATATTATATAGATTTTTAAATAATTACTAGTTAAGTAATTATTCTATATAGCTATTAAAGTCTTAGTAGTACTAAAAGAGGTTTAGCCTATTTCTTTTTTACCCTAATTATAATTAGTATTTCTAAGTTTATAATTAGGATTTATATATTTATTATTTTTTATTTATATATTAAACTAGCTTAGTAAGTATATATTATTAAATATTACACTAAAGTCTATAAATTTATTTTTATAAAGTATTTTAATACCTAAAATAATTTTGGTTTTTAAATATTATATAATCGGATAGCCCCTTATAAAAAAGCTTTTTATTAAAAATAATATTTTAAGTTATATTTACCTAATTAAGTACTAGGACTTATATTTTATAAATATTAAAAGTATAATAGCTTACTAAATACCTATTATAGCTTTATAGGTTTACTTTAAATCTATACTTATTATAGCCTACTAAGTGCTTTTTATTTAAAGAGTAAGCACGGCAGCTATATATATAGATTTTATTTTAATTAGAGCGTAAGATTACCGTTATATTTTTTTTATAATTATAGGTTTTTACTCTTTAAAGTACTATTTAAACTAATTATTAAATACTTTATTTAGTAATCGTATTTTATAAAATATTAATAGACTTATTCTATATAATTATATTATAGTATTTATTATTTTGGGCTAAAGCTTAGTAGGTAGATTAGCGCTTAATTATATTTTAATTACTTTTAAAATTATTTTTTAGCCTGCCCTCTCAGTACTAATATTTAGTTTATAAGTATATAATAAAATTATAATAAGCTTAATTTTTTTATTAGCTAACTATTCTCTAAAATATAAATAACTATATTATAATACTATAGCAGCGTTATTATTTTAAATAAGTATATAAATTCTAAAATTATATTACGTAAAAAGTAGTTTAGTAAAGTCTTTAAAAACTTTTATAATTAATTTTAAGCCTTTTTAGTAGAGGTTATAATTATAAATTTTTTTACTAAAATTATTTTTTAAAATTATACTTTATTACTTACCTAATCTACTTATTCGTAAATTAAATAGGTTTTATAATACTTAAAAGAATAGTTACGGTAATTATTTATTTAATTTATTAAAATTACTTACGTTATATAAGTAGTAAAAAAAGATATATATTTTAAATAAGCCGTACTATTAATTTTAATATTTTAAATATACTATACTAATACTTATAATACTATTTTTTTATATACTCTTATTACTAATAGTATATCTACTCGCTATTAATTAAGGAATATATAATTTTTAATTTTTAAGTTTTTTAATTATCTATTATAGTATTAATTATAGAATAAAAAATAATTAACTTATATTTAATAAATATAAGATTATATTTATATTATAGCGTTATTAAAATAATATTTTATTTTAGCGTATGTCTATATAAAGTATAATTAAAACTTAAGAACTAAATATTAATCTTTTCTAAAGAAGCTTTTAAAATAATATTACTATAAAAGTCTTTTCCTACTATAATATTTTTAAATATTAAATCCTCTATATAAGGGATATTTATAATATATAAAACTTACTGAAGAATTTAGTTACCTATTTTATTAATTACTAGTACCTATATTTTAGCTTTAATACTTTTAATTCTAGTTACCTTTTTAAATATTTTAGAAATAAGTATGAAAATATTATTAATAAGATATATAGCAGTACCGCTATTTAAAATAATACTTTTTAAAAAAAATATATACTAAATATTATAGTAGTATAAACGCCTATACTCTCTTTAATAAATATAAGTATTAAAAAATCTATAATAGCTACTATAATTTTGTTTAAATATACTATTCTAGTATTAGTATTCGCCTTTTAATTTTTTAAATTTTTTTTTCAATGTTTATTTATAGATTAGTATATTTAGTTTACTATAGGCGATTAAAAATATTTTTCCTATTAGTACCAAAAAGTATAATTAGTAGTAATTTTTTTAAGTATTTTTTTATAATAACGGTTTTAAGCCTACGATAATAAATTAGGTTTTAGTAGTAATAAGTAGATTTTAAATATAAATAAGTAGCTTTACGCTTAGTTTAACGCTTATTTTAATTTTTACTAGTATTTAAGTTAGTATTAAAGTTATATCTACTAAGTATTATAACTATTACTAATTTTTTTTTATAATTAGTATGTAGAGACAACTACTAAAATATTATAAAAAATATATTTTTAATTTTATTTAAAGTTAAAAGGGGTTATTTAAACGTTAAATTACGTATAATATTACGCTTTATTAGTTACGCTTAGTTAAAAATAATTCTTTACTTTAGTATAATTAGAAAATTATAAATAGTTATTTTTTTTATATTAAATATTTTATATATACGCGCCTTTCTATAAAGAAGCTTTTATTTATTATACTATAACTTAGAATTCTGCCTTTTATACTTAGCTTTTTTAAAATAAGTATAGTATTACACTTATACTAAATTCTACGTATTAGTATTAATTAATATAAAATTAATGTTAAGTATATATATTATCTTTTAAAGTATTAACTTCTAGTATTTAAAAATTTTAATTATTATAAGGTCTAAAATATTAGGATATACCGTTTTATTTACTAAGTCTCTTAGATTCTTAAGGTAATTACTATTTATAAACTAATTAATAAATAATACTCTATATTCTACTATTTATATAAAATACTATTCTACTTATACTTTATATTTGTTAAGATCCTTCTTATATTATTTCCTAACTATAGGATTATTAGTATTTAGGAGGGTAAATTAGATAAAAAGTAAAAGGTACTATAGTTAATAATCTTTTATAAAAATAAAATTTTTTTTATTAGGGTTAATTTTTTTTATAGCTTTTTATATAGTAAGGAATTAGAATTATATATACTAATTAGGCTAGCTTAATTAGTTTATTAGCTAATAGGACTCTATTAGAATTAAGTTAGTTATTATAATAGTTTAATTAGTAAGTAATTAAGAAAGGGGGAGAAGAGACTCGACGTAATAATTAAATATAGTAATATAATAGTAAGGAATAATTAAAGTATATAATAATAAGTACCTACTAGCGTTAAATTATGTAAAAAAAAATATTTTATAATTCTAAAGCGCTAAACTTATAATTATAATAAACTAGATAATACTTATTTTTAAAGTAAAAAGTAAATTAATACTATTTATAAAATAAGACGATTAAGATTACAGGGGGGTAATATTTAAAACAGGGTACTCTAAAAATTACCTTTTTTAAAAGTTATATAACTTATTAATTAGTAAGCTAAAAATACGATAAAAATAGCATTTTAAAGAAAAAGACTAGAAGATTCTATTTACCCTGTTAGAGGCTGCTTACTAAGGGGTTCAGAGGTAAAAGAATATTAGTAAATATAGAAAACTTTTAGAGTCCTTCCTTAGACTATTATAACTATTTATTTAAGATGTAAAATTTGCTAATTTTTATATATATTATAATAGTACTTGTAAAAATATAAGTATATATAATATTTTTATATATTTATATATTATTTATATAATTATATATAAAAGTTACTTTTTTAAATTTATTATAATAAACTGGTAATAATATATTACTAGTATTTAGTATAGTAGCCTTTAGCTTTTATAACCCCCTTATAACGTTTAGGGAGGAATAAAATATAGTTATTAATAACTTCTTATAGTATATTATTCTACTTTTTAATAATAGCTCTTTTAAAGGCCTCTATACTATTTAAACTTAATTCTATACCTAAATTGCCTTTACATCTTTTATTTAGTCTAGATTTTAATAAACTATATATATTTTTAATAGCATTTAAATCTGGACTATAGGCTGGGTAAAAAAAAAGTTTAACTTTATTATTTTTAAACCAGTTTAAAACGTTTATTGTTTTATAAATAGGGGCGTTATCTTATTAAAATTACTAACCTACATTAATATTAATATAAAAATTATAATTATAATATAATATAATAATATATATATATATATATATATTATTATATTAATAAAAATAGGAGTAAAAAAAGGTTATAAAACTTACCCCTTATTATGTTCGGTTTAACTGTAGGATTAAGAACTTTATTTATATAGTCCTTACTAGTAAAAGAATTATTATTATTACGTGTTTTAATAAATACTAAATTACTTCATCTACCTATACAAATTGCACCCCAAACTTATAGGGTAAAATCTTGACCTATAAAATAATTAATATAATTAATATTAAAAAACTAAAACTATAACTTAAAAGTATATAAAAAGTTATATATTTTAAGGTTTTAAAAAGTTAAAATAGCTTACTTCGTAATTAGCTAACAGCCAGTTCTTATTTAACTCTATTATTACCCCTTATTTTATAATATTATTTATTCTCTTATCCCCTTTATATTACTAACTTATTAGGAAATATTATTGTATTTAAATTTAAATTTTTTATATTTTTTATAGTCTCTTTAGCGTATTTTAATCTTTTTTTAGCGTTTTCTTTCTTTATTATTAGTTTTTTTTTTACTTATATTAATAGTATAACCCTGCTCTTTTAAAACTTAATATAATTATCTTTTTATAACCTCTAGATTATTTTCTAATAGTATTCTTTTATTTTCCTTTTTAGGACTTCTGGTTAAGTCTCTATTAATAACTCTTTTATCTCTTTTAGTTAACATTTTTATATCCTCTTTATAATCTGTTTTTATATTATAATTCTTTTCTTTATTTTTTTCTTTATTTTTAATACGTTGGATAGTATTATAAATAGTCTTTTTAGGCTTTTTTAAAGTAGAAATAATTATAGAACTAGGAGTATTTACTATTAGAAGTAAATTAACTTTATATTTAAGTTCTAAAAGATTTAGTGCCATTTTAAAAGAATAGGAATTTAAGTTTATAAAAGTTAAAAGATATTATAATATACTATAAGATTAATAATATATTACGTAAGTAGTAATTATATAAGCCTTAGCACTATTTTTATAATTAATATAATTTTATTATTAGATTACTAATATACTTTAAGAAACTAGTCACGTGACCTATACTAGTCCTAAAATTGTATAGTTAAAATTTTAGTTAAATATATTTACTAACTAATAAGTTATAGGGACCTAAAAAATAGGCTAAAAAAATTGTTTAGTTTAGATAATTTTAATTTATTACGTATACTAACTAAGCAGTAACAATAATATTTTATAATTATTCTTAACTTTCTCTTTAAAACAATATGATTGACGTATTTTTAGACTTAGTATTTAATTTTATATTAATTTTTAAAAATAGTAACTTTTTAGAGTACTCTTTTTTAAATATTACCCCCCTGTAAATATATATATAACAGGCGAGTAATTAGGTAACCTGGTTACGTAATTAACCCGTAATTAGAGAGGGTATATAAGCCTCAATATTATAATAATTAATATAGTAATTAATTAGCTTAAAAAAGATACTAAAGTAATACTTTATTTAGCTATATTACTAAGGAGTTAAATTATTAGTTTTAAAAAAGTAAATAAGTCTACTATAATACGTAAATAGTAAAAAAAAAATAGTTTTAAAAATAAAATAGCTTAATAAAAATAGAGGGAGTAAAGATTATTATTTAAAAAAAGGTTAAGTAATAGTTAGAGAGTATAACGTATTAAAATAAAATATAATTAAGTACTAATTAATAGGCTTTAACGCGCTATAGCTGCTACAGAAATACTAAATATAATATATAAATATATATAAAATATAATATAGATACTACTTAATCTATAATAGTAATTATATACTATTATTTTATTATATTATTAAAATAGGTTACTATAAAGGTATAAAAAACTAGTAAAATTTATTACTTACTTATATTTACCACTCGGTTAGTAAATACGTTACTAAAAATTATTAAATATTTATTTTTTATAAGTGCTAAAAAGTGTAATTAATAGTTATTTTTTTAAATATTTTTTTTATTACTACGGTCTTAAGCCTATAGTAATAAATTAGTTTTTAATTATAATAAGCTAATTTTAAATATAGATATATAGGCTTACGCTTAGTATAATACTTATTTTAATTTTAATTTATATTTAAATTAGTATTAGAGCTGCGTTTACTAAATATTATAAATACTACTAATTTTGTTATATTAAGTACGTAAGGACTATTATTAAAATATTATAAAACGTTTTTAATTTTATTTAATGTTAAAAGGGGCTACCTAAACGTTAAATTATATATAATATTATACTTTATTAATTATATTTAGTTAGACGCGATTTTTTACTTTAAAATAATTAAAAAGTTATAAAAAGTTATTGTTTTTATATTAAGTATTTTATATATACGTGGCTTTCTATAAAAAAATTTTTATATATTATACTATTACTTAGGATTCTATTTTTTATACTTAATATTTTTAAAATAAATATAATACTATACTTATACTAGACTTTATATATTACTATTAGTTAGTATAAAATTAGTTTTAAATATATCTATTATCTCTTAAAGGGTTAACTTCTAGTAATTAAAAATTTTAATTATTATTAATTTTAAAATATTAGAGTATACTATTTTATTTATTTAATTTTTAAAGTTTTTAAGGTAATTATTATTTATAAACTAATTAGTAATTCTGTTTTTAGAGCTATTACCGTAACGTTATATAATTTTAAATAAACTATTTAAACTTCTACTATATTACGTAATTAATAATACTAATATATTTTAAACCTCTTACGTAGTAACTATAATAATTATTATTATAATTATATTAACTTTTCTACTAGCGCTAACAATCTATAACATTTTTAATAATAATTAAAACGCTCCTCTATAGAACTTCTGAGTTATTTTAAAATAACTATTAATTTTTCTAATAGTAAGCTCCTATACGTCTACTTTATAGCACTATAATATATTCTTTTTTTACTACTTACTATTTACTATTTAAAACTTTAAAGCCCTACTATTCCTACGTATATATATGTCCCTATACCTAAATAATTTTAACTACTTTAATAAACTTTTTTTACTAAAGCTTTACTTTCTTTACTATTTTAAAAAAGTTTTTTTTTTTTTTACTATTAAGAAATTACTACTACTACTACTATTATTACGATTACTATTATCGTTCTTTACCTTAAATAAAAAATATAACTCTTTTTTTACTACTTTTTTATAAATTTTACTATATTTTTATGTAGATAAAAGTAGACTTTATTTTTATAAGTATTATTAAGATAAAGAATTACGTTTTATTTAAGTAAGAAAAGGTATATTAAAATAAAGTTAGTATTAAAGATATTAACTAAAGAATTTAGTTTATTAAGTAGGCCGACCTTTTATACTACGTGGAAATAAAAGTCGGAGTAGTTTTTAATATATTTTAACTAATTATTACTATTAGTAAAAGCCTATACTATATATATTTATATACTAATTAAATAAATAGTGTAGCTGTAGTGGCTTAGGGTAAATAAGAGGAGTTTTAAAAAAGAACGAGTATATATATAACTTTATACTTAATATATTAAAAAAATTAGGTAATACTAGATTAAAAAAATCTATACTATATACTATAAGTTACCCGACTTAATTATTAAACACTAAAATAAATCCGGCGTTATAAATATAAAGAAAAAGAAAGTATGGTTTTAATGATATTATTAAAATAATTTCTAAACGTATAATATTTATAAATAAAAAATTACTATACTAACTATCTTAAACGCGCTATATAGCCTATAGTTTTATCTAAAATAATAATAATTTATAAATACTCTATTACTATTTTATAATTATACCCCGCCGTCGTTAAAATTACTATCTAATAAATTAATTATTAAATTATTACTCTACTAACTATAATAAAATTCTAAAAATTTAATATTTAATAGACTCTAGTTATAGCGTTTTTATTTTTATCTATTTTTATATTAAGTAAAGACGTAGCGTATACTAAGTTAGTATAGGTACTACGTATAAATATAAAAATATAAACTAATTAATAAATAATATTTTATATTTTACTATTTAAATAGAATACTACTACATTTATTTTTTATACTTTTTAAAATTATTTTTATATTATTTATTAATTATAGAATTATTAGAATTTTATAAAACTAGTTATATAGATAGTAAAGAGTATTATAGTTAATAATTCTCTATAAAAGTAATATTTTCTTTATTAGAGTTAATTAAAAAGTAATAAGTACGTTTAGACGACGATTTAGGAGTATAAATATAGTAAAAGAATTTTATTAGGTACTAAACCGTGTACGTAATATTATTAGAGTTAATACCTTTCTAAATTTCTTTTTATATAGTAAGAAATTAGATTTATATATATTAATTAGGCTAGCTTAAATAACTTATTAGTTAATAGGGTCCTACTAGAATTATATTAACTATTATAAAAAAGTTATTAAAAAATAATTAAAACGTAATTAATAGATAATTAAGTTTAGTATATATAGACTTAGTTAAATAATTACATACTTTAGTATAATAGTAAAAAACAATTAAAATATATAAAAATAAGTATCTACTAACGCAAAATCGCGTTAAGAGAATTATTTTATAATTCTAAAGCGCTAGACTTATAACTATAATTAATTAGATAATATATATTTTTAAAGTAAAAGGTAAATTAATACTCTATATAAAATAAAATAATTAAAATTAAATATATATATAATAGGCAAGTAATTATATAACTAGATTACTACATTAATCCGTAATTAAAGAGGGTATATAAGCCTTAATATTATAATAATAAGATTATAATATATACTAAGTTAACATAGATTCTATAAATAAATATAAAAATAAAAAGAATATTTAGGTTTAATTAATTAGTAACTTGCTATATTTATAAAATTTAATTTTTATAAATAGTTTATTTACATTTATTTATAGAAGTTATATTAATTTTATATATTTTATAATTCTACTTAATATAGATATATAAAAATACAGGTACTATAACTAAAATTTATTATATATAAAATTCTTAGGATTTTATTATAGCTAGCAGAGTAATAATTATAAAATGAAAATAAAGTATTTATAGTTTATAATCTTAAGTAAAATAAAACTATATAAGACGTATATAGCATATTTAAAACGGTAAACGCATAGTACTTTTCTATATATTTTTTTTTAAAATATTTTTTTCTTTTTTAGATTTTTATAGCTAAAAGAACTTTTCAGTCTACTTTTAGATATTTAATAATTATAATTATTAACTTCGACTAGAAATTAATAGTAATTATAATAATTTTTATATTTATTAAAAGTCTAGAAAACTACTAGAACTATTTTAAAAATTATTTAACTCTAAAGTATTATTATAAGTTAATAGTAAAATAAAAACTTTTTAAAAAACTATTTTTTATTATATTTTTAATTATTAATTAAATACTATACTACGCTTTATTTTTAAATATAAAATAATTTTTAATTATAATAGAATATTATATAATAAAATAATAAAACTAATAAAATAGTAGTTTAAAAGGACTAAGGGATTACTTAGTAAGATAAAGGATAATATACACTTAATAGGTAATAAAAAAAAGTTTTTTAAAATAGTATTAAAAAAGCGAGCGTAGCTTTAATAGGATAAATTTATATAAATAATTAAAATTATTTATATATACGTATAAGAGTAAGAGAATAAATAATAATAAAAATAAGTGTACTATAGTACTATAATATAGGTATAAGACTATTAAAAAAGTTAGTAGTTATTTTAAGCAAATTATAAAGTATATAAGAGAAGACTAAAACATTATAGATTATTAGTAATAATAAAAGTTATTATAAATACTACGTAATAAATTTATTAAAATTTATATAATTAGGTAATATAGTAGAAGTATTAATAATTATTTTAAAGTTATATTACGTTATAGTAATAATTCTAATAAAAATAAATTTAAATAAAACTATAGCTCTTATAACTATTAATAATAAATAAATATATTAAACTTATAATAGATCTTTTAACTTACTTATTTAAATACTTTAATTAGTTAAAAGTAAAAACTTATTTATTATATAGTCGTTGTTAAAAACTAAAATAATTTAATTTTAAAATATATTTTCTTATTTATACTAATATAATAGGTGCTAATACTCCTTAAAGAAAATAAAAATGATAATAACCTACTTTATAATATTAATACTTTAAATAACTATTATATATTCTTAATTATCTTACTAAACTACTTTTAGCTATTTTTATTTTTTAAAGCTATAATAACTACTCTAATAAATATTTAGCCAATTATATAATTTATTTATTACTATAGTTAACTAGATAATACTTATTTTTAAAATAAAAAGTAAATTAATACTATTTCTAAAATAATATAATTAAGATTAAATATATATATAATAGGTAAGTAATTAGGTTATCTAGTTACGTAATTAACCCGTAATTAAAGAGGGTATATAAGTTTTATTATTATAATATACCCCCTAAGTAAGCTACGTATTAGTAGTAAGCCTATCTAAAAATTACTTAAAATAAATTTTATTTTCTTAATATTCTACTATAAAGCTTACAGCGTGCTTAATCTATTTTATTAAATTTTTTTTTTATAAATTTAGATACCGTCTATTTTTATAGTAAGCCTATAGCTAAGTATAAAGAAAAAACGAGCTAGAAATTACTAAATTCTAAAATTAAAGAATAGGGACTAGTTTTATAAAAAAAAAGTGCTAAAGAGCCGTAATATATATATGTAAAAAAGAATAAATTCTTTATTTTAAAAAGCTTTATAAACTAGTAACGTAAGTTCTAAAATATTTTTTTATAATATACCCCCTAGTTAAACTAATAGAAATAGCTTAACTATTTTAGTAAATAAAAATTAATTTTTTTAAACTTATAGTAGCTATAAAATTATATTTAAAAAAAGCTTTTATAAGTAGATTTTTAGCGGGTAGCATTACTAGGTAATAGAGCTTTAAAGTAAAAAACTAATTATAGTAAATATACTAACGTTAATAGCGTAGAAAGTATTTATATAATTTCTTTTTTACCTTTTTAAAATAATTCTTATTTTTTTTCATACTTTTAACTATTATTATTATACTTTTTTATACTATCTGTACTATTTTTACGTTTTTTTATTTAATTTTATTTTTTTAAATAGTTCCTTAAGCTTCCTAACTATTATAAGTATTATAAATTAGTTATTTATATTACTACTACTATAACTATAGTAAGCTATAATACTTTTCTTAATTTCTGTTTTTTAAATTTTTTTTTAGATTTTTAAGCTTTAATTCTATTTTTTAAAAACTTTACTAATCTTTATTTAATAGTTTTAAGCGAAGTTTTCTAATTTCTTTTATAATAATATAGTTAATAACCTAAATATAATTAAAAGAAAATAATATTTTAAATATTATAAGCTTACTAAAGTTAGTAAGAAGCTAATAAAATCTAGTTTTTTAGTTTTTAATATTTTACTTACTACTATTTTTTAGCCTGTAATTACTCTCCGTAAAAAGAAGTAGGTAAAAAAAAAAAAAATAAAAAGTGTAAAAAGTATTAATAATAAATAGTTTAGTAAAGCTAAGACACTATTTAGTCTTAAACTAAAATTTTTATAACTTAGATAGAAACTTTTATACTATAATATTTAAAAAATTACTTACTTTTTTTATAAAATAATATATAGTTACTATAAGCTCTAGAAGATTGTCTTACGTTTTTAATAGATAAAAATCTATTTATTTTTTTTAATTAAGAAGTTTTATAAATTTTTTAATTTTTAAAAAATATTATCCGCGCACTATTATGAGCTTAATAAAATTTACTTAAAACTTTATCTTAGATAGGTTTAGGTATTATAATAGTTTTAGTAATTATTTATAATTTACTTTCTAAAACTTTAAAAAATCTTTTTAGTAATATTAGTAATTTTTTTAGTTTTATATTTATATTACGCTCTATAACTGCTGTTTATTAACTATTTTATAAGTAAATAAATATAATCGAGAAGCTTAATACTAGTAAAAAATTTAAAAGGTTTTTAAAATTATTAAATTTATTTAACTTATTCCCCTAGTCTAGCCTTTTTAGGCGTAAAATACTATTAACGCCCTTTTTAATTTAGCTTTTTTAAGCTCTACTAAGTTAGATTTAAAAAATAAGCTACGCCCTATAGTAAAGAGTAAATCTAAAAGTAAATTTAAAAAAAATAAAAATAATAAATTATTTATTTTATAGACTCCGTTACGCTATAGTAATAAAAATAATATTAAAAAAAATATTTTATATTTTTTAGTTTATAGTTTTTTAGAACTCTATTTATCTTTTTATATTAAAATTAAAAAGTTTTAAAACTATTAGACAGCGTTTATATAGCTTAATATTATTAATAGTTTATAGGATTAAAGTGTTTTATATTTTATTTTTATTATTTAGGTAGTACTTTATCTAGTAAGAGTAATAAACGTTATTATAATACTAAAATATAAATCTTTTATTATTAAATATATAAAAGTATATATAGCTGTAAACTAATATACGTATTAATATTTTAATATAAATAATTTATAAATAATATATATATTTACTATTATAATTCTATTTAAATTTAAAAAATTATTAAGTACTTTTTATCTTATTATAAGCTACTCTATAGTAAAAAGGTAAAAGAGTTTATTTATAAATAGGTATAATTTTTTAATCTACTTCTTTTAATCTTTACTAATATAAACCTTATAGATAATAAAACTTAATAAATAATAAACTACTATTAGGTAGATAATTATACTAAATAAAAACTCAGGTAGTAACTCTATAGATAATATTTCTAATAAAATTACTTTAAGCCGTGCTTAAGCTATTTAAAAGTTTAATAAACTAGTAAAGTTATTAATCTATTAAGTATATTTATTAAATTATTATATAATTTTTATTATTTTATTATTTTTCTACTTTTTTAATATAGAGTTTTTTAAAGCAGTATAGTTTTAAATTATTTATTATAAATAGTAACTAATAAGCTATTTAATATTTAATTTAAAGCGTTTTCCGCTCTCTTATTATATAATTTCTAAGAATTTTAGTTTAGTAATTTTTTCTTTTATATTTTTAAAATTTAGTTATTTTTTTAATTTTTAAAATTACTAAACTAAAGAAGCTTTTATTAACCTATGAGCTAGTATATTACTTATTTAAAAGTCTTTAATTTTAAAGTTTTTTTTTAAATATTTTTAGCGTAGTTATATATTTTGTATATCTATATAGTATAAATAGGTAGTTATATATTTATTTTTATCTATAACTAGCCTAATTATTTATTAGTTATTATAGAATATACGCTACGTAGCTTTAAACTTTAAAATAAATTTTTTAAAGAAGCGCTTTAGAGCTATTATTATTTTACTTATATATTTAAGGGCGAGGAGCTTTACTTTAGTAGTTAATATTATAATAGTAGCCTACCTTATAGTTTTTTAAATAATTATACCTCTAAATAATATAATAATATAGTTATATAAAAATTATTTACTTTTTAGATTATATATAAATAAAGCGTTTAAATAAATTATAAGTTTTAGACTTTTATATATTCTATATTAGATTAATTAAAAGCGTAATCTATAAAAGAATATAATTATATATTTTACTATAGTAAAGTACTCTTTACTTAAATTAATTAAGAAATAAGAGAGTTTTAAAATAGTAAATACTATATTTAGTTATATTATAATAATAGTATAAAATATAAATTTAATATACTCTTAATATACTTTAATTTTAGCTTTTATTACTTTTTTTTTATTTTTATTTAGCTTTTCTAATAGTAACAGTGTTAGTAAAAAAAGTATTAAATTAGTTACTTTAAATTTCTTTATAATCTTTTTAATATATAAATTATAAATTAGCGTAATTATTTAATCTTCTTAATTTTTAATTATTTATATTTTAATATACTATTTTATAGTTCTACGTACCATTATTTTATATATTTCTAAAAGTTTATCGCGTAGTTTAAAAGCTGTTTACTAATAAATTTTATAGTATAAAAGTAGAATATTATTTATATAAAAAAATATAAAGATTTTACAATTTATATGAAAAAATAAGTAAAACTTTTCTTTTTAGTAAATAAGGCTAAGCTTAGCTAAGGTATAAAAAAATTTTTTATACTATAGTATAGGTAAGTTATATAAACTATATAAGACTTAATTAAGCTTTATAGAACTATTCTTTTATTTATAACTATTACGTAGTTTATACTATACTAGATTTAAAGGATTAATTAGTATATTAAAAAATATACTAATTATATTAAACTATAAAATCTTTAAATTAAATTTTATTATAATTACTATAGTTATACGAAAGGAGTATACTATAAGTATTATAATATATATTAATAAAAGCGTATCTTTTAACTAGAAGTTGCCTTTAATAACTAAGCAAGTTTTATACTTTATAAAGTAACTATTTTAATTAAACTTATAGGTAAAAACCTATTTAAGTAAAAATAAATATTTAGCACTATTAGAGCACGTAACTACTTATTAAGTTTACTTTTTAAAAAGTATAGTCTATTCTTTATATATAGTCTAGTAAAAAAGCGGTTAAATAAATATAAAAAAATTACTTTTTATATTACTAGCTCTTTTAGAAGCTCGTCGCAGTATATATAAATTTTATTTTAAAATATTATCTTTTTTAGGGCCCTATTCTATATAGTAGTTTAAATTATAATATTAATAATTATAAACTCTCTATACTTTTCCTGTATAAGGTTTATAATAAAAATAAATATATTTATAAAATTATACTAAAGAGAGCTATCTACGCTATTAAGTAAAATACTTATAAGTTTTATATTATATAATAGCTTACTCTCTAGATTAGGGCTTAATAATATATAAATACTAAGTAGATTTTTATTCCTACCCCCTAATTTATTAGAATTTTTAGAATCTAATCTATATTATTTTTAACTCTATTAAAAAGTTAGGCTATAGTTTTTTATAAGTTTTTATATTTTATAAGTAGAGGTTTTTATTATTTTACTTAATAAAAGGAGCTTTTTATTACTAATTTAAGTAATAGTATTAAATAAAGTTTTATTTACTATTTAAAGATCTTATAGACTTTTTATTTTAAACTATTTTATTTTTTTACTAGAGTATACTTTATAAGAATTATTAAAGTATTTATTTTTTTAAAGTTTATACCTTTAAGTTTTTTCGGCTTTATAGTAGGCTAAAAAGAGATTAAACTAATATTTATATTATATAATATACAGATTTCCAGCTATTAACTAGCTATATTAATAGCTTATATATATACTATTTATATAAAGCTTTACTTACTTAATTAGCTAAAAGAATAAAGTAAAACTTATACTAAAGTACCTCTAAGTTACTACTTAGGCTACGCAATATTTTTACAAATTTTTAGCTTATTAGAGTTATAGGCTTATATATTAAAATTTTTATTAAATGCCTTACCTATATCTATAATTTTAATAGTATATAAAATATTTATAAACTTTATAGCCTCTTCTTATAGAATAGGCTAATCTTTTTTTCTTTTATAAATAAGAGTTTTATTAAACGTAATATTACGCGTTATAATAATCTAGTTAAGTAATAATATTTATATTTTATAAATATTAAAAGCTACGTAACTAACTAAATATTTAATATAAATATATAGATTTATTTTAAATTTATACTTATTATACCCGGCTATGTAATTTTTATTTAGCAGATATAGATAATAATTATAAGTATATATATTACTTTAATTTAGGTATAGATTTACTATTTAGTGTTTTATAAGCTTAGGTTTATAATAATAAAAATACTATCTAAATTAGCTATAAAGGACCTTATTTAGAAATTATATATTCTTAAAAATTATTAAACTAATATTATAAAGTGTTATAGCTACTTTTATAATTTGTAGTTAAAACTTTTTTAGTAAGTTTATATTAAGCTTTATAGTAATAGCCTTATTAAAAATTTTTTAGCTAGCGCGTTTAGCGCCGCCGTTTAGCTTATATATATAAAGAGGTAGTATTTTAATATTTATACTAAGCTTTTTTACTTATATTTTAAAACGCGATTTTTTATACTATAGATAGGTAGTAATATTATTATTTTAATAAATTTTTATAATCTTAAGTTTATACTAAGTATATATTTATATAGTAAAGCTTAATAATATTTTTATAAACTTTAAAAGTAATTTTACCTATAAGCTTTATATATAAATCTTCTTACTATAATTATTTTTAATTAATAATATTTACTACTTTCTACGCCTTTCTTTAAATATATTAAAGAGATTTTATAAAATACGCTAGTATAGTTATAGTAATTTTTTTTTTGATTTTTAAAAAATTACCTAAGCCGCGTATATAAGGAAATATTATTTATAATATATATATTTAGTATTCTAAATATAAATATTCTACACTTTTTAAATAAAGGTATATAAAGCTTTTTAATTGAAATATCTTACTTTTTAGTACTATATATTTTTAGTATTAATACGCGGATATATTAACTATAAATAAAACTTTTAATATACTAATATTATACTTTAAACTAAAGGATAAAAGGATAGAAGCTTATATTTAATAAATATAAAATTATACTTATAAGTAAGTATTATAAGTATAAGACTCTATTCTAATAATTCTATACGTAGTATATTATTTAAGCGTAAATACTAAAGTTTTTTATTATATAGATAAGCTTTAGATACTATATTTAAGTAAAATTTTTTTATAATAGCTATATTCTTTAATATAAAATTTTTTATAAAGTTTCTATTTAGACTATTTAAAATGTTTTTAATTACTTAAGTTTTTATACTAGAGATTAAAAAAACTTATATTTTAGCTTTAATAGTACGGATACTATTAGTTTTTTTAAAAAATTTTAAAATAAGTAGTAATCTATTATTTACTAAATATATAGCGGTACTATTATTAAGAATAATACTTTTAAAAAGTATATTAATATTATAATTTTATATAAAATATATACTATTATTTTATATTAATTTACTATTTATAATAAGTAAAGAATTAATAACTATATATACTAAAGAGTTAAAAAATTTTAGTTTATTAGCCTCTTTACTCTATATAGTATTTCTTTTAAGCTATTTCTTTTACTTAATTATATTACGAAAAGCTATAAATTTATTAAGCTTAAAACGCTTAAGGAGCTTTTTTTTATTCTTTTTAAAAAGCGGCGTAGTCTAACTAGTATAAGTATTTATTAATACTAGCTATAGGTAATAGTACTTAATAGATTTCTAATAATATATTTTAAGTTTATAGAGGTACTAGTATAATATATTTTTATTTTTTAACTATAAGCTATTTAATTAAGGAAATAGGCTCTATCTACTAAGTATTATAAAGATTCTAAAGCTTTTAATAGTTAATTTAATAGTTTTATTTTATAATACTACTTAAAAGATTCTTCTAACTTTTAATAAAAAGAGCTTTTTACTTTTAAGTATTAATTTTTAGATTTAAGTTATATATATTTACTCTGCCTAATTAAGTACTAATTTCTTACTAATAGTAGTAAGGAAGTTAGTAATAATTAACTTATTTTAAATATTATTAAGTTTATATACCTCTATCTTTATATAAAAAGCTTTTTATTTATAATATTATAACTTAGCAGCTATCCTTCCGTACTTTACTTTTTTTAAATAAGTATAGTATTATTATTATATAATATTCTTAGCTACTATATTAGTAATTAAGAGCTCTTATTTAAGGAAGTAAATAATTAAGTAAATTAAAATATCCCCTTTAATAGTATAGTATATTTAAGCAGCGCTTATAAACTTTAAAATAACTATTATACTAATCTAGTTTTACATATTTATTACTTAGTTTACTTTAGTAGTATATTTAATTAAGTAGGTATAGTATATATTAATCTCTATATTATAATTATGGTAGATTCTTATAATCTTTTTTTAAACGCTTTTATAATATATAAAAACTCTAGTATTATAAGAGGTTAAATAAAATTATTAATACTTTTAAAATTAAGATTAATAAGATCGTAAACGCTATAAATTATATATTATATTTTAAACTATATATACTATATTAGCTAGCTCGCCGAATTAATAAAACAGCTATTATTAGTTAAAAAAAATAAAATAGTTTTAGTTATTATAATACTTAAAGAATTATTAGTTATAAGGCTTACTAAGTATTTAATAATTAAAAATATAAAGTTTATTATTAGTATATAAATAAGGTAATACTTACTAAATTTATAAAACTAAAAGCTTTTAAATAAAAGGTTAAAAAATTAATTAGAGCTTTAAAAAAATAGAATTTTTAATAATTAAGTATATAAAAAGAATTTTTCTTTACTTCTAAAACGCCAGGCTTATAACTATAAAGAAAAATTAAGTTAAAAATTACTAAATTCTAAAATTAAAGAATAGGGATTAGTTTAATAAAAAAAAGTACTAAAAAGCCGTAATATATATACGTAAAAGAAAATAAATCCTCTATTCTAAAGAGTTTTATAAGCTAGTAATATAAGCTCTAAGATATCTTTTTACGATAATAAGTAATCTATTTAACTAATTATTAATAGCGGCTTATTTTATTAGTTTATTTTAAGTAAAACGTATTTTCTATATTATCTTATAATTAGTTATTATTTTTTCTTTTACTTAATTATGCCTTTTATATTTAGTAAATAGGTAATATTATAGGCGTAGTAAATAAGTAGTAAGTTATATAAATAAAAGCGGCTCTACTATACTAGTTAGATATAATAGCTACTTAAATTATTTTTTTTCTTTTCTTTAGTTCGTAATAATTTTTACTATAGTAAGTAATACTACTATTATTATTTTATTCTATCTATCTAAATATTACTAACTAATTATAAAATACTCCTAAACGTTTTAGCACTTACTCTTTTACTTATAATAAATAGTAATATAGCGGCCGTAATTATAATAACTATAATAATTATAGTAATTATAGTAGTTAATCTATAAAAACTACTTTTTATTCTAATCCTTTTAAATTAAATAATAATAATAATAGTAATCCTTTAGTCTTAAACTACGATAAAAAAATAGAGTAGTAATAATTAGATAATTACTAAAAGTAAAAAAAAGCTACTTTTTAAGTTTAGTAAGTAGTTTACTCTAAACTATAAAATCTATATACGCAGCGCTCTATTTAGTAATTTAATAAAAGCTTACTTTAAAAATTTTAATTTTATAAATACGCGCTACTATTATTATATAATTTATATATATAATTTATTATATATTTTATTAATTATATCTCTATTATATATTACTAAGTATTATAGTTCTATTAGCACCTATATTATCTATATAACTTTTATTAAGCTTATAATTAAATATAATACTATAAACCCTAAAGTAAGTAATTATTTTTTAAATTTTAGTTTATGGATTATATTAATATATTATAGTTTAATAATAAAATTATATTTACTTTTAAGGCTACCTATAAAATTCTTAAATAGTACTAAGCTTCTTTAGCGCTAAATACTAATATAGTATTACTAAGTAACTATAATTTATTAGACTCTTTTAATTAGAACTAATATTTAAATCCTATTCTTAGTAGCTAAAACTATAATAATTTAGTTTATAAGTATCTTTTTAGGCGTATTCTAGCTATTATTAATTTTTATTTAATACCCTACTATTATTTGTCTAAGCGGTAAACAGTTAATAACGGTACTTAAATAATAAACTAAAATATTAATATAAAAGAGAATTTTACTAGCTATCTAAATAAATCTATTTTAAGTCTAAATTAAGAGTAGTCTAATCCGTTCTTAAAAGGCTATAATATATATATAAAATTAAAGCAGCAGTATTATAATTATAATTATCTACTAAAGTATTAAAAGATAAAAAGCAAGTTATACCCCTATAGCTAAAGTCCTTTTCTTTAAACTCTTAGCCGCTTTTATCTATTTTAAACTTTAAGCTACTTTTACTTACTTAAGACTCTAAGTAGGTATTCCTATTTAAGTAAAACTTAGAGATATAAGCGTAATTAACTATATAAACTATTTAATAAGACTTTAGCTATACTATAATTATAATTATCTACTCTTCTTATAATTAATTTCTTTTATTTTAGATTTCTTTTATTTAGGATAGATAAAATTTAATAGGCTCTCTTCTCTTTACTTTTTACTTACTTAATAATTAGTAACTATATATTTTATAAATTAAATAGGTTACTAAAGCGTATAAATTATTATTATATAAGCGCCTTTATTAATTTATAAATAGGTGTATCTTTAGTTTATAAATTAATTACCTTAAATAATTTTTTTATATATTCTTAACGCAGTCACATATTCTAAATATTAATATAATATAATTAAGTTATAAGTCTTTTATTAGCTCTAACTATAAGCCTAATTATTTATTAATTATTATAGTAAATTCTTTAAATAAATTCTAAATTAAGCGTAATTTTGCGGAAGAAACGCTTTAAAATTATTACTTTTTTACTTATATACTTTAAAGTAATTAGCTTATCTTTTATTATTAAAGTAGTAATAGTAGTCTATTTAGCTATTTTTTAAAATATTATATTTTTAAATATTATTATAATATAGCCGTAAGATAATTTTCTTATTTTAAGTTATTAGTAAATAATACGTCTCTATAAATTATAAAATTAAGTTTATTATACTATCTATATTAAATTACCTACTAGCAGGTATAATATAAGTAAATAATTATTTTATTAATAGTAGTAAAATACTATAAATTTAGATTTATTAAAAATAATTATAGCTTTAAAATTATAAATATAATATATAGGCAAAGTATAATTACTATATATAAAACTAATTCTATATATTTTTAATATTACTTAATATCCTACTTAGAAGCTTCTCTAGTAAACTTAATAAGCTTTTTTAAAAAAAGAGGTATATTACAAAAGTTACTACTATTATTAAAACCGAATTTTTTTATAATCTTATTGATATATATATTATAGATAAATATAATTATTTTATTTTTATAATTACGGATTACTCTAACTCTAAAAAACTATTAAATAGGCCTCTTTACTTTAATTTTATATTTTAAAATAATTTAGTTTTAGAGCTTCTTTGCTATAGCTTTATAATTTTTATAATATAGTAGCAGGATATCGTTTATATAAAATAAAATAAAAACTATTTTCTTATAATTAAAAAAGAGATAAAACTCTTCCTTTAATACTATAAGCCTAATAGTACATAGTAAGCTTAAAAATTTTTATATTAAAAGTAAGGCGAGTCGCGTAAACTATATAATACGTAATTAAACCTAACGTATATACCTTACTTTTTAAATTTATTAAGTAATTATATAGTACTAGATTCTTTATTAATATTAAAGTATTAAAAAATACTTTAATAATATTATACTATAAAATTTCTAAATTAAATTCCGCTGTAAGCGCTATTATAATATAAAATAATCTTACTATAAATATAGTTGTATATATTAATAATATAAAATTAATCTTTTAAAGATTACTTTTTATAATAATATAAGCTTTATACTTAATAAAGTACTTATTTTAATTAAATTTATAAGTCTAGATCTATTTTAATAGTAATAGTTAGCTATTTACTTTTATTTTAGTAATTTTTTTTTAAATTCCTTTCTATAGAAGCGTATTAATTTTAATATATAAAACTTATTTAAATTTATTACTAAAAAAATATAAAGCGAGCTACTTCTATATTATAGATAGTAAAAAAAAAATTATTTTTATATATATAATATAGATCGCGGTAGGTAGAGTAATTAAAAAATAATACTTTAAATATTTTTTTAAGTATTATAGCTATTACTATAGTATTAAAAGTAATGTATATTTATAACTTAGCATATATCTCTATAATACTAAAAAATATATATATATATAAAATTAATTTAAAAATTATTATTTTATAAATTTATAATTACTATATAAGTACCTATAAAGATTATTTTACCTTTTAGCTAATTACTTAGATTATTATCCTAAGGTCGCCTCCTATAGAGGAGTAAATTTATATATTTAATTTTAGATTTTTACTACTATAGCCTTCTACTTAATGGCGTTACCTAATCCTAATTATACCTTTAGTAGTATTAAACTAGTAGTATTTTTATTTTACTTATAATAATAAAAATATTATTTATAATTTAAGAGGTAGCTATAAAAGAATTATATTTTAAATTTTAAAAATTATCTATAAAATTTAATAAACTAGTTTTTCTAGTGTTATATATTCTTTAGTAGTTATTAGATATTTTTTAATTTTTTATAAAATTGCTGTAAGTAACGTCTAGTACTAATATTACTTTTAAAATTATAAGTCCTAATTATTTATTTAATATTATATAGATTTTTAAATAATTACTAGCTAAGTAATTATCCCGTATAACTATTAAGTTCTTAGTAGTACTAAAAAGGGCCTAGCTTACTACTTTTTTATATTAACTATAATTAGTACCCCTAAGTTTATAATTAAGATTTAAATATTTATTATTCCTTATTTACTTATCTAACTAGCTTAGTAAGTGTATATTATTAAATACTACGCCTAAGTACGCTAGTAAATAGGTTAGAGTTACCTAGTATTAGATTAGGATTAGGTTAGAATTATATAGATAATAGATTAGGGTTAGGTTAAAATTATATAGACTAGGGGTTAAGGTTAAATTAAAATTATATAAATTATAGGCTAAAGTTAAATTAAAATTATATAGACTAGGGGTTAGGGTTAAGTTAGAATTATATAGACTAGGAGTTAAGGTTAGGTTAAAATTATTAAAATTTCTTTCTTAAAAATTACTAAATTAAATATAGTATAAGACTCTAGTTTAGTTTATATACTTATAGGAATTAAATTATACTAGCTATTAATTACTATCTTTTATAATAGCGTATAGACTTTTAACGCTTTTATAGAGAGAAGAGTAATTTATTTTTATAGTTTTTAGTACCTTTTATTAAATTTTTATTTATACTATATATATTTTTTATATACTCCTTAATAAGCTCCTAAGGTGCTAGAAGATTTAGTAAATTATTAACTTTATTATAAAAAGTCTTATTATCTACTATTTCTATTACTATATTTTATAGTCTAGTTTACTCTTCCGTCTCTTAAAAATTAAATTAGTAAAAATTATTATTTACTAGACTATTTAAGTAGAAAGTTAATACCTTTAATTATTAATAACGTTTTTAGTAATATTAAAAATAGGTTTAATACTAACTTACGTAATTAGTATAGTAAGTATATTTTTTATAACTTAAGCTAGTTAAAAAAATATATCTTTATACGCCTACTACTAATTTAGTATATTAAAACTTTTAGTTATTTTTACCTAAAAAGTACTTAAGTAGACTTTTTTTTTATATATTTAACTACTAGCCTCTTCGGCTTCTTCTATAAAAAACGCCTAGCTTACAGTTAAAAAACTATTTAATAGAATAGTAGACTTCTAAAACTATTTACTATTTTATAGTTATTATATAAAAGGGTTTAATATTAGTATATAACTTATATACCTATTATTATTATAATAATTAAAGTAATTAAAGAATTATTTTTAATAGATATATTTATAGTAGAATTCTTATATATTATTTTAGACTAGTAGTTAGAGTTCTACTATAATATATATTTATAATAATTATATTTTATATACCGAAGCTTTTATATTAAATTAAAAATAGTTATATAGTTAAATAAAAACTCCTACTCTACGTCTATCTTTAAATAGTATTTACTTAACTTAGTATAACTACTTTTAGTTATAAATTATACTATTTTTAATTATTTAATATTTTTTTTATATTTTAAGTCTTCGTCGTCTAACTTAACTGTTATTTTATTTAAGAAATTAAAAAAATAATTATGTATAAATTAAATATATTAAATTTAAGGTTTCCGGTTCTAACTAAAAAAATTTATAATATTTTTAAAATATTTTAGTATTTTAGTAAGTAGTTTCAAGTAGTACTACTTTATAGAGAATAGTTTAAGTTAATTAAAGTTATAAAAGTTTATTTTAGCTATATTACTATTAGCCGCCCTAATAGTTATATTAAGTATAATCTCTTATTTTAGCTATTTATTAATATATTTTTAGATTTTAAGTGCGCGCGTATGTATACTAAATATTAAATTTTATTATATTTTAACGTCGTAGATAATAGATAACTGTTTTTTAAATAGTAAGTATTATTATATAGTAATAAAATACGTTACGCAACTCTAGACTAACTATTTAAACTTTTACTATATTACGTTATTAACGCTAATTTTTAATAAGCTTTTTATATAGTAACTATAACGACCTTCTACTATTACTAATAACTTACAATCTTTTTAATAGTAATTAAAGTATTAAAATATAATATAGTGTTTCTTATAGGATTTTTATAAAATTTCTTAATTTTTTTATAATAACTACTAACTCTCTAATAGTAAGCTCTTATATAACTATTTTATAGTGCTATAACGTATTCTTTTTTTACTATTTACTATTTACTTTACTTTTACGCGTACGTATATCCCTATATCTAAATAATTTTAACTATTTTAATAAACTTCTTTTACTATAACTATATTTCTTAATTTCGCGCTGCTGTAAGGAACCTTTTTTTTTTCTTTTAAAGTATTACTATTATTACTACTACTACTATTACTACTACTACTACTACTACTACTACTATTACTATTATTATTATTATTACTACTACTAATATTACTACTATTACCGCTACTACTGCTATTCTTTATCTTAAATAAAAGAGTTTTACCTTTTTTATACTATTATATTATAAAATTTACTATATTACTATATAATATAAAGTAGATTTTAATATTCTTATAGTTATTATTAAGGCTACGGATTATATTTATCTTAAATAAAAAAAGGCGCGTTAGAATTAAATTAAAATTAAAGACAACGTTAATTAAAAAATTTAGCTTATTAAATAGACTAGCCCGCTATACTACGCAGAGATAAAAGTTAGAGTAGTTTTTAATATAATCTAGCTAGTTATTACTATTAGTAAAAGCCTATACTATATACTAAAAGTTACCTAGTAGACTGATTATTAAAGGCTAAAATACTAATATTATAAATATAATAATAATAATAAAAGATTTTTAAAGTTTAAGTGTATAGTATTTATAAAAAGAAGAGAAAACTATTATAGTTACTATTTTAAACGCGCTATATATTAAATGCGCTATACATAGCCTATAGTTCTACCTATAATAAACTATTTTTATTTTATAATTATTATTCTACTGTTATTACAGCTACCGCCTAATAAGTTATCTATTAAGTTATTACTTTACTAGCTATAAAATTTAAAAAATTTTATATTTAATAGGTTTTAATTTATAACGCCTTTATATTTTTACTTACCTCTATATTAAGTAAGGACGTAGCGTATACTAAGTTAATATAGCTCCTACAGATAAACGTAAGAAAATATAGTAATAAAACGCTTATAATATTATAATAATATATTAATAGTAATATAAATAGCCTAAATCTAGTAATTATTTAGTATATAATAAATATATATAATAAAAGCGTACGTACTTTATAAAAAGAATTTAAAATAGATATTTATACTTTTATCTTTTAAATATATTATTTTTATAATATTTTTATATTTTTAACTATAGTTAATACTGCTAGCTTAAGATACTTAATAATATTTTAGATAATAAAATTAATAATATAAGCTAGATATAGTATAGTATTCTTTTATAAGTACTAAAAAATATTTTTACTAACTAGTTTTTTTAAATAGCGTAAGTAAGTATATTATTATTATTAATATTATTATAAGTAATAGCTGAGAAGCGTAATTTAGTATTTATCTCTAATAATACTTATAATATATTTATTATTATAAAAATACTAGTATACCTTCTACGTATTAAAATTAAATTAAGTAATTTCTCTTAAAGTTGCTAGTGGCGATTAATATAATATATCTTAATAATAAAAAAACTAAGGTAATTAAACGTAGACTATATATTTAATATAATTAAAATTTTGGTTATTTAGTTAAGGTTATTAAAAAGGTATATTTTAGCTTATAAAACTAACTCTAGAATATTAGCCTAAATTTATAATAGCTAATTATTACAGCCTCTAGTTAGAGAAATTAAATAAAATGCTAAAATAATAGCTGCTTAACTATTTAAAAAGACTAGTTATTATTAACTATAACATGTATAAGCTCCTTTTTAAAAGTTATAATAAAATATAATAAAACTAGTATAAGTATATTTTTATTCTAAAATTAAGAGGAGAGGGTAAGAGATATAAATTATTATTTATAAATAGGAACTTATATACCTCTATAAGACTAAGTATCTAAATAGTTTATAAGGTATTTAGTCCTAATAGATTATTTATACCTAATACCTTTTACAAATAAATGTTAAAGAATAAGGTTGTAGTTAAAATAGAATATATATAAGTAGTTATTTATATAATTAGTAGCTTTTTTAAATTAGTTCTATACCTAACTAAAGCGAGTATAAGAATTCTAGTATAGAGTAATACTTATAAGGTTTTTAGCCTATTTAGTTATATTTTACTACTTATTTTACGTAGATAGTACCTCTTTTTTTTTTTTTTTTTTTTTTACTTAATATATACGGCTAGAAATTTAACTAAATTAATTTTTTTTTTTTTAATAATTTTTTAGGTAATTATTTTAAATAGTTATTTTATTTTTAAAAGTTTGTTATTAGATTTATTTTTTATTAATTTTCTAAAATTTTTAGCTTTTTTTTAAAAAAAAACTTAGCTATTTTTATTTATTAAAACTATTTTTAGGATATAATATCTCTTAATTTTTTTTATTTTTTAACTCACTGCATCAATGATATATTAATTTTTTTGTTTATATTTTTTCTTTTTTATTTTTTTTCTTTTTTAATTATTTTTTTATTTTTATTTTACGTAGATAGTACCTCTTTTTTTTTTTTTTTTTTTTTACTTAATATATACGGCTAGAAATTTAACTAAATTAATTTTTTTCTCTTTAATAACTTTATAGGTAATTATTTTAAATAGGTATAGTACTTTTAAAAGTTAGTAATTAGATTTAATTTTTAGTAATTTGCGAAAGTATTTAGCTATAGTTTAAAAAAAGACTTAGCTAGTTTAATTTATTAAAACTATGTATAGGATATAGTACCTCTTAAGTTTTTTAATATTATAATTTTTTATAATAGTAGAGAGTTAGCAAAACGCTAAGTAAAACTTTAATTAAATATTTTATTCTTAGTATATAGTAGCTATATATCTTATTAGATTATATTAATATAAATATAAGCACTAGTAGCGGCCCGTATATTAATAATATTTTAAGTAATATTATAAACTATTATTATTAGCTATAATAAACGCCGGCTAGCCTATACTTTATATACTATACTAAAATGGTTAGTGCGCAGAAATAGTTAATACATATCTTAATATTAGTGCTCTACTAATAACTTAAGGCTATAGCGCTTTATATAAAAGCTTTTATTATAAAATTTTATTATAAGATTTTATTATAAGATATTTCCAAATTAAAATTTTTTAGAATTAAATATCTTTTAGAATTATAAATAGTTTTTATATATTTAAATTATATAATATCTTAGTAATTAATATACTATATTAATTAGTCTATTATTTTAATTATTAAAACTAAAGTTTTTTTTAACTATACAGCTTTATATATTTATACTTACTAAAAACTTTTTAATTTTATTATAAAATTATTATATATTAATATTATAGTTATAGAAAAATAAATATAACTAATATAATAATTTTATTAATAAATTCTTAAAATAAGTTTAATTTTATACTATAAATACTTAGTTTAAAATACACTATTTATTTATTTATATTAATTATTAAATAATATTAAGTAATTAAAAAGTTTTAATATATTTAATTCTTATATACTTTTTAAAAAAGTATATATCATTTCTACTATTTATTATTATATATTAAAGATTAACTAATTTATATTTATTATTTATAAATATTTTTACAAAATACTGATATATAATAATTTTAATAAAAAATTAAAAAGTATTTAGTAAGTATATACTTAAAAAACTTTAAAGTTAAATATAAAACTTTAATTTTAATAATATAGAGTAATATAGTAATTAATATACAATAATATTAACTATAATATTATATAATATAAATATATAAAACTATTTATAATTTTAAAAAATTTACTTTTTAGAAATTTTATAAAAAAGCTTCTAGATATAGTTTTATAATTTTAAGTTATTAATAGTGCGCTAATATTAGAGTATATATTAATTATTTAAATATATCAGTACTATTTAATAATTTTTACTTATAGAGTAATCTTAATAAAATTATTTTTTATTATTTTAAAAGCGCTATTCTATTTACTCTTTTTAAAATAGAGTTAATTATCGATTTATAGTATTACTAATAACTTTAATTATTATTTTTTTACTTTATATTTATACATAAGTCTCTTATAGTACTTATTAATTATTAAATTATTATTTATTTCTTTTCTATACTTATTACTTTTATTACTTAAACTATATAGTTTATTAGATTTAAGAGTTATAGTACTATTACTAAAAAACTCTTTTATAAATATTAACTTATACTTTATAGCGTAATTAGTACGTATATATAATAAAATGATATAATAAACTTATTTTTAATTTTAGACTATTATTATTAATAGGTTTTTTAATATTATATTTTTTATAAAAGTATACTATTTATTTTCAGTATTTTTACTTTTAAATATTTTTAATTATAAAATTATTAATTTCTCTAAATGCGTATTTTAATTATATTTCGTAGAATATTATTTATATTATATATATAAGTTATTATATAACTATTAGTTTTTTTTTAAGACTACTTATATTTTTATAAAAATAATTTTTAAAGCTTTTATATATCGTTTATTATTAACTTTTAATATAATATACTTGTATATTATAAAAATATATTTAAGTTTTATGTATAACTACTTAGATATACTATATTAGTATAATACTATAGTAAATAGCTATTATAACTTATTATTCTTTTTATTATAAAAGTTTTTTTTTGATTTTTTAAGTTTTACTTTTAGTACTACTTTTTTTTAATATTTTATTTAGTTACTTTAAGCTTTTTTATAAATTAATATTTTATTAAATAATTTATTATAGTAGCGTTTTTAAATATCTTTTTTATTATTTTTTATATTTAATTGATATTTTTATACTATAGCGTAAGCGCTTAAGCTTAGCTAATTCTTAAATAATACTTATAAATTTATTAAATACCTTTTTTATAAGCCGCTTATACCGCGTATTCTAAATATTATATTAATTTTATTTACTTTATAAGTAAAACTCTATACTAATTAAAAAATACTATTATAATTAATTATATTAATTACTTTAGTAAGTTTACTTTACTTTTTATACTTAAAATTTAGTAAAATATTAATTTTATAACACGGTAGTAGTCTATTTATATAATTAAAAGTTATTTACTTAATTAAAATATAAATGAAATATAATAATATAATAAAAGTATATAATAATATATAGATTCAATATAAAATAAAATATAACTTAGTAAAAATATAAAAATAATAGTAGTTTAATTTAAAAATAGTTTATATTTAATTAGGTAATAGTACTAGTAGTAGTATATATACTATTATTAATTTAATTTTTTATAAATACTTAATTATTACTTTTACTTATTTTATTACTAATTTAACTAACTACTTTTTATTATTTTATATAATTATAATAGTTTAATATATATTAAATTATTTCTTTTATTTTTAAAATATTAAGTATCTCTCTAAACTATAATAAAATTTTATTTATAAATAATAGTCTAAAAAAGCTTTTAAAAGTTATAAGTAACTTAATAAAATAACTACTAGTAATAAAGGTAAAAATAATGGTAAATAATATATAAAATTATTAATAAAAATATCCTAAAAAAATACTAATTTAAGCCTAAAAAATAAATTTTTATAGCATTTAATAATAGTAAAGTATTATTTACTTTTTATAAAATTAAGTACTATTAGTAAAAAACTACTTTACTAATATATAATTTATTAATAAAAAATTTTAATTTTAGTTTTTTCTATTATACACTATATAAAAAGCTGTAAAAGATTTTCTAGTTTAATATTTTAAAATTATTTTAACCTATTCTATATTATTTACTATATATAAATCATTATAAACTATAATATAAATAATATATATACTAAAAGAATTCTTATTTAAACTAAAAAATCTTAATTAATAATAAGGTATTTATAAAAATAAAATTATAATTTTTAAATATTTAATTTAGTGTAGAGTATAGCGTAAATAATAAATAAATTATATTATTATTTAAATATAATTATTTATATTATAAATTATAAGAGACTATAATAACTAATTATAATATATACTCTAATTAAAAGATTCTAATTGATATTTTATATTCTACTTTTAATTTATAATTTATATAATTTTTATTTACCTCTAATACCTAGGCTATAAAATTCTAATTTAGTTTTAACCTATACTAGTATTAAAAAAATAGATTAAAAATATAATTAAATTAGAGTTTTATATAAGCTAACTTAACCTTAATTTAATTTTAACCTATTTACTACCGTATATTAGTATATAATTTTATAAAAAGTAATAACTATGTAATATTAATATTTAACTATTATTAACAGCTATAAAAATTTACTTTTTAGTTTAAATTAGTATTATATTTCTTTATAGTATTTATAGTAGCAATTTTTATAAATTATTTATTATCTTTTTTACCTTTTCTACTAGTAGTAATTTTTTTAAAATATATAAAGCTTCTAAAGACTTTATTAAATTACTATTTATAAGTAATTATTTTATTATAATTAAGATAGATACGTAATATTATAAAAGTAAAATAAATAATTAAACGTATATTACGTTGTTAAAATTATATATAATAATAAAAGGTAAGTAAGTTAGTAGTAAAATAGATAAGAGTAATAAGTAAGTATATATAAAAATTTAGAGTAGTAGTAGTATATAAATTATTACTATAATAGTACTATTACTTAATTATATATAAATTATTTTCTATTTATACTATTTTACTATACTGTATATTATATATAAAGGGGTAATATATAGTATTAACATACTAGTTTAAAAAATATATAAGTTAAAAAAGCTATTTTTTTAGATATAGTTTAAACAAAAGCGTATATAAAAATTTTAAATAATATATATATTTTAGTTAATAATATTATAGCTATAACGTATACTCTATATTATATTTAACTTATAAATTATTATATATTTTAATTATATTAGTATATTATATTAGAGATTCTATTAAATAAAAAACTTTAAATTATATAGATAGACTATTACTATATTCTAAAATTAAGATTTTACTAAATTTTAGACGTAATAAGTAAAATAAGTATACTAGATTAATTAATATAATTATTTATAATAATTATTCTTAATTTGTATAGGATTTTGCTTATAAAATAGGTATTATTAATAGTATTCTTAATATACGCAGTATTAGTAATTTAAAATATAATTATTTAATAAAGTTATAAGTCTAATTTAAGAGCTAGCTAAGCTTAAATATTTACGGTGTAGTATAAAAGAATTAATTAAATATAATATATATAAAAATAACAGTTTTAATAATAACTACTATAGTAGATTATTTAGTAATATTTTAACTTATAAAAAGGTTTAGAGCGACTAAATAAAATACTTAAAAAATTAATTAGAAAAAACTTAAATAGTTTAAAAAGAGAAGATATTATATTAAAAATAATAATAAATTATTATAACTATTTATTATAGTTTTATATTAATATAGTAAAACTAAGTAGTTATAAATAAAGTATATAGGTATTCTTAAAAAATAAAAATGTTTTATATTAAAACTTAATAATAAATAGTATATAAAGCCTTTAAAAAAGATTTTTTAAATTAATATATATAGTTTAAATAAAATAACGAAAAGTTATATAGTAATATATATATATAATTTAAATAGTATTATATAAAAAATTATATAATATATATATTTAAAGAGATTAGTAAAACTAAAATTAAATATAATTAATAGTAAAGTTACTAAAATAAAGTAGTACAGTTTCATAAAGAATATAATATTAAAAAAACTAATAATAGTAATAGCTTAAAATTAAGAGTAAGTTTAATTTATTATTTTATTATATATATATTCTAACTACTATAGGAAACGTAAAAAAGAGTATTTTAGTAATAATAGTATAACCTTTATAACTAATAAATTATATATTTTAAGTAATTGGCTGATAACTGCTATTATAACCTATTAGTTACTTTTTTAATTTTATTTTTATACAAAATAGAGGTTATATTTATTTCTATTACTTTTCGCTCCGCCTATACACACAAGTAGTATAGCGTTTAATAATAGTTAATATTTTTATTTATAATTATAAATTCTTTTTTACCTAAAAATAACTATAATACTAAGTATATTTATATATATACTTAGTCTACGTATTACCGTACTAAAGAACTAAAGAAATTATATATAGGCCCCCCCCTAAACCCTTAAATATTAATTACCCTAGTATTTTTACCTATTAAAGGCTTTGCCGTTTATCGCTTTTACTACTATTACTACTATTTTTACTTTTGCCTTCGCCTCTGCCGTATTCTTTACGCTAAGAAATACCTACTATATCTATAAAATATTTATTTTATTTATTAATTCTACTACGAACTGTATATTATATTTCTTTACCTCTTTTACCTTTATAGTAACCTTTATAGTAATTTTTATATTTCTGCCTATTAAAACTGCTACTATTAAAACTACTATTATTAAAGCTACTGCCGTTAAAGCTGCTACCGCTAATACTACTAACCTAATATTTATAACTTTAACTGTTTTCTTTATTAACAATCTAATTAACTTATTAGGCCAGTACCTATTATTAAGAATAGCTATAACTTTATTATAATCGACTTCTTTATTAGCTATTACTAAATAAATAAGGTGTCTATACTAGTAAGCGTTTACTAGAGTCGTGTCTTTATTATTACCTATAAAGTAAAAGAAAATTATAGAAAGAGCTTAGGTAACTATACTAAACGCCTTAAAATTAATTAGAATTATCTTATTGTTAGCGTTAATAAGAGAAGGAGTAAACGATATTTTAGTAAGTATCTTTTTATTTAATAAATTTCTAGCTATATTAACTATAAGAGAAGATAGAAGAGAAATGTATAGGTAGTACTCTATATATTTTTTTTTTAAAAAATATAGTTTCCGTACTAGAGTTTTTATATTAGAGTTTATTAATTTAATGTTTTTTTAGGGGGCGCGCTAAGCGCGCTAATATATTAGTAGACTAGCGCAGCGCTATACCTTTTTTAATCTAGCTTTATTTAAATTTTTTAATATATTAAGTATAAAGGTATATATATACTCCTCCTTTTTTAAAACCCCTTTTAGTTGTCCTAAGTTACTACAGCTACACTATTTATTTAATTAGTATATAAATATTTAAGTAATAAAAATAATAACTTAGAGACGAAGATTAATAATAATTTAAAAAAAATTTAATAAATTAGTAATTATTATTATTAAAATATTTCTAATAATAAGTATAATATAAGTATAATTTAGTATATAATATTAAGTATTAAAATTAGTATATACTATTCTAAAAAGTAAATAAATATTAAATATATTATAATTTTTTAAATATTTAATATTACTTAATAATTAATTATAATAAATATATAGTATATTATAAACTAAATATATAATATAATATAAACCAAATATGTAATATAATATAAACTAAATATATATAGTATATAATTATAGTACTATTAATAATTTATTAATTTAATTACTATATTAGTAAAGATTAATTCTTTAATATTTTAAAATTTTCTGGAATTAATTAAAATTAAATATAATTTTATAATATAATTTAATTATAAATAAAGGATATATATATAGCTTTTACTAATATATTATTAAGTAATTAATAATTTATATAATAAAATCTAAAATAATTATATTTTTAATAAAACCATAGTTATTTAATAAAAAGATAAAGAATATATAATTATACTTAATATATAATAGTGTATATAAATTAATATATTATAAAATAAATTATATCTAAATTTAGATAATATAAAAATTATTAATATATTTTAAAGTGTTAGAATAATAAATTTAAATAAAATAATAATTTTATTAATAAATTATTAACAGTATTCTAATTTTATACTATAAATATTAAGTTTATAATATACTATATATTTAGTTTAGGTAATTATTATATAATATATAATAATTAAAAAGTTTTAATAATTAATTCTTATTTACTATTAAACAAAGTATATTCTATTTTTAATACTTAAAATTATATATTAGATTATAATTATTTTATATTTATTATTATAAATATTTTTATAAAATACTTATATATAATAAATTTAAAAGGAAAATAAAAACTATTTAGTAAGTATAAATCTATAAAAATTTAAAGTTAGAAATAAAACTTTAGTTTTAATAATAAAAAGTAATATACTAATTAATATAGTATAATAATAACTAAGATATTATATAATATAAATATATAGAACTATTTATAATTTTAGAAAAACTTAATTTTAAAAAAATCTTATAATAAAGTTTTTAGATAAAGTTTTATAGCCTTAAATTATTAGCGACGTACTAATATTAGGGTGCGTATTAACTATTTTAGTATAATAATACTATTTAATAATTTCTACTTATATATTATTATTAAAGAAACTCTTTTAGTTAAAGAAACCCTCTTATATTATTTTAAAAGCGCTATTCTATTTACTCTTTTTAAAAAACTTTTTATCTTTTACTTATAACTTTACCTATAACTCTTACTACTATTCTTCTATCTTATATTTATTACTAAGCCTTTTATAATACTTATTAATCTCTAAATTATTATTAACCTTTTTTTACACTTATTACTTTTATTATTTAAAATATACGATTTATTAGCCTTAAGAATTATATTACTATTACTAAAAAACTTTTTAAAAAATATTAGCTTATACTTCCTATAGTAATTAGTACGTATATATAATAAAATAATATAATAAACTTACTTTTAATTTTTAGCTATTATTATTACTAGCTTTTTTAATATTATATTCTCTATGAAGGTATACTACTTATTTTTAGCCTTTTTACTTTTAAATATTTTTAACTTTAGCTTTTTTAATTTTTTTAGATACGTATTTTATATAATTTTTTATAAAATACTATTTACTTTATATATATAAGTTACTATATAACTTTTAGTTTTTTAATTAAAACTATTTATATTAGTTTAGAGCTTCTCTAAGGCCTTTATATATTACCTCTTATTAATTTCTAATATAATATCTTTCTATTTTTTAAAAATATATATAAGTTTTATTTATAGCTACTTAGCTATACTATATTAGTATAAGACTATAATAAATAGCTGTAATAACTTACTACTATTTTTATTATAAAACCTCTTTTCCTTAAGCTTTTTAAACTTTATCCTAATTATTTCTTTTTAGGTATCTTATCTAATCGCCTTAAACTTTTTTATAAGTTAGGATTTTACTAACTAATCTACCGTAGTAACTTTTTTTAATATTTTTTTTTTAATATTTTTTATATTTTATTAATTTTTTTATACTATAGCGCGAGCGCTTAAGCTTAGCTAGCTCTTAAATAATATTTATAAGTTTATTAGGTAATCTTTCTATAAGCCGCCTATACTATATATTTTAAGAATTTTATTAATTTTATCTGCTTTGCAAGTAAAATCCTATACTAGTTAAAAAATATTATTATAAATAACTATATTAATTACTCTAGTAAGCTTATCCTACTTATTATACTTAAAATTTAGTAGAATCTTAATTTTATAAAGCAGTAGTAGTTTATCTATATAATTAAAAGCTTTTTACTTAATAGAATCTATAATACGATGTACTAATATAATAAAAATATAAAATAACGCGTAGGTTAGGTATAAGGTAAAATATAATAGAGTAGTAAAAGTAAAAAATATTAGTTTAATCTAAAAAATAGTTTATACGTAATTAGGTAATAGTACTAGTAGTAGTTTATATACTATTAGCCTAATTACGTATATATACTTAATTATTACTTTTACCTATTCTACTATTAACTTAACTACCTACTCCTTATTATTATATATAATTATAATAGCCTAATATACGTTTAATTATTTATTTTATCTTTATAATATCGCGTACCTATCTAGTTTATAATAAAAACTCTACCCTTTTTAATAAATAGTAGTTTAAAAAAGCTCCTAAAGCTTTTAAAAAATTTAAAAAAGTAACTAGTAATAGTAAAGGTGTAAAAAGTAAAAAATTTATTAGTACTACTAATAGGGATACCCTAAAAAAAAATACTAATTTAAGCTAGAAAATAAGTTATTACAGCTTTTAATAATAGTTAGATATTAATATTATATAGTTATTACCCTTTATAAAATTAAACGCTATTAGTAAAAAATTAGCCTACTAATTAAAAAAATATTTTTTACTTAACTAGTCCGTAAAATTACTACTATAGAATTCCTTAGTAAAAATTACTAATTTTAATTTTTTATATTAGAAACTATATAAGAAGCCTCTAAAGCCTTTTTAGTTAGATATTTTAAAAGTATAATAACCTATACTATATTATTTACTATATACTAACTATTATAGACTATAATATAAATTATATTTATACTAAAAAAATTATTATTTAGGCTAAGAATTCGCGTCTAGCGCTTAGGTACTTAGTAAAGTATAGCAGGAATTCTAGATTTTTAATTTTTATAATTTAGTAGAAAGTATAGCGTAGATAATAAATAAACTATATTATAGCTTAAATATAATTATTTATTTTATAAACTATAATATACTATAATAATTAACTATAATATATATTCTAATTAGAAGACCCCAATCTAAATTTTATAATTTAACTTTAACCCCTAGTCTATATAATTTTAACCTAACCCTAACCTATACTAGCGTTAAAAAAAATAGGTTAGAGGTATAGTTAGGTTAGGGTTTTACGTAAACTAACTTAACCCTAACTTAACTCTAACCTATTTACTAGCGTACGCCTAAGTCTATAAACTTATTCTTATAGAGTATTTTAATAACTAAAACTATTTTTTTTTTAGTATTCTATAATTAGATAGCCTCTTATAGAAAAGCTCCTTATTAAAGATAATATTTTAAGTTATAATTACCTAATTAAGCACTAGGACCTATATTTTATAAATATTAAAAGTATAATAGTTTACTAAGTACCTAATATAGCCCTATAGGTTTATTTTAAATCTATACTTATTACAGCCTACTAAGCGCTTTTTATTTAAAAAGTAAGTATAGTGGCCGTATATATAAATTCTATTTTAATTAAAACGTAAATGTATTATTATATTTTTTATAATTATAGGCTTTTACTATTTAAAGTACTACTTAAACTAATTATTAAATACTTTATTTAGTAATCGTATATTATAAAATAATAATAAACTTATTTTATATAATTATATTACAGTATTTATTATTTTAGACTAAAACTTAGTAGGTAGATTAGTGCTTAATTTTATCTTAATTACCTTTAGGATTATTTTTTAGTTTACTCTCTTAGCACTACTATTTAGCTTATAAGTATATAGTAGAGTTATAATAAGTTTAATTTTTTAATTAGCTACCTATTTTTTAAATTAGAAATAACTATACTATAGTACTATAGTAGTATTATTATTTTAAATAAATATATAAATCTTAAAATTATATCGCGTAAAAAATAGCTTAGTAAAGTTTTTAAAAACTTTTATAATTAATTTTAAGTATTTTAAGTAGAAGTTATAATTATAGATTTTTTTACTAAAGTTATTCTTTAGAATTATACTCTATTACTCGCCTAATTTGTCTATTAATATATTAAAGAGATTTTATAATACTTAAAAAAATAATTATAGTAATTATTCTCTTAGTTTTCTAAAAATTACTTATACTATATAAGTAGTAAAATAGTATACGCACTTTAAATAAGCCGTACTATTAATTTTAATATTCTAAATATACTATACTAATACTTATAATACTACTTTTTTTAAATATTGTAATTACTAATACTATATCTACTTACTATTAATATAGGCATAATTAACCTATAATTTTTAAATCTTATAATTATCTATTACAGTATTAATTATAGGATAAAAAATAATTTGCTTATATTTAATAAATATAAGGTTATACTTATATCATAGTTTTATTAAAATAATATTCTATTTTAGCGTACCTATACGTAAAGTATAATTAAAAATTTAAATATTAAATACTAATCTTCCCTAAATAAGCTTTAAAGATAATATTAATATAAAAGCCTTTTACTACTATAATATCTTTAAGTATTAAATTCTCTATATAAGAGCTATTTATACTATATAAAATTTACTTTAAAATTTAGTTACCTATTTTAATAATTACTAATACCTATATTCTAGTTTTAATACTTTTAATTTTAGTTACTTTCTTAAACGTTCCGGAAATAAGTATTAAAGTATTATTAATAAAATATATAGTAGTACTATTATCTAAAATAGTATTCTCTAAAAAAAAGTATATACTAAATATTATAGTACTATAAACTCCTATACTTTCTTTATTTAATATAAGTATTAAAGGATCTATAATAGTAATTATAATTTTTTTAAAATATATTATTTTAGTGTCAGTATTTGCATTTTAATTTTTAAAACTTTTTTTTTTAATTTTTATTTATAGATTAGTATATGTAGTCTACTATAAGTAATTAAAAATTTTTTTCCTATTAGCGCTAGAAAGTATAATTAGTAGTAATTTTTTTAGGTATTTTTTTATAACTATAGTCTTAAGCCTATAGTAATAAATTAGCTTTTAGTAATAATAAGTAAATTTTAAATATAAATAAATAGGCTTACGCTTAGTTTAACGCTAATTCTAATTTTTATTAATATTTAAGTTAATATTAAATCTACGTTTACTAAGTATTATAAATACTACTAATCCCTTTTTATAATTAGTATATAGAGATTACTACTAAAGTATTATAAAAAAGACGTTTCTAATTTTATTTAAAATTAAAAGCGGTTATTTAAGTATTAAATTACGCGTAATATCGCGCTCTATTAATTATACTTAATTAAAAATAATTCTTTACTCTAATATAATTAAAAAATTATAAATAGTTATTTTTTTTATATTAAATATTTTATATATACGCGCCTTTTTATAAAGGAGTTTCTATTTATTATATTATTATTTAGGATTCTACCTTCTATACTTAGCCTTTTTAAGATAAGTATAGTACTATACTTATACTAAATTCTATATATTAGTATTAGTTAGTACGAGATTAGCTTTAAGTATATATATTATTTTTTAAAGTATTAGCTTCTAGTAATTAAAAATCTTAATTATTATTAGCTTTAAAATATTAAAGTATACTATTTTATTTACTTAGTCCCTAAGGTTCTTAAAGTAATTATTATTTATAAACTAATTAGTAAATAGTATTCTATATTCTACTATCTATATAGAGTACTACTCTACTTATACTTTATATTTCTTAAAATTTTTTTTATATTATTTCTTAATTATAGGATTATTAGTATTTAAAAGGGCTAGTTAAACTAAGAGTAAAAAGTACTATAATTAATAATTTTTTATAGAGGTAATATTTTTTTATTAGAGTTAACTTTTTTCTAGATCTCTTTCTAAATAGTAAGGAATTAGAATTATATATACTAATTAGGCTAACTTAAGCGGCTTATTAGCTAATAGAACTCTATTAGAATTAAATTAGTTATTATAATAGACTAATCGGTAGATAATTAAGAAAAAAGAGAAATAGGCTTAGTTTAATAATTAAATACGTTAGTGCGACGGTAAGAAATAATTAAAATATATAAAAATAAGTACCTACTAGCGTTAGGTCGCGTAGAGAGAATTATTCTATAGTTCTAAAGCGCTAGACTTATAATTATAGTTAACTAAATAATACTTATTTTTAAAGTAAAAGGTAAATTAATATTATCTCTAAAATAAGATAATTAAAATTAAATATATATATAATAGGTAAGTAATTAAGTAATCTAGTTACGTAATTAACCCGTAATTAAAGAGGGTATATAAGCCTTATTATTATAATAATTATAATTATACGCATTATTATCTAAAATAATATACTTAGTTTTAATATTAGTTACTAATTTAAACTAGCTCTAAGTTATTATAATATATTTATAAAATGGTTTTTTATAATTATACTTATAAATAAACGTTATTTTAAGCTTACAATAATATTTAATAAATATATTAAATTAGTTTATACTATCTAAACGTAGATTATATCTTATATATAATATATTAATTATACTAACTATAGCTATAAATTAACGAGAAAATTTTTACATAACTAGGTTAAGTATATACTTAGTAATTATTTACTTTTTATTTTTATTTAAATTTTATACGTTAAGTATAATATTAATTATTTAAGGTAAGAGATCTTCGGTAATCTATTCTTTATATTTAATAATTTATTTAGCTATTTAGTAATCTAAAAATTTAAATTAAAATAAATTAATTATATTATTAGTTAAAAACATATAATTTATTTATATTCCTAGCTAAATATCTAATATATATAGGCGCCTTATATAAATTAGATATAGCCTAAAGAAAAATAAAATAAAGTATTAAAATAAGAATATAGGTGGCCATATATACTAAGTTTAAATAAATATATAAGTATAATATATATAGTATAAGTATAATATATACTATACTAATAGCTTAATATAGGCTAGAGCTAAAATTACTTATCTATTTAAAAAAGTAAATTACTTACTTATACGCTAGCGCGACTTTAAGTAACTTTAAATAATATTAACTAAAACTAGCTAAGCGAGCTAGCGTATAAGCGAGTCATTTATTTTCTTAAATAAGTAAGTAATTTTGGCTAACTAAGATTACTTTTTTAAATAAGTAAATAATTTTAGTTTTAGTCTATACTAAACTATTAGTGTAAAATTAAATTACGTACTATAACGCTAGATATTTATTTAAATTTAGTATAAACAACTGCGTATATCCTCCATAAATAACTCTTTTAATTATATTTTTTCAGGTAGTATTTAATTTGTATAGGCGGCCTATATAAATTAGATATAGACCTTAAAAAAAAAATTTATAATAGGCTTTTATATAATAAAACCTTATATAATATAAAGTAATTATTTTAATTTAAATTTTTAGGTTACTAAATAGCTAAATAGGTTACTAAATACTAAGAATAGGTTATCGACAATTTTTTATCTTATTTAATATTTTTTAATATATTTTCTAAATAATTATACTATATTATATTAAAAATATTATATTTTATTTAATAGTTTAGAGTATAAATTATATTTAAATTTTTTAATAACGTTAAGTAGTGTTTTAAGAGAGGTATTAGTATAAGGCTAATATTTTAGTAGTCTTAATAAAAGTAGTTAACTCGTTTATAGAGTCCGTTATAGTTTAAATATTTATATACTATTACTATTTTATTTATTTTCTTAACTATATTATTTTTATTATTATTTTAGATATTATTATTTTAGTTCTTTTTTTTTTTTTTTTTTTTTGCTTTTTAATAAACATAATAAATTAAAAAGTATTATTATTACTATTAAAACTATATATGTATTTAGAGTCCATATATATTAAAAGGTCTATTATTAATATTTTACTAAATAATACTAATAAATGGTTACTGTTTTTAATAAGTCTTCTTATTTACTTCGATAAAAATAATTTGTTTTATCCACCCAACAGAGTTCCCTCACTGCGTTCGTACCCCTGGACCGAGGTCTAGGTGTACTTATTACTTTTCGATAATTCGTTTTATAAATAGTCGTTTAAGCTGCTTACCGTCTATAATAAGACTTGATATATTTAGAAATGTATTCGCAAATATAGGACTGGAGCCATATCTTCCTACGTTAATAAAGGTATCCATATCCAACGCGCCAGACTATACTAGTTACAAGTCTTAGCAGTCAGACTGTACTGGTAGAGAAATTTAGGCGTCAGGCTATACCGATCACAATGTTTGGCAGCCAGGTCGCTGGACTTTGAATCTTCGACGGGCATTCAAGACTTACGATATCGAGTTCGAGCTTTGGATCAGCTACCCAAACATGCGGTCTAAGGTCTCGAACGCAACAACCCGCGACGGTGGCAGTGTTTGGACATCTGCAGGATTGGAATGGCACGAGCTGGAGCGGTAGGACCTCAGGCCGATTTCTTAGAACAGATGCCTTCATTTTAAGTAGATCTCTACTCAAGCATACTTTTCCAGCTGTAAAGATGCGGTAAGACATATCATAACACCTGTATAATACAGTCCGCTCTGCTATGTGATAATAAGGCCTATTATAGATTTGATATCAACATGCCACAATCAATTCCATTCGCCTCAATCAGGCCAACCACTCTGACACCCATCCCAAAATCCAATCGTCTTCAAGTGGCTCCAAAAGTCGCATACTTTCGCTGCATTGCATGGCTTTTTCCATGCGCATTGCCACTCTTAATCCTCCCACTCCCTGACCTTGGAGTGCCTCAAAGAAATCCATCAAAGCCAAAGCAGAACCAAGGTCCTGCATCTGATCAGTTCGTGATCCGCTGAGCTTCCCCAAATCATCACCCGCAACCTTAAGCTTCAGGAGCCAATCAGCGTAGGGTACTACCTCAACTGGTTGCGTAGGCCGAGCTATCTCAAGTTGCTTTTTGATAGCTTGAGCCAGAGTGGACCACGATCTGGGCCGAGGATGAGCGACTTGAAAAACGCAAGACCCTTCGCCATGATGCTGGTTCAAAGTCACATCGGTGGCCAGATCCACCAGAATCCCGGCAAGTTGGTCAATAGGAATCCAATTCACGACCTCTTCGGTTGTGGCTGGGTCACCCAGCGTTTCTGGAAGTGTGGCCATGACTGCGGACGCTCTGACAAGACTGGGAAACCATTCCTGCCTGTTCCATCCACTACGTGTTCGTGCCGCACCGGCAACTTGGCCGATCCGAACCAAGCTAGTGCGAACGTGCAGCGTCTTGGAAGCATAGTCCAGTAGACGCTCGGCAAGGTACTTGGATTGCCCATAACCCATTTTGGCAGGGGAGGAAAGCTCGGTGATCACAGCCTCTGGAACCATGCTGTCGTGGTACGAGGAGACGCTGGATATTGACGAGAAGAACTGGATCCTGCTATTCCATTTGCTGTGCGCTGCGAAGTCGATCAGAGCAACGACACCCGAAATAGGATCACGAAATGCATCGAGCGGAAGGTTGAAATTTACTGGCCATGCATTGTGAACAACATGCGTGACAGTCGACAACAGCGTCTCGTACTGACTCTCGGAGAGACCAAAGTTCGGCTTTGTCAAATGTCCGGTGAGAAAGGTGACGCGACTTGCCGGCAGATCAAGGCGTAGTTGACGGGCCGCGTGATTCTTCAGCTGGCGTTCGTGGGCGTCCGACGTTCGGTTGAGACAGTAAATGTGCCCGACATCCATATCGAGGAGCCTGTCAAGGACATACGATCCCAGTGCTCCAGTTGATCCAGTCAAGAGTATTACCGGACCATTCTCTGTTCGAATGTCGTTGTCGAGTCGCCAGATCGGCGAGATCGTATCAACCTGTTTGCTGTATGCCTCCAGCATGGCGATGAGTGCTTCGTTGGCCGTTTTCTTGCTCACCAACAACTGTCCCGCACTATCTTGAGATTGTGCAGCTGTCAAAAGTGCTTGAGATAAAGTTCGAACCGAGGGATTACGATACACCGTGCTGGGGGAAATCTGTAATTGTGGAAATCGACTCTTTAGGGCTCTCTGCAGCCTCAAAACTCCCAGAGAGTCGAGACCCAATTGGAAAAAGTCAAGGTCATCCAATCCAAGGCTATCGGAAACAAGATCGCGGATCGTGGACTTGAAGTCCTCGCTCTCGGATGGCATCTTGTCGCTACCATTAGTCATGTCGCTTCTCTGGTACAAGCTCTCGATCTCGTCCGCGTAAAGGGCCAAGGTAGCGTTGCGCTGCACAGTGCCTTTCCCCGCTCTTAGCATTGGCTTCTCCGGTTTGCACAATAGAATCATATTCTTTGAGACGCGGGCATGGGCTGGCGTTTCGGCGTTTGCCTTCGCCACGACCGGCCAGATTCGTTCGATAATCTCTGCTGTACTCTTAGAATCTGGCTGGACCGCTGTATTCGTCTCGACGAGTAGAGCCGCCTCGAATCGCTGCGCGCCAACTACTAGGGCCGCTCGCACATCGGGGTGGGCCATGACAGTTTCCTCAAAGGTCATTGGGTTTGTCTTCTCCCCACTCAGAAAGACTATCACGTCGTCGATGCGGCTCTGATAACTCCATAACCCATGTTTCGTTGGATGTCGTCTGAAGAGATCGCGGGTTTCATATTCTTTTATGTCTGGGAAGTGCGTAAAGACAGGTTGGAAATGCTCAGTGTCGGGGTGGCGAACTATGACCAGCTCAAACAGGTCATCCAGGCGGTGTCGCATATTATATCCGAGTAGCGGATTGAGTTGCAGATAAACCCAGTCCTCTGCATTGTTATACACCCCATCTTCATACACCAGTGGGAGACTTGCGCACTCAGATGATCCCATCACCTGCCAAATTGGGACTTTTTGGGCGACGACATCCCCGGACACTTTTGGGACGCTTCCACCGGTGAAGAAGATGTACTTCAGCCGTGTGGCGACGGCGTCCAGAAGATCCGGACGTTTGCCCAGCTCGTCAATAACGACGGGAGGAACGAAAGCCCAATCAATAGCGGTGTTGCTGATCGCAGAAATGAAGCTTTCCGTCGTTGGCGGCGGGCCAGGAAGTGGGTACACCGGAATGCTTCCGTGATAAGACGCGATGAGTAATGAGTATGCGAGTCCGGCGATCTATTTAAAGTCAGTATGTACTTATCTTTACTCACACTCCGATTGCGACATTTAACATACATGAAAGGATGGCAAGCTCATGAAAAACTTTCCACTGGTAACGTATCTATTGATGTCTACGTAGCCCTTCGGTGGAGGAAGATAAGACGCCGCGAAGACACGAGAAATGAAGTCGTTGGTAAACACCAGTGGCTTCGGTATCCCTGCATATGTGAACTCATTGCGAGTACTCGCATTGCTTGCACGAACCTGTTGAGCCTGAGGTATGTAGAATGAAAGCAGGATCGCTTTTGCATTGCTCGAAAGACTTCTCATACGGGGAATGGGTGATCCTAGGACAATGCAATAGCTCATCCAGAGAAGGCAATGTCACTGTCTGCAATTGCAAAGCACCGAGTATCGGAGGAACGCAGGGCGCTTGCGGGGAAGTCACAACGAGCTTCGAACATTGCAGCTTTTGCAGGAGGGATACATGAGCCTCGATGCTGTTCCTCGGTGACGGGAGGAAGACCTGGAAACTCTGTTAATGGGCGTATGCACTTGCTTGGGCAAGTCGCGCTCTCACCTTGAACCCCGCTTTCATACCTGCCACAACGAGGATGGAGTATCTAAGATCCCCAGGTCCAATGTACGCCAGTGTTTCAAATACATCCGTAGCAGGCAGGTCCCGCGTAAGTAGTGAAGTAGTGTAGTTGATTGCGTTTTCGAACTGCATCTTGGTCACATTCTTGTAACCATCGCAATAATCTTTCCCTGCAGGGATGCACGCAAAAACTCCGTCTGGATCAACTCGGGCATTCTGAGCAATGATGTGCGGCAGCAAAATAGAAGAAGTCTTGCAATTCGACATATTGACGGATGCTTTCCGTACACTGGACACCTCTGGATTGAGACTTTCTATAAAAACCCTGAGCAAGGGTGAAAGTTTAAAGAGCACCACTTTAACATCGTCCGATTGTATTCGCTCCTGCATGCCTGCGTGCCCAACGCTAGCAACATCGGTTAACCCGTCGTCAGCCACCCTCGTTTTCGGGTGAGATGCAAAGATCAACGTGGTCGCGTCGACTTTCCGGCTCCGCCGAGCTGTCAGCTGTCAAGCGCAACGCTAGCCGTTTCTTGGTCCCTTTGGCTTCCTAGTTCGTCCTTGGCGCCTGCGCCCACTCATAACTCTAGTTCTACAACCCTACCTGTCTCGTACTCGCGCTTCATATAAAAAAGGTAATGTGTAGCGTCGAGACACTAGTCCAAAAAAGGTATAGGCTAAAAATGTTGTTCCCCCGGATATAGTTAAAAAAAATAAGCGTATATAAGAATTATAAAAAATATTTTTATTTTAGTTAGTAAACTTATAGCTACGGCGTGTAGTGTATTAATATATATAAAATATTATAGTACTTTTATAATAATAGATATACTATAAGTATTTATTAAAAATAAATACTAGATTATATCTTTAAGCTATTACCTATAATAATACTAATAATAATAATATACTTTCTTACGCTATTAAAAAAACCTAGTTTTTAAAATATTTTTTAGTATTTATAAAAGTATACTATAATATACTTAGCTTATATTATTAATTTTATTATTTAAAATATTATTAAGTTTTTAAGCCAATAGTATTACCTATAGTTAAAAATATAAAAATATTATTAAAATAGTATATTTAAAAAATAAAAGCGTAAATATTTATACTAAATTTTTTTTAATATATATATACTTTTATTATATATATTTATTATATATTAAGCAATTACTAGAAACGGACTATCTCTATTACTATTATTATATTATTATAATCTTATAAGTATTTTATTACTATATAATAGTACCGACTACTTAAGAAATAACTATTTATTATTTATAATATTAAAATATAAAATAATTTTATATTTTATATATATATATACACGTACTATATATCTAGAAATATATTTATAAATAGTTAAAATAAAAAGTTATATTTAATATAACTATTAGGGCTACCGATAGTAATATAGATAAAATAAATTTATATAATTTTAAATAACTTATACTACTCCCTATTAAGCAGTCCTACTTTAAAATATTTATTAAAATACTAAAATATTTTAAAAAATACTCTAAGTTTTATTAGTAAAAATTAAATATTTTAAATCTAATATATTTAGCTTATATATAACTATTAGTTTAAATTTTTATAAAAAATAATAATTAAGATACATAATAAAGACTTAAAATATTTTTTTTAAAAAGAATTGGTTTTTTATATTAAGACTACCTAACTATTTAAGAAAAGTGCTTTATCTCGTAAGTAAACTAATAATTAACTCTTTAATTTCTAACTAATATATATAGACTAGGTAAATAACCTATACTAAAATTTAATTAATTATTTAATTAGGAATAGTCTCCTTTCTATAAGAAATAGTCTAGTACTAATTAAATTATATTATTACGCTAATCTAATTAAGTAATTAAATTAAGTCTATTTAGAAAATTAACTAGCCTAATTAAGTAATATAACTAAATCTAATAAGGTTAAGTCTAAAACCTACTAAACTAATAAATTAAATAGTAGATTAAAGTAGACGAGAATAAGATTTAAACTTATAATCTATAGTATTACTATTATAGATAGCTAGATATATTATTTATTAAACTATATACCCTTTTACTATACTACTATTTAAAATTAAAATTTAATATAAGTAAATAAGTCTCTATCTTTCCCTTATAATAAATAACTAATCTTAATAGGACTGTTAGTATAGTATATTAAGAATAAGCTTCTTAAAATTAAAATGCTCCTTAAGAAAAACTATAAAAAAACGTCTTACAAAGGACTTATAGGACCTATTTTATTATAAAATATTAATAACAAAAAGCGTATTTTAACTTTTAGAAAGGATAAAATATTTTAAAATATAATTTATTATAATCTATAAGTAGTGTATTAAATAAAAAAATTATATTACTATATAGATTATTATAGAAAAATTATTATCTATTTTATTTTAGTTTAAAAGAGTTATTAGAGTTTTATTTAACTATATATATATATATTTATAAAAGTTTTTTGAATTTACTACTCTTTACCTTTTTTAAGAAGTTATAAATTATAGAGGCTATTAGTAAAAAACTTATAAAGATATTTATTAAATATAATAATTATAATAATTAAAATAATATATAAATATATAAATAAGTATATAGCAAATAGGTAAAAAATTTATATATATAAAATAGTATTTATATACTCTTTTTTGTTCTTAAGTATAGTTTATACCTCTAAGTAATAACCTTAATACTATTTTATTAAATTTAATAATTTTTACTAATACAGTTGCCTTACCCACGTGTATTATTATCGCCTAAAGAGGATATTAGAGGGTAGCAATCGAAAAACTTTCTGCAATATGCAACACAATCTATCCAAATTGAAGAGTAGCGCAGATCGACCCATTCGCGTCTTGTCCCGTGGGCTCGTGTTGTCGCGCCTTGGACGCACTATTATGCTCAACCCGTTATCAGTGCAAAGTCAAACCAAAAAGCACCCATCATTTGCGATGTTAGGTGACAATGATACAGTCTTACTGGTATATATAGAATACAAGAAGCAAACTAATTACCCGCAATCGAAGCCATCATCAGAATCAACTCAAACGACCCGACAATGCTAGCCAAGCCCTGACCGTTCCTTGGAATGTCGTGCCCAATGTCGGCAACAACCACCGCCCTCTGCTCTGGATCACACAGCTTCACCAGCTCCCGCGAATAGTCCTGGAACGGATCCTTGGCCCCAATGACGTGTAGCGTGGGGATTTGAATACTGCAAGGGAACGAATCCGGCTCAAAGCAGAACACCGGGGAAAAGAGAGAATTCCACACCGTTGTCTGGTCATCATCGCTCAAACTCCCTTCATCGGTGCTTGCCGTACTCGCCTTGCGTCCAGGCATGCCACTGCGCTTCCAGGCTATGACGCTTTCTCTCCGGTGTTGCACTACGCTCTGTCGCCTCTCCGCAAACTCAAGCATCTCCGGTGTTGTTATGCCGCTGCTCCTCCTTCGCTCGTGACTCTCCCCTTTCAAGAACAACGAATGCCGCCTCAATTCTTGTCGGAATTGTTCTGTAGCATCGCACCCAATGTCCTGCGACGGGGAGTAGGGCTTGATCGAGTTGAAGAAGACCGCTAGCTGGATTCGATTATCAGTCTCGAGGGAGGCTTGACCGAGTGTCGCTCGGTATTCTCTCGAGAGGAGATAGCTTGCAGCGAGCGCCGCTCCTTCGGAAAATCCGATAAGGCCTTCATAGGGGCCATCTTCTTCAATCACTGAGTCGATGTAGTCGTGTACTTGCTCGACACTTCGAGGGGTGTGACGCTGATGCCAAATGAAATAGGGGCGCGGGAAGACGTCGCCGATGCCTGGAGCTGCGGGTCCTTCGAATTGCGCGTCGATGAAGTCAAAGGTGTGCTCTGGTGACAACTGCGAGATCAGAGGAGCTGTTCGAAGATGTTAGTTGCGGGGGTCCAGGTACAGGATTCTTACTTACCAAGTTGCGATTCAAATATGTCAGAGTTTGTCCCCCGACCGTGTAAGCACAAGAAACGCATCTTGACAGTATCGCCGGGTATTGATGTCTGAATCTCACTTACAGGGAACGGAACATGGTACGCTCACCCGATTGATATCGGAACGAGACTCCCCCTCGCGACGGGCAAGGCTTGCACCAAAGCTACTGACGGCCATACCGAGAGCCCAACATCGGGAATTCGGGTCCGTCAGCCAGCCACAAAACCATGTCAGTAGGACCGGATGCCAAGCTGCAGAAAACAGTGGCGCGGGCATGCGCCAGGTAGGAATTTCCTAAGCACCAAGTAATTCGACCCTTTTGCGCATACGGCCTAGTCCGTCAGCCAGCCACAAAACTATATCAGTAGTACAGAAATTTCCCAGACGCTAAGTAATTCGACCCTTTTGCGTATGCGGCCCCAAAATAGGCAAGGCAGCCTCGCGACTCTGTAGTCGCCGAGCTGAGCATCCCTGTCAGCGCGTGGATTGGAACCTTTTAGGCATGGCTGCCGCGCAAACACCGACTGATGGCTGGTCATCGCCGCAACACGTGGTTGCTGAAAGTGCGGGATGTCAACGATCCAGCTACGCATGTCACGGCTGTGAGCGATGGTTCCAGCGAAAAGTTTTCGTGTGCGGCGCTTGTGATACGCGGATCTGACTCAGGAGCAGTTGGAGCACCAACCCATGGGAAAACGAGGCGAAGTTTTGTACCAAGTCGCGAACGACTCGGACATTTTAGCGCGTTCAGCGATACTCATATAGATCCGCTATTCAGATTGAATCTTTTTTGAATGTATTCGGTTTGATAATAGATTTTATTCAATATGACTTCCACGATAACATCCCCTGCGTCAACGCATCACAGTGACGATATTGCAGTCATTGGACTTGCGTGTCGCTTTCCGGGCGGTGCTTCAAGTGAAGCTGGACTGTGGGAGTTGTTGAGTGAGAAGCGATGTGAGATTACATTATGCGAATGAGTGCACCTGTTAACTGTGATTAGCTGCCTACAGCGAAGTACCACCCGACAGGTTCAACGCTGATGCATGGCATCATCCCACTAACATGCTCAATACCCTCAACAGTCGGGGCGCGCATTTCATGAATGAAGACGTTTCGGGTTTCGATGCACCGTTCTTTGGTATTACAGAGCAGGAAGCAAACGCAATGGACCCAGCAGCTAGAATGTTGCTGGAAGTCGCGTTCGAAGGTTTCGAGAATGCAGGTCAAAAGATCGAAGATATCGCAGGCTCCAACACCAGCTGCTATGTCGGATGCTTCACCAGAGACTATCACGAGATGCTCTACCGCGACATTGAATGTGCACCCATGTACACGGGTACAGGAACAGGCTTCTCCTTATTCTCAAACAGGATCTCGTGGTTCTACGACCTCAAAGGCCCCAGCATGACCCTTGACACGGCTTGCTCCTCCAGCCTTGTGGGTCTGCATCTTGCTTGCAGGGGCCTACAAGCAGGAGAATCGAAAATGGCAATCGTCTGCGGCGCAAACGTCATACTGAGTCCTGACATCGCGCTTACGCTCTCAAATCTACGAATGCTCTCGAATGAAGGACTTTCGAGATCCTTCGCGGAAGGCACTTCAGGCTACGGCAGAGGTGAAGGCATAGCATCCATTATCCTTAAAAAAGTCGACGATGCTTTGCGCAATGGCGATCCGATACGTGCCATTATCCGAGGTTCTGGGGTCAACCAAGATGGTCATACGAAAGGCATTACTGTACCAAACGGCGAGGCCCAAGCAGAACTTATAAGCAACGTGTATGCGCAAGCGGGACTGGACCCTTGCTCTACAGGTTACTTCGAAGCTCATGTGAGTCTTTCGAATTGATCGTGCAAACATAGCTGACTTCGCCGTAGGGTACTGGCACTGGCGTCGGCGACCCGCTGGAACTCGGTGCTATCGCCAAGTCAATAAGCAAACAGCGGCAGGCCGATGCTAAGCTGCTTGTGGGTTCAATCAAGTCGAATGTGAGTTCCCGTTCGTGCACAGTTGAAGAGCATATTACTGACATCGTGCGTTAGATCGGCCATCTTGAAGGAGCCGCAGGACTCGCTGGCGTCATAAAATGCATCACAATGCTCGAGAGGAACGCGATTCTACCAAACATCCACTTCAACAGGCCGAACCCTCGCATTCCTTTCGAGCAATGGAAGATTAAGGTCCCGACCACGCTGATGCCATGGCCCAATCCTGATTTGCGTAGAGCATCAGTCAACAGTTTCGGATACGGTGGAACGAATGCACACGTCATTCTCGATGATGTAACATCATATCTGAATGGCTCAAATGCGACTGACATTAACGGCACACACCAAACTTCCGTGAACGAGAGTCGACCGGAACAACATCGTGTGTTTGTGTTGAGCGCTCGGGACGAAGCAGCGCTGGATCGTATGAAACATTCATACAGCAGATACCTCGACCGACAATCGGATATCAGCCAGCCGCAAGTGGAAGCAAACTTCCTGGACAGACTGGCGTACACACTTGGCTCCAGGCGTTCCACTTTCGCCTGCAGATCTTCTGTTGTTGCCTCATCATTGACAGATCTTCGACAAGCATTGGAGGCCAAGAAATTGCAATCATTCAAGGCCACCACTGCCCCTCGCCTTGGGTTTGTCTTCACCGGACAAGGTGCTCAATGGGCTCAGATGGGCGCTGAGCTTATGGAGCATTCAATCTTCGCTCGATCGGTCGAGACAGCAGACAAGTACCTCTCCGAGGAACTGCGTTGCCAGTGGTCAGCAATCGATGAGCTGAAGAAAGATGGCGCTTCATCGCGCATCGAACTTGCCGAATTCAGTCAACCTCTCTCGACGATTCTTCAAGTCGCACTCGTGGATCTTCTCCGCTCTTGGAACATCCTCCCTGCTGCAGTGGTCGGTCATTCGAGTGGTGAAATAGCTGCTGCATACACCTTTGGAGCAATTACATGCCAGGACGCATGGAAGATCTCGTACTGGCGAGGGCAGCTCTGCGCAGGGTTGTCAACCCGTGCACCTGAATTGCGTGGATCAATGATGGCTGTTGGCCTAGGTCCTGAGGCTGCTTGTCCGTATGTCGATGCTGTTTCGAATGGCAAAGTTGTCATCGCATGCATCAACTCCCCGTCTTCGGTCACATTGTCTGGCGATGAGACCGGTATTGATGAGATTCTGGCCACTCTGCAATCGCAGAACATCTTCGCGAGGAAATTACGTGTGGTAAATGCATACCACTCCCACCACATGCAAGTTCTCGCGGACGACTACCTGCGAGAGATGGACCAGATGATGCCACAAGTCCAGGCCACTAAAGGAACAGTCAAAATGGCTTCGAGCGTTACGGGTCGATGCATCGATCATGCAGATCTCAGCCCATCATACTGGGTGCAGAACCTGGTGTCACCCGTTCGCTTCTCGGAAGCCGTCGAGGGTCTTCTCAAGCAGCCTGTCAAAGGTAGAAGACAAGCCCGCAGTACCGAGGCCGCGTTTGACTGTTTGCTTGAGATCGGACCACACGCAGCCTTGAAAGGTCCACTACGCCAGATTCTACAAGCTCATTCTGCTAGCCAGATACCTTACGACTCGATTCTGACCCGTGGAGAGAGCGGCATGAAGACCGCTCTTGCCGCAGCCGGTACGCTGTTCGGCCGTGGTGTCGCCGTCAATATCGCTGCAGCCAACAACTTTTCTCAGCACGCTTCTGAGCAGGTTTTTCCACTTACCGATCTACCCAGCTATCCTTGGAATCACTCCTTGAAGTACTGGGCAGATTCACGCATCAGTCGAGCTAGACAGTTCCGCAAATCGGGCAGACACGACCTCCTGGGAGCACCAGCACAGGAGTCCGATGACCTCGAACCAAGATGGCGACACTTCCTTCGTGTCTCTGAGAATCCTTGGATACGTGACCACGTGGTACATTCGTCGATACTTTATCCCGGCTCCGGCATACTATCGATGCCGCTGCATGCACTACAGACACTAGCAGAACCGGGGAAGCAAGTTGACCGAATTGAGCTCCGCGACGTTCAGATCACGAAGGCAATCGTTGTCCCGGATGATACTTTTGGCCTTGAGGTATTCCTACGACTTCGCCGGCAGCGACCTCAAAGAGGCGAGTGGAACGGTTGGTGGGAGTTTTCAGTATGCTCCAACCAAGAGAATGATCGCGTGGAGGAGCATGGATTTGGCTTGGGTAGGATCCACTACCAATCCACCGATGCTTCTGCAGCCACGTGGGAGAAGGGTTTCATGATAGATCGATTTCAGAGGGCTCTCGCCATGGCCCAGGCTACAAACCAGACCGCCATCGAAGAAAAAGCATTCTACAGCGCAGCGAAAAAGGCCGGTCTCTCGTATGGAGAGTCATTCCAAGGACTATGCGGGATTATGGCCGCAAACTCCCATTGTACCTGGAAATTATCCATCCCCGAGACGCGCAAGCTGATGCCTTCGGAAGTTCAGAGCGACCATATCATCCATCCGACCACACTCGACATTGTCTTCCATTCTCTCTTCGCGGCGCTGGGAGATGGAGAACTCGACATGAAGCATGCAGCTGTTCCAATTGGCTTGACCAGCTTGAGTGTCTCCCTCGACCTTCCTACAAGCGCCGGTGCGCTGCTGAAAGGCATCTCCAGCGTCTCGAAAGACTCGGATCGAGACATTCTTGCTGACATTTACGTTTCGGACGTGATTTCAGACGTCCCAAGCATTATCGTACAGGGTCTTCGTTGCAGAGAGCTTCCCAGTGGTCATGACAAGTCGACAACTGCAGTGAACGTCAAGGCACCCGTCGGTCATGTCATCGAGAACGCCGATATCGATCTCCTTAACACCCAGGATCTTGCAAAGTACATTTCAAGAGCGGCCTCACACGGCCCGGACGAAGAGATCTTCAACCCAGTCGATGATTTGGATTCGGCAATAGTAACGGTACGACATTTTCGAATCCGGACTCACATTGCTAATAGGAATAGATCATCGAGCTCCTCGCTCATAAGCACCCGACCTCTTCTATCCTACAAGTTAGTAGCGTTACGTCTAACTTGACCGAAAGGATATTGGCGGTTTTGGGATGCAGAGCTGATTCAGAGCAGCAAACCTGCAAGATCAAGTTCTGTGACAGCAACCGGGCGCTCGTAAATGAACTGGCCTCTACGTACCAAAGTTTGGCCCCGTCCACGCAGTTCTCCCATATTCAATCCGGGGACAATGCTTTTCCACCTGACACCAAGGACAATACACTTGACCTTGTGCTTCTTGGAGTGAACCTGGATACCTCGAGGACCATAATGGATGCAGTGCAGCGAGTTTTGAAGCCTGGGGGAAAGGTGTTGAAAATTGGTCGAGCAGAAGATCATGTCGTGGAGTAAGTCAATTGCTCTCCGATCTGCGTCCAGTGAACGAATGCTGACCTATGTAGAACAAACGGGGTCGATCCCCACGAGCAGCGTCTACATCTGGAAATTCTCGTTCGCGGCACACGGACCGACCTGCCACAGCAACAGGTTCTCTACTTTGGCACGAAACCTTCAGGTGATGAAGAGCAACTGAGCAATGACATTGTCATAGTCTTGCCTCCAGAGGCTCCCGAAAGCTTGAAAGCCGTTGCCGAGAGTGTAGAAAAATCCGGTGACTTGGAAGGTAGGCAAATACAGACGGTACAATGGCCAATGCCTATTCCTGGACAGGAACGACTCATCACAATTGTCTCCTTCTTGGAATACTCCGATGCCTTTCTCAAAAACATCTCTTCTGAAGACTTTGGCCTGCTCAAAACAATGGCATTGAGCGCAAAGCGGCTGTTCTGGGTCGCAAAGGGGACGGATCCAGTCGTGCAGACTGCGATGGGATTCCTGCGATCGTTGGCTAACGAGAATGTCGGTCTCGAGACCTGTTTTGTGCTTTTGGAGAGCAGCGCTGAACGCGACACCTCGGCAGATGCGAATGTCATCCGCCAGCTTCTTGCCGTTCCCTCCATTGAGAGGGAGTATATTGAGAAGAATGGCGTCTTATGTTGCAGTCGCTGCGAGGAGAAAGGCGAACTCAGCGCGCTGGTCGGTGCCACGGCAGAAGATTGCCAAACCACATCCGTCTCGCTTCAAGAAGAGCAAGGCTCGCTAGTACTGTCGGCGCAGTACTCTCAAAGTGCATCTAAACCGGTGTTCGTGCCCGAGGAAGCGGTGTCCCCACTTTCCACTGGGGAGCTTGAAGTTCACTTGAAGGGCCTGCTTGTGGGGTGGGTTGACCTGCCAAGGTCATTTTTCGGATTGTTAAACAGCTACAGCGGTACCAAAAAACGAGACTCTACGATGGCAGAATGGAGAGCAGCCGTAGGCCAGGTCATCTCGGCGGGTCCGTCCAGCCATATAGCCGTCGGCTCAACCGTCTCCTTCGCCTACCAGGGACAAGTCTCGACACGTGTTAGGGTCCAGGCCAGATACTGTGAACACGTTCCGGAGGATGAGCCCTTGCAAGACGCAGTGTTGCGCCCATTTACATATCCTACGTTATCCCACTGCCTTTTTGAAGTCGCAAAGCTAGACGGCAAGAAATCAGTCTTTGTCCAAGGAGGGGGAAGTCTCTTGGGCCAAGTAGTAGTAGCCCTTGCCGTGAAGACTGGGTCAACAATTTTCGCATCCACGAGATCCGAAGCGGACAGCCTCTTCCTCCAGGGCAAAGGGATCCTTCCACATCGTCTTTTCAACGACAATCAACTCTCTGAGATCACAAGCCTGAGCGACCTGGCGCAGATCCCTGGTTTCGACGTAATCATCAACACTACTGGTGGCGAAGAGACCGTCGCGAAGTTGTGGTTGTCGGTCGCATCTCGTGGACATCTGATTGACGTGAGCGGTCATAACGCATCAGAGTTGTCCACCTTGGGTATGCAACCCTTCCGTCGTGGGGCATCTTTCAATGCTTTGGACATCAGAGACATCTTGTCTCGAGACTTTAATGACTATCAGGCAATCAAGGATGCAGCGTTCGCGGACCCAAAGCCAAAGGCGCCATGTTTGTCCATAGACTTGCCGAAATTTACACTGGATCAATTGCACAAGGCTATGGACGCCGCCAACGAGCATACTGGCGCTGGCGCGGCAATAGTCACGTTTGGAGCGGACTGCAGGATCGACGTGCCCTATCAGACCCGCAACAAGCTTCGCCTTCGGGGAGACGCGACCTATGTCCTTGCTGGAGGCTTGGGTGGCCTAGGAAGAGCCATTGCGAGGCTGATGGTTGACGCGGGCGCAAAACATCTCGTGTTCCTCTCCCGATCTGGTCCAGCGTCAACAGCCGCGCGCGATATTTGCGAAGAATTTGGTCTACGAGAAGTCACTGTCGATTGTTACGCTTGCGACATAGCCGATTACACCAGCGTGACTTCGGTGTTCGACATGATAGCGGAAAGTGGCCACTCTCTACCAATCCGAGGCATCGTTCAAAGCGCCGCGGTACTTCGTGACTCGATCTTCGAAAACATGACTCATGAACAGTGGATGGAAGCCATACGACCCAAGGTCCAGGGCTCGCAGAACTTGCATCGAGCTTCATTGTCTGCTCCATGTGCAGTAGAGGGCTTGGATTTCTTCCTGATGCTCTCTTCGATCAGTGGGCTCACGGGCAATCGAGGTCAAGCCAACTATGCCGCTGGCAACGCCTTCCAGGACGCTTTGGCCAGGTACCGCAGATCTCAAGGCCTGGTAGCAACGAGTGTTAACCTCGGTCTCATGCAAGACATTGGCCTGATCGCAGAAAGAGGCGGCCACTCCAACTTGAGTGATGACAGCGTGGTTCCTCTCACAGCGCATGACTTCGAGCTGATCATCAAGATGGCGCTGAATAGCGAAGGCCACGATATTCCAGCGCAGATTGTCACAGGGCTACCTACGGGTGGCATTTTGCAAAAGAAAGGCATCGCGTCAATGCCTTTCTACTTCGCAGACGAACGTTTCGCGCGCATGAAAGTCACAGGCATCGACGAGTCTCTCGGGTCCGGCACCAGCACACATGACGAGGCTGGTACGCTAGAAGAACAGCTCGCTGCTGTTGCTTCCAGAGAACAAGCAAATGACGCGGTGCGGCAGATCCTATTAGCGCAAGTCGCAAAATCATTACGGTGTGCTGCCGAAGAAATCGATGCGAGCAAACCTATGCATTCATATGGTCTTGATTCTCTGATGGCCGTGGACATGCGAGGATGGATCCTGAGCAAGTTGAAAGCTGAGATCTCCTTATTTGACGTGATGGGCGGCAGTAGCATCAACTTACTCACGGAGAAGATCGCCAGAGCGAGTAAGTTGGTGAGGGCGGACCTTCATTGATCGAGATGGGCAGATGTATATCATTTGGTTAGGAGTATAAAAGCAGTATGAAACTGTCATTCTTTTACTGTGAGCTTAACCTGTCAAGCGAGAGGTCCAACCAAGTAAAGTACGGCTCGTACCCTCCGGCTCCGGTCGCGTGGTGAAGAGCGTGCTTCCTTGCGCCACCGCCCCATCGCGATGGCAAAACCTTCTCATATCCTCACGGTAGACCTAATCCAGAGTGAATATCCATAAGAAGCCACACGAAAACTGGGATGAAGAGGGTACGTGTCAAGACGTGGCTGCCGATGATGTTCAGGCTGAAGTTTGCGAGTAAAACGAGTCCTAGCCGCTCAACGATATGAAGCTGATTTGTGATCTGAGGATGAATCTCGGCGTGTCGATGATGTGGTGCATGCCATCGGCGGACGGCGGCTAGGACGTGAAGGCCAAGGTGGAATAGGAAGAAGAGCGCATCGTAGATGATGATGACCCCAGCAGGGTGGACAGTCGAATCGCCGCGTAAAGCGTCATCTACTATCGCTTTCTAAGTTAACTACTCTTTAGTAAAAGATATAGCGACTAATACTTAGGAAATAAATAATTAAAGCGGGATATAGTTAACTTAGTTAAAAAAGTCTACTACCTACTATAGTTCTCTAGCCTAAAAGTAGTAATATTTATAAAAGTATTTAGAAATATAATACAGGGGCGTGAAATGGAAAAAGAATAATTAAAAAAGATACCTATTTTAAAAATTAATATAAAATTAATTACTAAGCTAAAAAATACGCTAATAATAGCGTTTTAAAGAGAAGATATTAGAGATTATTACTAGGATTTTAGTTACGTTATATTTATTACCTATAATAAATTAAAATTACCTAAACATAGTAATTTTTTTAATTTCTTTTTTAGGTTCCTATAACTTTTTAGTTAGTAAATATATTTAACTAAAATTTTAACTATACTATTTTAGGCCTAGTATAGGTTACGTAACTAGTTTTTTAAAGTATATTAATAATCTAATTATATAATTATATTAATAATAAAAATTTAGTCTATACTTATATAATCGCTACTTACGTAATATATTATTAATATTATAGTATATAATAATATCTTTTTAATATTATAAATCTAGACTTTTATTTCTTTAATATAGTATAGTATTTTTAAAACTTATATTTTATATATATCTTTTTTTATATATAAATACTTTTATTTTAATAATTATATTTACTGTAAATAAATGCCTAATAGTATTTATAATACTATATAATATTATCGCGAAAAGATGCCTCAGAGCTTATATTACTAGCTTATAAAACTTTTTAAAATAGAGGATTTATTCTCCTTTACGTATATATATTACGGCTCTTTAGCACTTTTTTTTATATAAGTAGTTCTAACTTTTTAATTTTAAAATCTAATAATTTCTAACTTATTTTTTTTATAGTTATAAGCCTAGCGTTTTAGAAATAAAAGAAGATTCTTTCTATATACTTAATTATTAGAAATTCTATTTTTTAAAGCTTTAATTAATTGTTTAATTTTTTATTTTAAAACTCCTAGTTTTATAGATTTAGTAAGCATTATTTTATATATATACTAATAATAAATCTTATATCTTTAGTTATTAAATATTTAGTAAGTCTTATAACTAATAATCTTTTAAATATTATAATATCTAAAGCTATTTTATTCCTTTTAACTAATAATGTCTATTTTACTAATTCAGCGAACTAGCTAATTTAATATATATAGCTTAAAATATAGTATATACTTTACTATATTTAGAATCTTATTAATCCCGACCTTAGAAGTATTAATAATCTTAATAATGTTTCTTAAATACTAGAGTTTTTACGTATTATAAAAGCGTTTAAAGCTAAAATTATAAAAATTTATTATAATTATACTACTAAAATAGTTATATACTAAGCCTACTTATCTAATTATACTATTAAAGTAAACTAAGTAACAAGTATTTAGAACTAAATTAGTATAATAATAGCTTTAGAGCTTATAAGCGCTATTTAAATATACTACGCTATTAAAAGGGATATTTTTACTTACTTAATTATTTATTTTTTTAAATAAAAGCTTTTAACTACTAATATAATAGCTAAAAATATTATATAATAATAATACTATACTTATTTAAAGAAAGTAGAATATAAAAAAATAGTTTCTAAGCTATAGTATTATAAATAAAAAGCTTTTTATATAAAGGCGGAGGTATATAAATTTAGTAATATTTAGGATAAGTTAGCTATTACTAACTTTCTTACCGCTATTAATAAAAAATTAGTATTTAATTAGGTAGAACAGATATATATAATCTAAATTTAAAAATCAATATTTAAAGGTAAAGAGCTCTCCCTAATAAAAGTAGAAAGGATTTTTTAAATAATATTATAAAATAAAATTACTAAGTTAACTGCTAAAAGCTATAAAATTTTTATAATATTTAGTAAATAGAGCCCGTCTCTTTAATTAGATAGCTTATAGCTAAAGAATAAAGGCAAGTTATATTAGTACTTTTATAGATCTAAAATATATTATTAGAAATCTACTAAGTACTATTACCTATAATTAGTTTTAATAAATACTTATACTAGTTAGACTACGCTACTTTTTAAAAAAAAAAAAAAAAAGCTGCTTAAGCGTTTTAAATTTAATAAATTTACAGCTCTTTATAATATACTTAAATAAAAAAAATAGTTTAAAGAGAATACTATATAGGGTAAAGAGTCTAATAAGCTAAAATTTCTTAGCTTTTTAGTATATACAGTTATTAATTTTTTACTTATTATAAATAGTAAATTAAAAGAAAGTAATAGTATATATTTTATATAAAATTATAATACTTATATACTTTTAAAAGTACTATTCTTAATAATAGTACTACTTTATATTTAGTAAATAATAGATTATTACTTATTTTAGAATTCTTTAAAAAAGCTAATAATATTTATATTATTAAAACTAAAATATAAGCTTTCTTAATCTTTAGTATAGGAATTTAAGTAATTAAAAATACTTTAAATAGCCTAAACGAAAACTTTATAAAAGATCTTATATTAAAAAATATAACTATTATAGAAGAATTTTACCTAAATATAGTATTTAAAGCTTATCTATATAATAAAAAACTTTAGTACTTAAACTTAAATAATATACTATATATAGGATCTTTAGAATAGAGTTTTATACTTATAATACTTATTTATAAGTATAATTTAATATTTATTAAATATAAGTCTCTATTTTTCTATCTCTTAGTCTAGAGCGTAATACTAGTATATTAAAAATTTTATTTTTAGTTAATATATCTGCGTATTAATACTAAGGATATATAGTACTAAAGAGTAAAATATTTAAATTAAAAAGTTTTATATACTCTAGTTTAAAGAGCGTAAAATATTTATATTTTAAATACTAAGCGTATATATTATAAATAATATTCCCTAATATATATAGTTTAGGTAATTTTTTAAAAACTTAAAAAAAAATTACTATAACCCTACTAGCGTATTTTATAGAATTTTTTTAATATACTTAAAGAAAGGCTTAAAGAGTAATAAATATTACTAGTTAAAAATAACTATAGTAAAAAAGTTTATATATAGAGCCTATAGGCGAAGTTACTTTTAAAGCTTATAAAAGTATTTTTAAGTTTTACTATATAGGTATATACTTAGTATAAATTTAAGATTATAAAAATTTTTTAAAATAATAATATTACTACCTATTTATAGTATAAAAAATCGCGTTTTAAAGAATAGGCAGAAAAGCTTAGTATAAGTATAGAAATACTATTTTTTTATATATATAAGCTAAACGGCGGTGCTAAACGCGCTAGTTAAAAAATTATTAATAAAATTATTACTATAAGACTTAGTATAAATTTACTAAAAAAGCTTTAGCTAAAGATTATAAAAGTAATTATAGCGTTTTATACTATTAGTTTAGTAGTTTTTAAAAATATATAATTTTTATATAAAATTTTTTATAATTAGTTTAAATAGTATTTTTATTACTATAAACTTAAGCTTATAAAGTACTAAATAGTAGATTTACGCCTAGATTAAAATAATATATATACCTATAGTTATTACGTATATTTACTAAATAGATATTATATAACCGGACGTAATAGGTATAGATTTAAAATAAATTTATAAGCCTATATTAGATATTTAGTTAATTATATAGTTTTTAATATCTATAAAATATAGATACTATTACTTAACTAGATTATTATAATACGTAATATTATATTTAATAAAACTCTTTTTTATAAGGGAACTAAAAATTAGCCTATTTTATAAAAAGAGACTATAAAGTTTATAGATATTTTATATACTATTAAAGTTATAAATATAGGTAAAGCGTTTAATAAAATTTTTAATACGTAAGCCTATAACTCTAATAAGTTAAAAATTAGTAAAAATATTACGTAATTTAAGTAATAGTTTAGAAATACTTTAGCGTAGATTATATTTTATTTTTTTAGCTAATTAGGTAAGTAAAGCTTTATATAAGCAGTATATACGTAAACTATTAGTATAACTAGCTAATAGTTGTAAATTTATATATTATATAATATAGATATTAGTTTAATCTTTCTTTAGCCTACCTTAGAGCCTAAGAAACTTAAAAGTATAAATGTTAAAAAAGATAAATATTTTAGTATTTCTTATAAAATATACTTTAGTAAAAAAGTAAAATAATCTAAAATAAAAAATCTATAGAATTCTTAGATAGTAAGTAAAAGCTTATCTAATACTATTACTTAAATTAGTAATATAGAACTTCTCTTATTAATTAAAATAATTAGTATTTATACTTATAGAACGTAGAAACTTATAAAAAACTATAGTTTAGTTATTTAATAGAGCTAAAAGTAATATAGATTAAATTCTAAAGATTTTAATAAACTAGGGGGCAGGAATAAAAACTCCCTTAGTATTTATATATTATTAAGCCCTAATTTAGAGAGCGCGCTATTATATAATATAAAACTTATAAGTATTTTACTAAATAGTATAGATAGTTTTTTTTAGTATAATTTTATAAATATATTTATTTTTAGTATAAACCTTATATAGAAAGAGTATAAAAAGTTAATAATTATTAATACTATAATTTAAGCTACTATATAGAATAAGGCCCTAAAGAAAATAATATTTTAAAATAAAACTTATATGTACTACGATAAGCTTTTAAAAAAACTAGTAATATAAAAGGTAATTTTTTTATATTTACTTAGCCCGCTCTTTTACTAGACTATATATAAAAAATAAACTATACTTTTTAAAAAATAAACTTAGTAAGTATTATACGTTTTAATAATACTAAATATTTACTTCTACTTAAATAGATATTTACTTATAAGTTTAATTAAAATAGTTACTTTATAAAGTATAAAACTCGCCTAATTATTAAAAGCAATCTCTAATTAAAAAATATATTTTTATTAATATATACTATAATACTCGCAGCGCGCTCTTTTTATATAGCTATAGTAATTATAGTAAAATTTAATCTAAAAATTTTATAGCTTAATATAATTAGTATATTTCTTAATATACTAATTAACCTCTTAAATTTAGTATAGTATAAACTACTTAATAGCTATAAATAAAAAAATAATTATATAAAGCTTAACTAAGCTCTATATAGTTTATAGGACTTATTTATACTATAATATAAAAAATTTTTAAATATTCTAGCTAAGCTTAGTTTTATCTATTTAAAATAAAAACCTTAGTTATTCTTTAACACGGATTATAAGATCTTTATACTTTTTTATATAAATAATATTCTACTTCTATATTATAAAATTTATTAGTAAAAAGCTTTTAAACTGCGTAATAAGCTTTTAAAAATATATAAAATAGAGGTACGCAGAGCTGTAAAATAGTATTTTAAAATATAAATAATTAAAAATTAAGAAGATTAAATAATTACGCTAATCTATAATTTATATATTAAAAAAATTATAAAAAAATTTAAAATAGCTAATTTAGTACTCTTCCTATTAACGCTTTTACTATTAAAAGAGCTAGTTAAGAATAAAAGAAAAGCGATAAAAACTAAAATTAAAATATATTAAAAGTATATTAGATTCGTACTTTATACTACTATTATAATATAATTAGATATAGTATTCGCCGTTTTAAAACTTTTTTATTTTTTAATTAATTTAAGTAAAGAGTACTTTACTATAATAAAATATATAATTATATTCTTTTATAAATCGCGCTTTTAAGCAATCTAATATAGGGTATATAAGGGCCTAATATTTATAATTTATTTAAATGCTTTATTTATAAATAATCTAAAAAGTAAATAATTTTTATATAACTATATTATTATTCTATTTAGGGATATAATTATGTAAAAAGCCGTAAGATAGGCTATTATTATAATATTAACTACTAAAGCGGAGCTTCTTACGCTTAAATATATAAATAAAAATATAATAACTCTAAAGCGCTTTTTTAAAAAATTTATTTTAAATTTTAGAGCTACGTAGCGTATATTTTATAATAATTAATAAATAATTAGGCTAGTTATAGGTAAAAATAAGCGTATAACTACCTATTTACGCTATATAAATATATAGAATATATAACTATACTAGAAGTATTTAAAGAAAAGTTTTAAAATTAAATATTTTTAGATAAGTAATATACTAGCTAATAGGTTAATAAAAGCTCTTTTAGCTTAATAATTTTAAAAATTTAGAAAATAACTAAATTTTAAAGATATAAAAGAAAAAATTACTAAACTAAAATTCTAAAAAGCTATATAATAATAAAGTGTAAAGCGCTTTAAATTAAATATTAAATAACTTATAAGCTACTATTTATAATAAATAATTTAAAACCGTACCGCTTAGAAAAATTAAATAATAAAATAATAAATACGTTTAATAAATTAATAATATAACTAACTTATTAAATTTTTAAATAGCTTAAGTACGGCGCGAAGTAATTTTATTAAAAATATTATTTATAAAATTACTACCTAAGTCCTTATCTATTTTAATTATTTACCTAATAGTAGTTTGTAATTTATTAAGTTTTATTATTTATAAGGCCTATATTAGTAAAAATTAAAAGAAGTAGATTAAAAAATTATATCTATTTATAAATAAGCTCTTTCGCCTTTTTACTATAGAGCAGCTTATAATAAAATAAAAAGCGCTTAGTAATTTCTTAGAGACGACTAAGAGTATAATAATAAATATATAAATTATTTAAATTATTTAAATTAAAATATTAGTATATATATTAGTTTATAGCTATATCTACTTTTATATATTTAGTAATAGGAGCCTTATATTTTAGTATTATAATAACTTCTATTACTTTTACTAAATAGAGTACTACCTAAATAATAAAAGTAAAATATAAGACGCTTTAATTCTATAAACTATTAGTAATATTAAACTATATAAACGCTATCTAATAGTTTTAAAACTTTTTTAATATTAATATAAAAGGATAAATAGAGTTTTAAAAAACTATAAACTAAAAAGCTTAAAATATTTTTTATTAATATTATTTTTATTATTATAGCGCGATAGAGTCTATAAAATAAATAGTTTACTATTTTTATTTTTTTTAAATTTACTTTTAGATTTACTCTTTACTATAGGGCGTAGCCTATTTTTTAAATTTAATTTAGTAGAGCTTAGAAGAGCTAAATTAAAAAAGGCGCTAATAGCGTTTTACGTCTAAAAAGGCTAAACTAGAGGAATAAGCTAAGTAAAATTAATAATTTTAAAAGCCTTTTAAATCTTTTATTAGTATTAAGCTTTCCGTATAGTATTTATCTATTTATAAAATAACTAATAGACAGCGGTTATAGAGCGTAATATAAATATAAAATTTAAAAAATTACTAGTATTACTAAAAAGATCTTTTAAAGTTTTAGAAAGTAAATTATAAATAATAACTAAGACTATTATAGTACCTAAATCTATTTAAAATAAAATTTTAAGTAAATTTTATTAAATTCATAATAGTGCGTAGATAATATTTTTTAAAAATTAAAAAATTTATAAAACTTCTTAATTAGAATGAGTAGGTAAATCTTTATTTATTAAAAATATAAAATAACTTTTTAGAGTTTATAGTAGCTGCGTATTATTTTATAAAAAAAATAAATAATCTTTTAAATATTATAGTATAAAAGTTCTTATATAAATTATAAAAATTTTAGTTTAAAGCTAAATATCGTCTTAGCTTTATTAAACTATTTATTATTAGTACTCTTTACGCTTTTTATTTTTTTTTTATCTACTTCTTCTTATAGAGAGTAATTATATGCTAAAAAATAATAATAAGTAAAATATTAAAAACTAAAAAACTAGACTCTATTAGCTTCTTACTAATCTTAGTAAGTTTATAATATTTAAAATACTATTCTCTTTTAATTGTATTTAGGTTATTAACTATATTATTATAAAAAGAATTAGAAAACTCTACTTAAAACTATTAAATAAAGATTAATAGAATTTTTAAAAAATAAAATTAAATCTTAAAAATCTAGAAAAACTCTAAAAAGTAAAAGTTAAAAAAAATATTATAGCTTACTACAGTTACACCGGTATTAATATAAATAATTAATTTATAATACTTATAATATTTAAAGAGCTTAAAAAGCTATTTAGAGAAATAAAATTAGATAAAAAAGTATAGAAATAGTATAAATAGTATAAAAAAATATAAAAGTAAGAGTTAAAAGTGTAAAAAAAGTAAAAATTATTTTAAAAAAGTTAGTAAAAAGATTATATAAATACTTTTTATACTACTAACGCTAGCGTATCTATCGTAATTAGTTTTTTACTTTAAAGTTCTATTACTTAGTAACGCTACCTACTAGAAAAATTACTTATAAAGCTTTTTTTAAAATTAATTCTATAACTACTATGAGCTTAAAAGAATTAATTTTTTATTTACTTAGATAGTTAAGCTATTTTTATTAGCTTAATTAGAGGGTATATCGCGGAAAAATACTTTAGAGCTTATATTACTAGTTTATAAAACTCTTTAAAATAAGGAATTTATTTTTATATATATATATATATATTACGGCTTTTTAGCGCTTTCTTTTATATAAGTAGTCCTAACTCTTTAATTTTAGAATCTAGTAATTTCTAGCTCGTTCTTCCTCTATAAATATATTAAAAAGAAAATAATAATAATAATAATAATATAAATAAAGTATAAAATGGTAGAGTTCCTAAGATATATAAAATAGTAAAATAAATTATTAATAAAAACTTAATTAAAAGCCCTAAAAATAAAAATAAAGTACTATTATTAGAAAATAGTCTAAATATAATAACATAGGCCTTATAAAATTATTTTAAAAAAGAAGTAATATAATATTAAAATAAATAATAAAAACGTATAAGAAAGAAAACGCCAAAAAATATACTAAAGAAAATAATAAAAATATTAAATATATAAATTTAAAAAAAAAACTTATTTTAATAAGTGAGTACTATAAATAGGAGAAATTAAAAAGTTGTATTATAAAAAAGAAGTAATAATAGAGTTAAAAAAAGAATTAGCTATTAGTTAATAATAAAGTAAGATATTTTAATATTTTAATAGATTAAAATATATTACTTTTTATATAATTTTATTATATAATTTTATAGTATTAATATTAATTATATTAATAGTTTTCTTAATTATAAGTTAATACTCTAAATTTAAAATACTATTTAGTTAAAAGATAAAAGTTAATTAACGTACTTCGCGAGCTTTATAAAGCCGCGGTATAACGTAATAATAAAAACTTAATAAATATTAAACAGCTTATACAGAGGCTATATATAAATAATATAAATTTTAAACTTTTAAAAGTTATACTCCTTTCTTTTAGTAAGGGTAAGATATCTTACTAAATACAGTAACGCTTTACTTATACTCTAATTATATATTTATAGATTAGTAACTACTTATAATTATTTTTAAGGTTATTAGTAATTACTACTTATAATTATATATAATATAGTTAGTCTAGGGGGTTACTAGGCGTGTAAACTTTAAAACTAAAGGGAGTTATTAAACTGTTATCTAGAGCCTATATAACTAAATATCTAGCCTTTAAGTAAGTCTAGCTATCTATCTTATACTTTATACTATAATATTATTTACTTAAAGTATTCTGCCGTATTATATTTCTATAGGTCTTTTTTATTTTTAAAATATCCTATTACTATACGAATCTTAGACAGATTACTAACTTACTATCTATTATATTAACTACTTTTAGTAGTAGTAATACTCTAAGCTAGTATAAAGTTTAAAGTTAACTAGAACTATCTACTTATATACTACTTATTAATAAGTTTTACGCCGACCTACGCGTACGTAAACTTTTAATAAAAAATAGCCTTTTTAAGTATATTATCTTTTTTTATTTTATAAATCTTTTTAGTACGCTATTTTATACGGATAAATCCTAAACTAATAAAATAAAAGTTATATAGAAGTAGGTATTTAATAAAAAAAAGCTAAGAGACCTAGCGTTATTAAAAGAGCTAAAAGTAAATTTAAGGAATTTAAGGTAATCGTAATCCTAGACTTAAGCTAATAAGATAAAATAGATCTATTAGTATACTTATAAAATCTAGAATAAAAAAAAGAAAAACTAAATATAAACTCTAGAGCCTACTAGAGCGCGTAGTATTAAGTAAGTACGCACTCTTATTTTTATTTAGTAAGTATTACTAACTAGGTAGTAAATACTATAGGTAGCGTAAGTACTAAAAATAGTAAGTATAATTCTTCTTTTTTATTTTATAAAACTACTAGATAAGTTAGGTATATACGTAACTTACTTTAATAGGCCTTTAATATTATTATTTTAGTAAAAAGTTTAATAGGTAGTATAAAAGCTTACGCGGAATTAGGTAAAAAAATATTACTTTAAATTACGTAATAAGTCTACGATAATATTATTAGTTTATAATATTAGTAGATAGGGTAAAATATAATAAAAATAAAATATAAAAAAATAAATAAGTCTTTTATACTTCTACTTAGGAGTAAAAAGATAAAAGTAATTTAGTATTACTAAAATACTTAAAATATTTATTTTATATATTAGTAAAGATTATATAAATAAGATTTTTATATTTAAAATTAAATAAAAAATAAAATAGAATTAGTAACTGTATAGATTTATTAGATTTTTTTTTAATATAATAATATATATATATTATAAATATAAACTTTATATTAATATTAATTTATATTAGTAATTTTAATAAAGTAATATCCTTATTTATACATTAGTAAACGTTTTAAACTACTTTAAGACTAATTATAATTTTTCTTTTTAATATCTAGCCTATAACACGAATTTAGTAAATATAAAAAATATATAGAATTATATAAAATCTAGACTAAATAAAAATAAAAAGCCTAATTTAGATATATAATTTAGTTTAGAAATTATAGAGGCTATTAAAGAGCTATTTTTAAATAGTAGTATAAAAAACTAAAAAAAGTTATTACTGATTATAATTTATTACTTCTAACCTATTATAAAATACTTATAGAATCTTAGGGATACTATATTAAATACTAGTAATATATTACAGGGGGGTAATATAAAAAAAAGTAATTAAAAAAGACTAGTTTTTAAAAGTTTAATAACTCTATTAATATTATATATAAAAATTTATAAAAAAAGATTAGTTATAGAAAAGTTAATAAAATATAATATAGTAAAGCCAAATTAGGCTTAGCGTATTTATAGCCTTAATTATATAGTGTTAAACCTAGGCCTTTTTTTTACTTAACTTTACGCCTTTATAACTTTTTAACTAGTGTATAAAATTCGCTATAATATATATATATATTAGTAATAACTATATAATATTAATAACATACATTTTAAGTATGGTTTCTTATCTAAATATTTAGTATTTTAAATCTAGAATTTAAAGTCTTACTTTAGAGATTTAAGCCATTATTTAAAAAATAATATATTTAATATATATTTAAAAATATAAAATACTAAATAACACTAGAACTATATAATAAGTTTAATAATAAAATTATTATTTAATTTACTAGTCTATTAAACTAGTAATTAACTATAAATTACGACTAAAATATTTAAAATTATGTATAAAATTATATAAAATATTAATTATACAAGATATATTATATTATTTTAAAATATTTACTATTTTTTTATTTTTATAAAATATAAGATAATTCTTGTAAAATATTAATAATTTATACTAAAAATAGGTATCTAAATAGTATATATAAATTAGTAATATATATATATATTATAGCTAATTTTATACCCTAGTTAAAAAGCTACAAAGACGTAAAGCTAAGTAAAAAATAAGTTTTAGATTTAAGGCTATATAAATAAGACTATAAACACCCTAAGCCTAATTAGATCTTATAATACTATATCTTATAACGTTTTCTATAAATCTTTTTTTTTAATTTTTAAATATAATATTAATAGAGTTATTAAACTTTTAAAAACTAATCTTTTTTAATTACTTTTTTTTGTGTTACTACTCTATATTTACTAGTTTATTACTAAAAATATAAAAATTTAACTTTAATTAATAATTATATAATTAATATATTAACCTATAAAGATAATTTCTATGCTAATAAAATAGAGTATCTATTATAGTATATATAAAAAATAAGCTAATTTTATACCTTAAATAAAAAGTTGTACTAACTTAAAGTAGGGCTTTAAAAATTTTTAATACTTACTAATTAATTACTACCCCTAAATACCTTATAAAGCAGCCGCTAATAGGGTAAATAGTATATACTAATCTTTTTTTTAATACGCTATTATTGTTGTATTTTTAGGCTTAGTAATTAAAAAGTTATCTTATTTTAAAAAAGATATTTTTTTTAATTAGTCTTTTTCTATTTTACTCTTTTATTAGTAAGGACGTAGTGTATACTAAGTTAATATAGCTTTTATAAATAAATATAAATAAATATATAATTTAGTTAAGTATATAAGTAATAAGATATAAATACGTACGTATTAAGCGCTATACTAGTAAGTTATAGTATATAGTCTAGCTTAAAGAAGGTTATAGCCTAGTCTTAACTTAGTCTTTTATTATACCTTTTATTTATCTCCTTTATTAAAGTTATACTATAAAAAATAAATTATATTCTTCTCTATTATAGGTTTAATAATAATCGTAGTACTAGACCGAATAAATAATTTAAATAAATATACTTATAGCCTTTTAGGCATTATTTAAAGGCTATCTCCTATAAGAATAACCTAATTTTTTAAAAATATATTACTATATATAGTATTCCCCTAGACTAATATCGTTTTATTTTCTCTATTTTAATTTATTAATTACCTCTTTTTTATATATTTTTATAAATTACTTAGATTTAATTCTACGCCCCTAGTATTTACTTACGCTCTATTAAATATAATAAAATCTACTAATATATACTTAGTATATAAGTAATACTAACTTAGCTATTTAAATATAATTTAGACCTACTAGTAAATAAAGTATAAAAAACTTAAGTCTTATTTTAAAAACGTCTAGTTAGCGTTAGTAGTATAAAAGCTAACTAATAATTCTCTATTTTAGCTAATAGTAATTATCGGACTCTATAGCCGTCATTAATCTATTTATAAAAATATTATAAGTAATTAATTACTATTTTACTTCTTTACTTCTACTACACTTTAAAATAGTGTTTTTTAAATTTAATAGCAGAAATATTAATAATAGGTAAAAGAATATAAGGAGTTACTTTTTTACTATTTTAATAGTTATTTTTATTTATATAATTACGGGTTTTATATATGGCTCTATCCCTATAGCTAAAAATAATAGAATAAATATTATAGAGTAGAGTTTAATATATAGAGTAAAATAAGTAGATAGATTATAATTAAGTATATTTTTCTATCCTAATTTTAAGAATACAGTAATAGATATAGATACACAGTAGATACTAATATACTTAATAAATTAAATAAAAATATTTAAAAATATTATAAGTTTTTTAGTATCTTACTAATACCTAAATATAATACTTTTAGGTAATTTTTATTTAGTAGAATTTTACCTATAGTAAAAAATTATAAGAGGTATTAATAGTTATTTACTTTAAACCTTTAAAGAATATATATTAATATATCTTTAAAAACGTTAGAGGCTTATTACTAGTTTATTATCTTTTATAAGTAAGTTATTTTTTATAATATATAACTTTTTTAACTAATTTTTAAATGAAGTCTAATATACTCTTCTTATGTTTATATAAAATTTAATAGTATTTTTAAACTATGTATCCTAAATTAACTAAAGTAAAGTATTATTAACTTTTTATTAAATATTCATTAATTAAAGATAAGGAGATTTTAAAATAATATATAATATAATTATATAATAAGTAATTAACTTTAAATACGGCTAGATATTATTTAAATCTAAAATAGTAGTTATAGTACTAAGTCGTAATAGTATTTTTAAAAATAATTATTTTATAGTTAACTATATTACTAAAATAGAATCTCTTAAGTAAAACGTAAACTAAAAGTTAAAATATTAAATTTATATCCATACTCCTAAATTTAATAAAACTAGATTTAAATAGTATTATATTTTAATAATAATCTCTAAATTTAAGTATACTCTTAAAATTAAAAAACGTTTAGTGTACTCTCTCTATCTTACTAAGCACGCTTTAATAGTTATAAGATTTTAAAAATATAGTAAGTATTTTATAAATTTAATATAAACGCGTCTCTATAAATAATATAAACTAGTAAAATAGGTAAATAATATAAATATATACATTTAAGACTATATTATTATAGATATATAAAATTATTAAAAAGAATATAATAATAATTTTTTATTAACTATAACTAGTTTATATTCTAGCTTATTTATAAATAAGACTCTATAAATCTATTTATTATATATATATAACTTTTTACTATAGTATAATTAATAGACTTACTTTAGTATATCTAATATATAGAATAGTTATTAAAATAATAAAACTTAAAACTCGCTTATTTTTTTTAATAGTAAATAAGAAATAATTTTAAAGTTCTATAATATATATATAATACTCTAACTAAGTTTTAGCTAATTTTATAATAGATAAGGGCTAAAGATTTTTTACTATAGTATATAGCAATTTAGGTCTTAAAAAATTTTTATAGTTAAAACTATTTTAGAAGTTTTTAAATTACTTTTATTTTTTATATCTCTAAATAATCTAAATACTAATATAAACGCCCTAACTTAAAACCTTTAATAGATTTATACTAAAGTGTTTTTATAAAATGCTATTCTTCTTTTAAATAAAGTTAATACACTTATTTAGAGTTTAAAGCGGTTAAAAGATATAAAAATATATATAATCGTATTAACACTTATACGCTTACTTAAAAATTTTTAAATATTATATTTTTAACTATAAATTACGTCTAGTATTTCGATACTGCCTTAACCTCTAAAACTTAAATATTTTTAAAATACTAGTACGTAACTACCTAATAGAGCCGTATTTTTATATAATAATATATTAATTAATATTTAAATTTAATTACGTAAACAGAACTTAAGTTTTTCCTTTAAAAAAAGATTACTAATTAGAATATAGGTTAACTATTACGCCAGTCTATTATTAATTAATAATTTTAATAATAAAAATATTATTATAATAGTTTATTATAGAACAACTACCATAAACAATATTTTAAATATTAAAAATATAGAGGATATTATAATAAAAAAAAGAGGCCTAAGTAAAAATATACTAAGTTATTTATTAAACTAGAGATAAAGTATACTACTATTAGACTATTCTTTTAAAGCTACTATTTTCTTTTTTAACCTATTTAAGATTATAGGGTATTTTTTATTTAAAAGTATATAATAATTACGTTAAATATATATCTTTATAAAAACGGCCTCTACTAATAGATTAAATAAAATACATTTATCTATTTATACTATACTAAAGTATATAGAGGGTCTAGACTTAAATAATTATTTTACTAATTAAGTTATCTTATAGATTATTATAATACTATTATAGAATACACCCTATTTTTTTTAAATACTAGTATTTTAGTAGGAGTATATAGGTAATTATTACTCTTATATAATATATACTAAATACTTTATTTATTTTATCCTTAATAATATATGCTAAGTATAGTACTATAATAGTATATATAAATATAATATAAAAAATAAAATAGAACTATATAAGCTAATATACTAATTTTCTTTATATAAACTTTTATAATTACGAGTATAATTTTACTAACGCTAATTATATAAAAGTAAAAGTTTATTAATATAAATATTATTTTAATAAACTTATTATTTTACTAAAACTAACGTGCTGTAAATAAATACTAAATTTCGTATAATTATATAAAAATTATTTTATAACACCTATATAGGTATTAGTAAAAGAATTACTTTATTATTATACTTTTTTAATTTTATTAAAGATTTCTATAACTTAATTAGCTCTCTACGTCTTTAAATAAACTATTTTCCTAAAATAAAAACCGTAAGACTAATATACCTATAAAACCTTAAATAATACATAAAAATAATTAGTATTAAAACTTACTTAAAATAATATAAGTAATTTAGAACCTAATAAGTCTATTAAAAAATAAGAGAAAGCTTATAGATTTTTATAATAAATATATAAAATTAATTAATAAAAATAATACTAATAAGAATATTATTCTTTTTTAAAATAAATATAATAATATATATATACTATATACTATATACTATATAACTATTATTATTTAATAATATTTATAAACTATATCTAAATTATTTACTTATATAATAAACTCTTTATATTAATAGCGTAATCTTTTTTTTAAAATTATTACTATAATATTACGTAACTCTAGACTAGCTATTTAAACTTTTATTATATAACTTTATTAATACTAATTCTTAATAAACTTCTTATATAGTAACTATAATAACTTTTTTTATTAGTGCTAATAATCTATAGTCTTATTAATAATTATTAAAATATTAAAATAATACTATACTATCCGTAAGGCCTTTTAGTTCTTTTAAAATAATTTCTAATTTTATTTAATAGTAAACTTCTATAACTGTTTTATAATACTATAGTATACTCTTCTTTTACTATTACTCTTTATTTTACTTTTACGCGTACGTATATCTCCGCGCTTAAATAATTTTAACTATTTTAAACTTTTTTTATTAAAACTTTACTTTTTTTTACTACTTTAAAGAAGTTCCTTTTTTTTATTATTAAGGTATTATTATTATTACTATTACTACTGCCGCCGCTATTCTCTATTTTAAATAAAAAACTATTATCCCTTTTATACTATTGTATTATATAACCTACTATATTACTAAATAATTAAAAGTAGACTTTAACGTCCTTATAGGTATTATTAAAATTAAAAATTATATTTATTTTAAATAATAAAAGGCGCAGTAGAATTAAATTAAAATTAAAAATATTAACTAAAAAATCTAGTCTATTAAATAGACTAGTCTACTATACTACGTAAAAATAAAAATTAAAGTAGTCCTTTACGTAATTTTGCTAATTATTACTATTAGTAAAAGCTTATACCGTACGCTAAGGGTTATTAAACTTAATTATTAAATACTAAAATACTAATATTATAAATATAATAATAATAAAAGATTTTTAGATTTTAAATATATAGTATTTATAAAACAGTAAAAAAATATTATAGTTACTATTTTAAATACGCTATATACAGCCTATAGTTTTATTTTATTTAAAAGAACAGTCTATAGTTCTGCTCTACCTAAAATAATAACTTATAAATACTTTTTTATTATTTTATAATTATTATTCCGCCGTTATTACTACTATAGTCTAATAAGTTATTAGTTTAAATTATTACTCTACTAGCTATAATATTTAAAAAAATTTTATATTTAATAGGTCCTAGTTAGAGCGTTTTTATTTTTATTTATTTTTATATTAAGTAAGAACGTAGTATATACTAAGTTAATATAACTCTTATAAATAAATATACAAAAATCTTAATAATATAAAAAAGTTATTCTTATAAAATAGTATTTTATTAATATAGCTAAATTTTTTACTAACTTTATTAATTTCTATAGTAATAGGTTAAGAATATATATACTTAGTATAACTAAATACTAAACTAAAATTTTTATTATTTTTTTAGGTAGCGTAGAATATAAAAAGTAATATAAAATAATAAATTATTTTTATTTACGCGCTATCGTTACCGCTATAACCTAATAAGTTATTAACTTAAGTTATTACTTTACTAGCTATAATATTCAAAAAGTCTTATATATAATAGGCCCTAGTTATAGCGCCTCTAATTTTTTATCTACTTTTATATTAAGTAAAGAGATAGTATATACTAAATTAATATAGCTCTTACAGATAAACGTAAAAAAAAATAAATAAATTATTTAGTGTAATAAAATAAATTTTATAATATATACTATAGAGATAGGTGTAGTAAGTATAAAAAAAATAGTATTTTCTCGTACTATATTATTAAAATAGAGCGCTTAGTACTATAATATATATTTTAATTTTACTAAAAAAATATAATAGAGATAAACTAAACTATTAAAAAGTTAAAAGAAATTTAAACTATAGTATAGTAAGTATAGTAATTTTAGTTAACTCTTTAATAGTTAAGTAAAGAGCTAAAAACTATTTTTAGGTATTAATATTTTTAACTAGGCGTAGATTAAGTTAATTATATTATAATAATTAAGCTTCTTGTACTCTTAAAAAAGAAGGATCTAGGAAATCTAAAAGCTGCTTAAAAATAAAATAAATAATAATAATATAGTTTATATATTAAAATATACTAATATATTGTTATAAAAATATAAGGAGTATAGTATTACACTATTAGATTTTTTTTTCTTTTTTTTATATATATAATAAAGTTACTATTAGTAACTATTTAATTAGGAAAGCAAGTGCTATATATACTATAAAACCTAATAATCGGCTTTTAAAGATAATATATTAAGTTTAATTAAAAAAGGTATTATACTAAAATAAGTACGTAATAACTACTTAATAGTATTTAATAAATTTGTAACTTAGTATAGTTTATTATTTTATATAGTAACTTATACTAGCGTATTTACTATTATAAACTAATACTAAACAAGCATTTATAAAAAAAGAAATATTAATATATTATAATTATAATACGCGTTATAGCGTCTAAAATACTATTTACTAATTATAGTATACTACTATTTTATAACTAAAATATACGCTCTTAGTACGTTAAAAAATAAAATTTTAATAAAATATTTATACTAGACTTACTCTAGCCTATACTATAGAGTATAATATATACTTTAAGCTTTTAAATTAAACTAAATAAATAAGAAATATAAAATAGTAAGTATATTTAATATAACTACTATAATACTACGATTTATTTTTATAAATAACTTATAAAAGTCTATACTTAAGTAAAAAAATTTTATTAATATAGGCGTAGACTTAACTACGTATAAAAAAAAACTATAATATTTTATAAAAAAACTAAAAATCTACTATTTAGGAGTACTACTAAATAAAAAAATAATACTAAAACTACTATAGCTGTACTACTATACTAAGTAATTAATAAATAAGAGTAAATTACTTACTATTAATAATAATACTAATACTAATAACTATAAGATACTAAAATAAGAAGATTGTATATTTTTTTAGTAAATAACTAAACACGTTAAAAACTATAGTTTATAGTATAAAAGGCGTATATAATTCTAATTAGAGTAATATAAAATAAAAATTACTAGTATATAAAGAAGCGCTATAGCTTAATACTATAAAAGATATTTAGAGGTAAGTAAAGAAAAGTTTTTAAAGGGAGGATAATAGATAGCTAGTATAAAAGAATATAAATAAATAACTTAGTATATAATTAAACAAAATATAATATTTTATATTAATTATTTTATTATAACTTTTAAATTTTTAGGTCTCTATCGAGATTAGGCTATTAGGTTAAAAGATATATAGGCAGCCCGGTAAGTATAAACTAATAAAAATAACTTACTTATAATTAATATAGTAAATATAGTTAGAATATCTATATTTTATATAATTAATAAATAGTTTAGTAAGCTTTAAAAATTTATAATAAAAACTTAAATAAAATCTCTATTATAGTATTTATTACACTAAATTACTATAGAGATTATATTATTAGTTTATAAAACTTTTTAAAATAAAAAATCTATTTTTTTTTACGTATATATAAGACAGCTCTTTAGCACTTTTATTTATAAAAATAGTCCTATGCTTTAATTTTAAAAACTAGTAATTTTTAGCTTATTTTTTTTATAGTTATATGTCTAGCGTTTTAAAAATAAATTAATATTTTTCCTACCTGTTTAATTATAAAAAATCCTATTTTTTAAAACTCTAATTAATTTTTTTATTTTATTTTTAAAAGTTTTCGTTTTATAAATCTAGTAAGTATTACTCTATTTATATATTAATAATAATTTATATTTATAACTATTAAATACTTAGTAAGTTTCGTAACTAATAATTTTTTAAATATTATAATAACTAAAACTATTTTATCTCTTTTAACTAATAATATTTATTTTACTAATTTTATAAACTGGTTAACTTAGTATACGTAGTTTAAAGTATAGTATATACTTTATAGTATTTAAAATGTTATTAATTTTAACCTTAAAAGTATTAATAATTTTAATAATTTTTTTTTATACTAAAGCTTTTACGTATTATAAAAGCCTTTACATAAAAATTATAAAAATTTATTATAATTATACTACGGAAATAGCTATATACTAAGTTTACTTAATAGACTATACTACTAAAGTGAATTAAGTAATAAATATTTAAAACTAGATTATTATAATAGTAGTTTTAAAATTTATAAATACTATTTAAATATACTATACTATTAAGTAGGATATTTTAACTTACTAAATTATTTTTTTCTTTAAATAAAAGCCTTTAACTACTAATATAGTAGCTAATAATATTATATAATAATAATATTATAATTACTTAAAAAAATAAGTATAAAAGAATAGTGTCTAAGTAATAATATTATAAATAAAAAGCTTTTTATATAAAAGTAGACGTATATAAGCTTAGTAATATTTAAAATAAACTAATTATTACTAACTCTTTTACTACTATTAATAAAAAATTAGTAGTTAATTAGATAAAGTAAATATATATTACTTAAGTTTAAAAATTAATACTTAAAAGTAAAATGCTCTTTTTAATAAAAGTTAAAAAAATTTCTTAAATAGTATTATAAAATAAAGTTACTAAATTAACTACTAAAAGCTCTAAGATTTTTATAATACTTAGTAGATAAAGCCTATTTTTTAATTAAATAACTTATAGCTAAAGAATAAGGATAAGTTATACTAGTACTTTTATAGACTTAAAATATATTATTAAAAACTTACTAAGTACTATCGCCTATAATTAGTATTAATAGAAACTTATACTCGTTAAACTACGCCGCTTTTTAAAAAAAAAAATAAAAAAAAGCTCCTTAAGTACTTTAAACTTAATAAATTTATAGCTCTTTATAATATATTTAAATAAAAGAAATAGCTTTAAAAAATATCTTATAGGGTAAAAAGTTCCTATGTTTGATAGGTCCTAGTTATAGCGCCTCTGTTCTACCCACCTATATTAAGTGAGGACGTAGCGTACACCAAGTCGATACCGCTCCCACGGATAAACGTAAAGAAATAGGGTAAAAAGTTTAATAAACTAAAATTTTCTAGCTCTATAGTATATATAGTAATTAATCCTTTACTTATTATAAGTAGTAAATTAGAATAAAATAATAGTATATATTTTATATAAAATTATAATACTTATATACTTTTTAAAAGTACTATTCTTATTAATAGTACTATTTTATATTTTATAAATAATAGATTACTACTTATTTTAAAAGTTTTTAAAAACGTTAATAGTATCTGCACTATTAAAACTAGAATATAAGTTTTTTAATTATTAGTATAAAAACCTAAGTAATTAAAAACGCTTTATATAGGCTAAATAATAACTCTATAAAAAAGTTTATATTAAAAAATATAGCTATTATAAAAGGCTTTAATCTAAATATAGTATCTAAAGCTTACTTATATAATAAAAGACTTTAGTACTTAGGCTTAAATAATATACTACGTATAAAATATTTAAAATAAAATTTTATACTTATAACGCTTATTTATAAGTATAACTATATATTTATTAAATATAAGTCTCTATCCTTCTATCTTTTAGTTTAAAGTATAATACTAATATATTAAAAACCTTATTTATAATTAATATACCTACGTATTAATACTAAGAATATATAATACTAAAAACTAAAATATTTAAATTAAATAGTTTTATATACCCCAGTCTATAGAGCGTAAAATATTTATATTTTAAATACTAAATAAATATATTAAAACTAATATTCTTTTATATACGTAGCTTAGATAATCTCTAAAAAACTAAAAAGAATATTACTTTAACTATACTAGCGTATTTTATAGGATTTTTTTAATATACCTAAAAAAAGACTTAGTAAGTAATAAATATTATTAGTTAAAAATAACTATAGTAAAAAGGTTTATATATAAAGCTTATAAGTAAAGTTATTTTTAAAGCTTATAAAAAATATTTTTAAGCTTTACTATATAAGTATATACTTAGTATAAACTTAAAATTATAACAAAATTTTAAAATAATAATATTACTACTTAATTATAGCACGGAAGATTATATTTTAAAAAATAAATAAAAAAGCTTAGTATAAATATTAAAATACTACCTTTTTATAGGTATAAGCCGAATAGTAGCACTAAACGCGCTAGTAAAAAAATTATTAATAAAACTATTACTATAAAACTTAGTACGAACTTATTAAAAAAGCTCTAACTAAACATTATAAAAGTAATTATAGTACTTTATAATATTAGTCTAATAATTTTTAAAAGTAAATAATCTTTAAATAAAGTCTTTTATAGCTAGTTTAAACAGTATTTATATTACTATAAACCTAAGCTTATAAAAAACTATATAGTAGATCTACGCCTAAATTAAAATAATATATATATTTATAATTATTACGTATAGTTATTAAATAAAAATTATATAACTAGGCGTAATAAGTATAAATTTAAAATAAATCTATATATTTATATTAGATATTTAGTTACTTACGTAGCTTTTTATATTTATAAAATATAAATACTATTACTTAACTAATATATTACAACGCGTAATATTACGTTTAATAAATCTCTTTTTTATAAAAAAAAAATTAGCCTATTTTATAAAAAGAGGCTATAAAGCTTATAAATATTTTATATACTATTAAGATTATAAATATAGGTAAAGTATTTAATACAACTCTTAATACGTAAGCTTATAACTTTAATAAGCTAAGAATTAATAAAAATATTATATAACTTAAGTAGTAGCTTAGGGATGCTTTAGTATAGATTTTATTTTATTCTTTTAGCTAATTAGTTAAGTAAAGCTTTATATAAATACTATAATATATACGTAGACTATTAATATAGCTAGCTAATAGCTATAAATTTATATATTATATAATATAAATATTGGTCTAATCTCTCCTTAGCCTATTTTAAAGCCTAAAAACCTTAAAAATATAAACTCTAAAAAAGGTAAATACTCTAGTATTCCTTATAAAGTATATTTTAGTAAAAAAGTAAAATAGTTTAAAATAAAGGGTCTATAGAATTCTTAAATAATAGGTAAAAGTATATTTAATACTATTACTTAAATTAGTAATATAGAGCTCTTTTTACTAACTAAAATAATTAAAATTTTTACTTATAGAACGTAGAAACCTATAAAAAACTATAGCCTAACTAGTTAATAAAACTATAAGTAATATAAATTAAATTCTAAAAATTTTCATAAACTAGAGTATAAAAATAAAAACCTATTTAGTATTTATATATTATTATACTCTAATTTAGAAAGTACGCTATTACGTAATATAAAACTTATAAGTATTACATTTAATAATATAAATAGCTCCCTCTAGTATAATTTTATAAATATATTTATTTTTAGTATATATCTTATATAGGAAGAGCGTAGAAAGTTTATAATTATTATTATAATAGTTTAAGCTACTATATAGAATAAAGCTAAAAAAAAAATTTTTTTACTATAAAATTTATATATACCGCGATAAGCGTTTAAAAGCATTAGTAATATAAAAAGTAATTTTTTTTATATATACTTAACCTACTCTCTTACTAGACTATATATAAAAAATAAAATATACTCTTTAAAATATAAATTTAGTAAATAGTTATATACTCTAAAAGTACTAAATAACTATTCTTACTTAAATAAGTATTTACCTATAAGTTTAATTAAAACAGTTATATAATAAAATATAAAACTCGTTTTATTATTAAACGTAACTTTTAGTTAAAAAATATATTTTTATTAATATATACTATAACGCTTATAGCGCGCTTCTTTTATATAGCTATAATAATTATAGTAAAAGTTAATCTAAAGATTTTATAGTTTAATATAATTAGTATATTTTTTAATATACTAATTAACCCCTTAAATCTAGTATAGTATAAACTATTTAATAATTATAAATAAAAAGATAGCTATATAAAGCTTAATTAAACCTTATATAGCCTAAATAATTTACCTATACTATAGTATAAAAAATTTTCTAGTACTTTAGTTAAGCTTAGCCTTATCTACTTAAGAGAAAAGCTTTACTTATTCTTTAATATAGATTATAAAATCTTTATACTTTTTTATATAAATAATATTCTACTCTTATACTATAAAATTTATTAGTAAAAAGCTTTTAAACTATATATTAAGCTTTTAAAAATATATAAAATAAAAAAGCGTAAAACTATAAAATAGTATTTTAGAGTATAGATAATTAAAAATTAAAAAAAAATTAAATAATTATACTAATCTATAATTTATATATTAAAAAGATAGTAAAAAAATTTAAAATAGCTAATTTAGTATTTTTCTTACTAACGTCTTTACAATTTAAAAAGCTAGTTAAGAATAAAAAAAAAGTAATAAAAACTAAAATTAAAGTATATTAAAAGCGTATTAGATTTATACTTTATATTACTATTATAATATAACTAGATATAGTATTCGCCGTCTTAAAACTCTTTTATTTTTTATTTATTTAAGTAAAAAGCACTTTACTACAGTAAAATATATAATTATATTTTTTTATAAATTATATTTTTAAGTAATCTAATATAGCGTATATAAAAACTTAAAACTTATAATTTATTTAAATACTTTATTTATAAATAATTTAAAGAGTAAATAATTTTTGTATAGCTATATTATTATATTATTTACAAATATAATTATTTAAAAAGCTATAAAATAGACTACTATTATAATATTAACTACTAAAATAAAACTCTTCGCGCTTAAGTATATAAGTAAAAAAATAATAGCTCTAAAGCGCTTTTTTAAAAAACTTATTTTAAAGTTTAAAGCTACGTAGCGTATATTCTATAATAATTAAAAAATAATTAAACTAGTTATAGGTAAAAATGAGCGTATAACTACCTATTTACGTTATATAGATATATAAAATATATAACTACGCTAAAAGTATTTAAAAAAAATTTAAAATTTAATACTTTTAGATAAGTAATATACTAGCTAATAGGTTAATAGAAGCTCTTATAGCTTAAAAATATTAAAAATTTATAAAATTACTAAATGTTAAAAATATAAAAGAAACAATTACTAAGCTAAAATTTTAAAAAATTATATAATAATAGAGCGTAAAGTATATTAAATTAATAATTAAATAGCTGTTAAGCTACTATTTATAATAATAATTTAAAACTATACCGCCTAAAAAAATTCTAAAATAAAAAAATAGAAAAAATAATAAAATAGTAAAAATTATATAATAACTCTAATAAAAAACTTTAATAGATTAATAACTTAACTAGTTTATTAAATTTTTAAATAGCTTAAGCGCAGCGTAAAATAATTTTCTTAAAAATATTATTTATAAAATTACTACCTAGATTTTTATTTAGCTTAATTATTTATTTTATAGCTATCTATAATTTATTAATGATTATATTCTATAAGGTATATATTAGTAAAAATTAAAAAAATAAATTAAAAAATTATATCTTTATATAAGTAAGCTCTTCCTACTTCTTGCTATAGAGTGGCTTATAAAAAAATACTTTATAATTTTTTAAATATAAATAGGACTATAATAGTAAATATATAATTTTTTTTAAATTTGTTAAATTAAGATATTAATATATATATTAGTTTATAGTTATATATGCGTTTATATAATTAATAATAAAAGCTTAACTATTTAATATTATAATAACTTTTATTACTTTTATTAAACAGAGAACTATCTAAATAATAAAAATAATATACTTAACGCTGTAATTTTATAATTTATTAGTAATATTAAGCTATATAAATACTATTTAATAGTTTTAAAACCTTTTTAATTTTAATATAATAGAATAGATAGCGCTTTAGAAAACTATAAACTAAAAAGCTTAAAATATTTTTTTATTAATATGGCCCTTATCTCTACAACGTAATAAAATTTAAAAAATAATTAGTTTATTATTTTTATTTTCTTTACTATCTTTAAATTAGTTATTAGTTTTTATAATACGCAGTCTATCTCTTAAATCTAATTTAATAATACTTAAAAGAGCTAAATTATAATAAATATAGATAGTACTTTATACGTAAAAAGGCTAAATAGAAGAAATAGACTAAATAAAATTAATAATTTTAAAAGTCTACTTAATTTTTTTTTAGTATTAAGCTTTCTATAAAGCTGTTAGGTACTTAAAAACTAGTTAATAGATAACTATTATAGAGCGTAGTATAGGTATTAAACTAGTAGATTTATTAAAATTATTAGCTAGTAATAAAGGGAAAATATCTATTAAAAATAAAAAGAGCTATAAAACTTTTTAAACTAAAAGATTAAATACTAGAAGAGCTAGAAGATCGTTTTAAAATAAAAATATAAAATAATCTTTTTAAGCTTATAATAAAAATATATTTACTTATAAAAAAAGTAAAAAAGCTTTTAAATATTAGAGTTTAGGAATTTCTAGCTAAGGTGCGGAAGTTTTTTATTAAAACTAAATAATATTTTTATTTTTATAAACTCTCTATTATTAGCACTCTTTATAATAGTAATTTTTTTTTATTTTACCTATATTTTACGATGTATAATTATAGGCTAGAGAATAGTATAAAATAAAAAACTAAAAACTATAAAATTAAGTCCTATTAGTTTTTTACTAATCTTAGTATACTTAAAATATTTAAAATACTAATTACTTTTAATTATATTTAGGCTGTTAACTATTATATTAAAATAGATATTAGAAAACTTTACTTTAATCTATTAAATAAAGATTAGTAGAGGTTTTTTTTAAAGAAAAAAAAAAAGAATTAAAAATTAGAAATTTAAGAAAATTCTAAAAAGTAAAAATAAAAAAAAAGTATTATAGCGTACTATAGCTATAGTAGTAATAATATAAATAATCTATAAAGGTATATATATACTTCTTCTTTTTTTAAAACCCCTTTTAGTTACCTATACAGCTACTATAGCTACACTATTTTATTTAATTAATATATAAATATATAAATAACTAATTTACTATTTTTATAATAATTAGAGAGCTTAAAGAACTATTAAAAAAAATTAAAAAAAAACTATAAATAGTATAGATAGTACGAGAAAGCGTAAAAGTAATAATAAAAAGTAAAAAAAAAAATTTTTAAAAAAGTTAGTTAAAAAATTATATAAATATTATTTATACTACTAAATACTAACGCGCCTATTATAATTAGTTTTTTATTTTAAAATTTTATTATTTAGTAACGTTACCTGCTAAAAATCTATTTAAAAAAGCTTTTTTTAAAATTAATTCTATAGCTACTATATGGTTAAAAAAAATTAATTTTAAACTACTTAGATAGTTAAGCTGTTTTAATTAACTTAATTAGAAAGTATATTATAGTAAAATACCTCAAAGCTTATATTATTAGTTTATAACACTCTTTAAAATAAATAATTTATTTTATATATATATATATTATATTATATAAAAAAGTTAATATATAGCATTAAAACACTAGTCTAGAAAACGTATAGGCTAAAAAAAGTTATTTCTTTATATATAGTTAAAAAAATAAGTATATATAAAAATAATAAAAAATATTATTTATTTTAGTTAATAAACTTATAGTCTTAGTATATAATTTAGTATATAGCTTAGCGTACTAAAAGTTTAGTATACTAGTATAGGGCTACTATTATTTCTACTCTTTTCGTTTTTTTAGGCTAGACTACTATAGTACTATTATACTATAATATACCTACTTTGCCGTATTATTATTATTAAAGTTAAAATTATAAAATAAAATCTAGTATATTAATATAGATACTAGTATAGCATTTATTTTTAATAGTATAATTTATAAAGTATAATTAACTAATATTTATAGGTATACTAAGAGTAATTTTACATATTATAATTATTTTTAAAGATATAATTATAACTAAGTCTTATATACCTATTTATAGAAGTATACCTAATAATAACCTATATATATAAGTAGTAGAGGTAGTTATAAAATACTTATTAAGTATACTACTATACACTAATAAAGTTAATACTAATAAAATTAATACTAATAAAGTTAACACCGTACGAGCCCTTAATAATATATATATATTATAGTTTTTTAGTACTTTCTTTTATAAAAATAGTCCTAATCTTTAATTTTAGAAACTAGTAATTTCTAACTCGTATTTTCTCTATAGTATTTTATAAATACTTACTAGTTTTACCCTTTCTAGTACAGTATTCTAATAGAAAAAAAAAGACGTTTATAGCTAATTAGTAATACTAGTATAATAGAGTATATACTTTATAATAAGTCTTAATAATACTTATCTTTCTTAAAAAGTAAATATAGGTAGTAGGTAATACTTAACTCAAATAACTATTTACTTAAATTTAATAAGAGATTTTAAATACGTCTAACCTTTACCTTTTTAATAGTTTATACTATTAAAATAGTATATAGATTTTATAAAAAAAATTATTATAATAGTAATACTATTAAATTAAAACTAGTAGTATCTATCTATTAAAGAGACTTTTTATTTTTAAGAGTATTAGTAAGCGTAGCTATATATCTTTTTTACTACTTATAACTAAACGGGCGGCGCACTAATAGAGAAAAAGCTCTTAATATTAGGCTAAAAAAATAATAACTATTTTTATATTTATACTTAGTATACCTATAATTATAAACCGGAATATATATTAAGGGCTTAAAATATAAATAGAGCGAGCTTTATAGCGCAGGACGTTATTCTTAACGAGGCGTATCCATCGCTCCGCATCAACAGAAACACGACCTTCCCTCTAGGGCCGCCGGCGGGGATCGTGCTAGCAGGAAGAAAAGCCAATGCTACAGGGGCTGATGGATGCATAGACGAAAAAGAGAGCTTTATCATTGCGCCATTAAAGAAGGATTGGGGCGTCGATAGGAATGTGGTGAAGAGTTGGGTGAAGCTCTGAAGGTTAGGCCAGAAATGAGATGCAGACACGCTCGACTGGCCGAAGTAAGCTGTTATCACGAGCCACCAAACGGGTTTCTTTTGCTACGTCGCTTGCATAGTCTCTATGACTAGGACGAGCGAAATCTGAATCTGTACGTACTTCTGCTACGTCTTTCGATAGCATCAGCACCAATGCTCCTCAACTGAGATCTTCACCAGTGCTGAGCGCAAACACTTAATGTACCTCGCTTAGTAGTCCACCCAATTTAGCAATTTCGTCATGCTTACCGCATTTGGCTCCACATCGCATCCCTTCGCTATTGGCTGGCGCGTATCCTCGGTCTAAAACAAGTATAGGGCTAGGGACCTTGCTAAAGTCTTTAGGTCCGGTGAACGTTTCTCAGTCGAAAGATTGCGGAATGCGGAGTTTCTGTTGGAGAAAGACGGATGCTGAATCAGAGGAAATCGGGGTCGGAGGTACACGGCGGCGTCCCGCTCACCGGAGGTCCGATATTACATTTTTATAAAATGAATGAAATTTCATTCCATGACGCCTCAGACAACACATTGCACAGTTGTCTGCATCCAAATCTGCATCCAAACAACTACAAAATGCCCCCTTCCAAGACGGCCTTTCTCTTCGTCCCAGGCGCTTGGTGCCCAGGCTACTACTACCACAAAGTCACTGAAAGGCTACAAGCCCAGGGCTATGACGCTTTGTACATCGACCTCCCATCGGTCGGGAAAAAAGATGAAACGCCCGGGTTACAAGACGATGTTGCACACGTGCGCTCAAAAGCCATCGCCTTCCTCGACGCTGGCAAAGATCTCATCATCGTCGGCAACTCCTACGGCGGCTTCGTCACCCTTGAAACTTGCAAGGGTCTTGTTCCGAAAGATAGCTCCGATGGTGGCCAACTGAAGCATATTATCACTATCAATTCTCCGCTCGCACAGAAGGGTCAGACGATGCAGGATCTTGTTGGTGATCAAGCGCCGATCCCGAAGGATACGACAGACCCGTGGATTGAACCTGTGCCTGGAGAGTTGGGCTATAGGGTGCTTTTTGGGTCCTTGCCGGAAGAAGAGGGACTCAAATACGCCGGCATGGTGCAGGCGCAGTGCGTGAAACCACTACTGGAGCCGCTGAGCTTTGCAGCGTATGAAGAACTACCATGTACAGCTGTGATTAGTGGAAAAGATCTGGCTTTCAAGGCTGAAAGCCAATATGAGGTACGCATCCCGTAGCACCTCGTTCATCGATCGTTAGTTTGAAATGTGTTGGTAAGCTGATTTTTGTGTGTAGCTTTTCGAAAAGGCGCAGAAGAGTGGCGCAAAGAGTTTGAGGAAGATGATGCTTGAGGAGGGCGATCATGTTCCTATGCTGGGCTTTCCGGATGATATTGTGAGAGTTTGTTTGGAGGCGGCGGCGCTTTGATGCAGTTGTTTTAGATGGCCATGGGCCACGGATACAGACACTAAAAACCTAAAACCACATTAATCCACATCCCAAATTCTCATCGGATATTCGCCCAAAAGTTAAAGGGGCTTCGACTAACGGAAAGGGCGGGCTTTAGGGAAGCAGGAGAGGCGACGCAGGGGTTCCGTTTCGTCGGGATGCCGCTAGTAACCGCCCTCCTAACGCTAATAAGCACCAAGATCGAGTGCTACAAGAAGCGAGGGTAGTAGCGTAGAGAGGTAATTTAAAGGGGGGTACTATATACTACTGCCTTTGCCTATACTAATTATAAAGTATAAAAGTAATAGTTTTTATAGTATTACTTACTAGATAGTATACTAGTATTAAAAGTATAAATAAGTAATTTTATTAGTAATATAGCATCGCTTATAATAGTAATAGTAAAAAAGAGGCTAAAATAGTTTAGCTAAAAAGCGATCTAAAGAATAAAGAGCTATAAAGTAATAAAAGTAATAATAAAAAACGTAAAATACGTATATAAAAGTTACTTAAATAGAAGATTTATAATTTTTAGTAGCTAAACGTTTATGTAGAATTTAATATAATATAAAAGTATATAATATTTTATATAAGTAGGTTTAAGAGAGTACCCTAAAGAGATTTTTAAAATTTATTTTTTTTATTTTTTTAAGTATAAGGTTCTTAAAGGGTTTAATGTATTAAGTTTAAGATAATATATAAATAACTATTATTAATATATTTTAGAGTGCGTGTATTTATATAAATAATAAAATTATAAGCGGGTAGTATAAATAGGACTATATTTTTAAATAAAAATTTATAAATAAATCGATAAAATAATAAATAATATTAAATATTTTATATTTTAATATATAGATTCGCTACTACTTTTTTAGGTACAGCTAGCTTTTAAATAGTTATAACCTCTTTTACTTACTATAGTTAATTTTACTAAAGGAGTATTTAATTCTTATATAGCTACTAGCCTTTTTATAAAAAAATTAATCTACTTATATTATAAGCTTTTATATTATTTGATTTTAGGGATATTATAAACCTATTAAATATTTTTATATAAACTTATATCTAGAAGTTACGGTCTTTTCTAAAATAATAAAGATTATTAATTAATTTAAAGATTAGCTAATTATTTATATAAAACCTAATAGAGTCTTTTAATAATTTACTAAATAGAACCTTAAATACTAAATTATTACGCTATAATAAGTATAGAATATAGCCTATAAATACGTATTTTTTATTATACTTTTTTAAAGTAGAGTTTAATTTAAAGTAAAATAAAAAAGGTTATTAGATACTATACTACTTTATTAATATTTATAAATAATAGTTAATCTGTTTTTACTTTTAATATTAGCTTAAGTATACTAGTTATATTATTAAGACTCGGTTTAGTAGTTTTAAAATTAATATAAAAATAATAAATTTTAGAGAAAATTTATATTATAAGCCTAATAGTTTTATAGACTTACCTTACTATTTTATTATATATATTTTTTAAAACTAGATTATAGATTCGTATAATTATTCTATTCTTTTAAATATTTTAGTAATCTTTTAATAATACTTTATAATTCTTTTCTTCTAGTTTACTAGTACCTAAAAATATAATAAAGTTAAATTATTTAAAAAGTAGAAATATTTTTAATATTTCTAAAAATATCTAAAGTAGTAAATTTTTTTCAAGAGACTCTGCGTCTTAAAATATACTAATTTTATTAATATATTTTAGTAGAAAGAAACTGCAGGATATAGTTAGTTATATAAAATAAAATTAAAAAAGTAAAATATATTTAAGTATAGTAGATACGAAACGTATACTAATACTAAGTTAATTATTAGCTAGATAGTAAGTTTAGTTAATTTAATATTTCTTAAAGTAAAATATTTTAAAATCTATTTTTTCGTTTTATAATAGTGTACCTAAAATAATTATTAAAGAAATACCGTAGTTATATTTTTATAACTTATCTTAATTACTATTACGTTTACTAACCCTATTATAATTAATATAAATCTAATATAATACATAATTACTAACTATAGTAATTAACAAGCTAATTTTTATTTCTATTAATATTATATAGGAGTAGTTTAGAATACTTTTACTCATTATTTAGTTTTTTAATATAGTATTAATATTTCTAGTTAAATATAAACTATTAGTAAAATAGAATAATATAATTTTAACTATATTTAAAATTAATAAAACATAAAAATAATTTATTATTTAAAAATACGTTCTACTATTTTTAAAAACGATTTAATTAACTCCTCTAAAGGTTGTACTAGAAAAAAATAATTAATAGTAATAATTATTTTTTTATATTATAAGTATTAGTTTCGTCTAAGATTTATATTAAAAAACTTACCTATACTAACTCTAGAACTTATTATAATATACCTTTAAATTAGAATTAGACTAAAATAATTTTAAATTAATTTTATTATTATTAAGAGTATAATACCGCGTATACCTTCTCTATTAATATATAAAACCCCTACTCCTATAGTTAAAAGGGGGTATTCTTATAATTATATTATTTAATATCTTATATTTACAGAAGAAATAATAGTAAATTTTAAAAACTTATAAATTATCTCTATAGTAATTTTGAAAAACTATAATATAATTTTTGTAAATATAGTACTTATATTATAAATAATACTATAGCCTTATATATAAATAGTATAAATACGTATTACTACTCTAAATAGAGTATTATCTATTTTAAAAGTATATTAAATTATTTTTATAATTTTTATTTATAAATTTTCTATTACCGTAAATATACTATTAAAAGTAATAAATAAAATTATTTTTAACTATATTAATAAAGCCGCTTTATAGAATAATATTATTAATCTATCTTTAAGCTATAGCCTAAGCTTTATTTATTTTATAAAAACTAACTCTATAAAGTATATTAAAGACTATTTTAGGTTTAAAAGCTATATATAGGTTAAAATAACTAAATTTTTAATAAAAATAGCACTTACTATACGCTTTAAAAGAGTAACTATTTAAAATAAAAACTAAAATAAGTATTAGAGCTATAAATTCTATTAATATATATATATTTTATAACTAATTTTATATTCTAGTTAAAAAGTTATAAATATGTAAAGTTAAGTAATAAAAAAAAAGTCTTAAGTTTAAGACTATATAATTAAGACTATAAATACGCTAAGCCTAATTAGACTATATTATACTATATTCTAAAATATTTTTTAAAACATTTTTTATAAATTTTATATACGCTTATTTTTTTAACTATATTTAGAAAAATAACTTTTTTTAGCCTATACTTTTTTTAGACTAGTGTCTTAACGCTATACTTTACTTCTTTTATATAATACTATATTATATAACTTTTTCTATAAATATACTTTATTTTAAATTTTTAGATATAATACTTATAGAGTTATTAAACTTTTAAAAATTAATTTTTTTTAATTACGCTTTTATTATTGTACCTCCTTATATAACCTATTAGACCTAACCTGTTATAGGTAAGTCTAAAATAACTACTTTCTTATGGGAGCGCTAAAAAATTATAAATTATTAATAATAATATATAGTTATTATACCTACTATATAGAAAGTGTATTAAATAAGTTAATATTAATAACTACGTAATATAGTAAAAGTTTAAATAGTTAATTTAAAATTAAGTAATATTATACTAATAACTTAAAAAAAGAGAATAAAATCGTAATATAATATATAATAAGAACTTAGTAAGTACTAAATAATTAATATACGTAGTAAGATTATATATAAATAGTATAAATAGTATAAATTTTAAACTCTTAAAAGTTATAATCCTTTTCTTTTAGTAAAAATTAAAGTATTATATTAAATATAGTAATATTTATACTTATATTATATACTTATAAACTAATTACTACTCGTAATTATATATAAGGCGGTTAGTTAATCGAAAAGTTACTAAATATATAAACTTTAAAATTAATAGAGTTAATAAATATATTATATTATATTATATTTATATAAAAAAGAGATAAAGTGTTATATTAAAATACTAGTTTAAAAAAAATAAAAACTAAGAAATATTTTTCTTTTAGATATAGTTACACAGTAAATATAAATATAAATTATAAAATATATATTTATTTTAATTAGTATAGAATTTAAACTTATAATAGTAGTATATAGCTTAATATATAATTTATTTAAAAATAATTAAATTAACTAGTTGTTTTTTTATATTTACGTAGGCTATAGTATTAATTTAGTACTTTATATAAAAAAAATACGAAACTTTATATTTAAAACTATTTTATTATTAAAATACGTTCTTATATATCTTTTACGTAATTTAATAATCCGCTCTTTAATATAACTAACTAATAAATATAAACTAATTAAATATTTTATTTAAACTAGTCTACTTTGTAATTAGGTTAGATTATTATACTAATCTAAATTAAAAATTAAACTAACTTAGTTTAGTAAGAGGCTAATCTAAGTAAAATACGTCTAAAATCCTAACTAAACTAATTAAATAAGTAAATTAAAGTAGATAGAAATAAAAATATAAACTCGTAATTTATAATATTACTATTATAGATAGTTAGATATATTATTTACTAAACTATATATCCTCTCGCCAATTTAGCCCCTAAAATAAATTTTAAGAAGTATAAAAGTCTATAAAAACGTTATTATTAAATAGTAAAATAATATATTATAAAATAATTAAGCAGTAATTAATATATCTAAACCTTAATTTAGATATATAAATATAATAATAAAATTTTATTAAATATTAATTTATATATATAATAATTATAATAAAATATTAATTATTATAGTTTTTTTTAACTACTATAATATAATTATAAAAACTATAGGCTACTATACGAAGTACTAGATTTTTTTTATATAATAAAGTTATTACTAATAATTACTTAATTAATAAAAAGTATTATATATATTATATAATAATAAAGGTATACACATACTCCTCCTTTTTTAAAACCCCTTTTAGTCGCCCCGAGCTACCACAGCCACACTATTTGTTTAATTAGTATATAAATATATATATATTATATAATATAATAATCAACTCTCAAAAGTATTATACTAAATATAATTAAAAAAGGTACTTCGCTAAAATAGATATATAATAATTACTTAATAGTATTTAACAGTTTTATAGTGTTCTAATTTACGACTCTATATTATAATTTATACCTATATATCTATTATTATAAACTAATACTAAGTAGGTATCTATTAGCCTAGATTGTGTTATTTCGTGGAGTTTAAACAACCCTATCGTTAACTTCCTGATCATGCACCAAACGGATCGCCTTATGTCAAATTAGAGCTTCTGGAATTGTCACAAAGATACATAGAGAATATAGAGAAGCTCTCGCGACGTGAATTGAGCCACTTATCCGTCAAAATAAGGACTTCATTTATGTTGCGTATTGCTCGGATGACTCGTAACCTGTAACATCCCGTGTTCAGTTTCGTCGTCACCTTGCCCGCCTACCTATCGCGATAGGAAGTTATCGGCCAAAATTTAGAATGACTTGAAAGTCGAAGAAGCGCTCAGGGAACTGCTGGTGGTAGCCATTGCTTTGCTGGAGGTGCACCTTGCGCCACCATTTTCTGAAAACATGTATTGCCAATCGGCTTCTATACTGTAGAGAGGGCGAATTGCGTCATTCAGAGGTCGTGACTGGCTGCAGTGCCTTAATAGTTCTGCGCACTAGTGCGTTTGCTCTCTCACTCAGGCTTTCATCACGGCGCTGCTCCGTCTTACGCTCACGTACATCTACCCTGCAATTCTCCCCGATTCTGATTACTCTCTCTCTCTAAGCACTCACTCTCCCACAATGACTTGGGACCACAGCATCGAAGACTATGTCGACTGGGGCGAAGAGGACATCCCTGTCGGGATCGAACTTGAGACACCCGAAGAACTCAACAGCGCAGCCTTGAAGATGTTTCGCAACGCAGTGGAGATGGCAGGATCGGTGGAGGAGTGGAAGCAGGAACTAGGCAGGGCAGCATTCGCCTTCACCGATGAGGCATCAGCAGCGAAAGCTGCACCGAAAAGCCCCCTCGACGTTCTCGCATTCTGCCTCGACCGTGTCGCCGATGGCGCTCACCCACGCGCCGACGATATCCTCTTCAAAATCAGCAAGTTCAATAAGATCAAGATCTTTCGGGCCACAACGGACGACAGCGTTCCACGTTCTCTCTCTGTACTTGTCCGCGTGCAGCCGCTTACCGACCTCCGTCGTCATCTATGGAGTGATGACTTCGCGACCGAAGCCAAATACAGGTCACGGATATGGAGGGAGATTGTCGCGAAAGCACCTTGGGCCTGCCGAAGCAAGGTGCTCCTTTGTGCGCCTCCACAGAAATTTCAACGCCTCGCCGAATCCGTCTTCGCTTTCGAAAGCCAATTCTGGTACGACGGCGTCGTCCAGAAGTGCTTACGGAAGTACGCGAAAATGCACGGTCTCGATGAAGGCACGACGATCAAGATATTTGGGAAGCTGAAAGAATAGCTACACCGCCAAGATGAAGAGGCGGAGCTGGCATAGTGAAGGGGGCAAATTTCTTTGGGATGTGCATTGGTCTTATACAAGCCACATGGGTTTCACGTCCCATAGCGTACCTAGGATGTTGCTGAGCGAAAAAGTCAGTGTCCTATCTACTGATTCTCGCGTTCTGCTTTATCGTCGTTAACGACCTGGTCCCCTGGGGGTTGGAGTCTCCGTAGTTTCCGAAGAATAGCTGTCTTAATTGACCACTGTACTATATATCAGAGGGGAATGCAACTAAGTCGTCATGGTGTCGACCGGTTGTTCATTCCAGTGAGTCAGCTGTCCTTCTTGTGCCCTTACTTCCGTGCGCACTCCAGCTATCCCGAGAAACTGAGCCAGCACTCGAGGTATCCTACAGACAAGCCAGTCGCTGCACTGGCCTTAGAATAGCAGGAATGAGGCGTTCGCCGCCGCTTTTCCGTCTCAATTTATTAGTATTAGTCGGTCTTCAATGCAGAGCGGTTATATCGCTCTGTTAATATTAAGTATAACTACATATAAAATTAATTTAATTAATTATTACTCTTATTTTAGTTTTATTAGATTCTAAAACTAAATATTATTTACTAACCTAATTATTTTTAAAAGTATTTTAATTTATCGTATTAAAGTTACCTTACTTTTTTTTTTTACTATTACTTAAAATGCCGTTTTCTACTTTTTTATATAATACTTATATAAAAGATTTTATATAGTTTTTAATTTTATAAGTATATATTAAATAGGCTAGGAATTCGTCTCTTTACTAGTACCTTTTTTTAAAATTTAAAATTTAGCTTTAGTAGTTTAAATAAAAACTTTAATATAATTATTTATAATTTTTTAGCCGTTTTTAAATAAATTTTAAAACTTTTTACTATTCTTAACTAGATTATAATATTTTATAAATAGCTTTAGACTCTATTATATTTTTATATAATTAAAATATAATACTATAAATATTAATAATTATAAATAATATTACTAATAATTTTAGTAAATATAGTATATATTATAATATTAAAAATAATAATAAATAATATATATTTAGGTAATTTTTTATAGCTATAGGATTATAGTTACTACTTATTTTCACGATTACCTAATATTATTTTTTTACTCTTAGTATTTCCGCCCTATTATATATTTATTTAATACGCTCTTCAGTTATTATATAATTATTATAGTATAATTTACTAAGTATTAAATAATCTGTTTAGGTCGGTAACGATAATAGGGAGGATCCTATTAGCATCGGTTATCGTCCTATGGGTTAAAATGAAAAGGGGGTTCCCGTGGATGTATACCTGTCCTCTCTGAGCGGTGATAACACGGCCGCGAGACAATCGTGCAGTAGAAGTTAATGAATATTTAAACTGATGGTGTTGCGGTTGTACCATGGGTGGAAACGGTGATCGACTGAATTAGAACCGCAGCGGCATCTACGAAACCATTGAAAGTCAAAAAGTGGGGAGATTCATACCTCATATGGCCCACTTAGGCAGCCACGCTTAGACAGGCAGATGCGAGAATTTGTTTCCGCCGCTACAAACGTCCACGTTGCGTGGGAGTCAGGACTCGCGCTTCATAATGCTCACCAGCTCCTACTGAAATTGACGGTAGGTGTTGCTTTGTAATGCTCTTGGTCGTTCTGCTCTAGTCCGGGGCTGGGGTGAGACGAGGAAGGAAAGCAGGGATCATCGCGTGAGCATGTGACTGGCTAATTGCCCGCCAAGGATGGCTAGCGGCGCTAATACGCGAGCGTGAATGTTTTTACCTCGCGCACCTCGAACTTGGGCCTACTTCCACCACCGACACTATATCTTGGCCCCACCACCTCAACACCACAACATCATCACATCCCATCAATCGCGCCCCATTTTCCATCGATACAAGGTCACGCGCGTTGGTCTAAGGCCCCTGGAGTAGTGAATAGGGCTGCAGGCCGCGTGGATGCGATGTCACCTGCCCCGATCACGCAAGACGCAGGCGCGACTGTCTCGCCTTCCCCACCACAGGTTCAACACGCCCCACCACCGCTACGAAGTAAGTCAAACCTGCATTGCGCAACATTCTTCTTTATTAATTTGCTGCGGGTTCTCCTCGAGCGCCAAGCTTCGATGACATATTCCACCACAAGTTTATGGATATTATCCAGAGATGGAAAGACGACCCGCGTTCCCATCAGCTAACATCCCGAGACCGCAAGGAATTCATCGAATCGGCCTACCGCGATACCGACCGGGAAGTATTTGGCAATCGTCCACTATCTGACCAGGAAATCAAGCTCCGCGCGCTCACTCAGGTCTTCTACAAGGTTCTTTCAGAGGAACCTTGGTCGGAGGATTGGATTCGTCCTGCCGACGTGGAGCGTAAGCTTTCTAGGTTCGAGTTACATAGGGACTCTGTGAAGCTCGCCGCTGAACATGGCATCTACACCCCCAAAGAAGCCATCGTTGCTGCTCGTAAAGCCCTACAGCAGCAGAAGAACCTTCCCGTTAGCAAGGATGGGAAACTGGACAAGAACAATCTTCGCGGACCGTGGGATGACATCGAAGTGATCTACATTCCCGGTACGGTGTCATCAACCGCCACCAGCAAGATTGATCGCAGTACCATCTACCCCGTTTCTGTTTCCAGCATTGCGAACATCATGCAGAACCACATCTGTCGCGACATGACTAGGCCTTTTGCAATGGCCCAGAAGTTCGTCACCATCACGGATACAGACGAACTGATCAAGATGCGCCAGTTCGCGTGCGACGTGTGCGACTTCGCGCCCCACCTTCTTGACAATGACAACATCAGCCTTCTGGTAGTGTTGCTCATCCTCACGCGTTCCGAGATCTGTAGGCGATTCGAAAACAACGGGATCCGCATCGAAGGCTCCACTGTCAGCCACCGTCGAGCCGAGTGCATGAAGCAAAAGTTGGGCTGGAGGAACCCCGACGACCGTAAGCCGTTCGATAATGTCGCGGCGGAGCTTCAGACTCGAGTTAAAAATGCCTGCTTCCCTGCACCACGACTTCAGACCATTCGGACCAACAAGCCCAAGAATGGCCGCAAGTCGTCTGCGCCTGGTACTCCGAACGCCCCACCAATCGGACTCTTCGCACCTCCCCAGCCTCGAGGCACACACATTCACTACGGAAATGGCCCCTCTCCGACGTCTCCGTACACCATGGGCGGTCCGCAGGTTTACCCGAACGGTGCTGGTCCCTCGAACGGTGTCGGTTCCTCACGAACCGCTACTGCCCGTACTCCACCTAAGACTGGTCCGGGAAGTAGCGCTGCGGAGCCCATGGACATTGATTAGGCTTCTAGGTTTGTGCAGGATTTACGGCAGACCACGATCGAAACCTTCTTCTCACGGTACATTGTGTGCATGGCAACGGCGTCGGGTTGCATTCGATCTTTCCTTCAGTCACTGCGGCTCTCGGCGGAATGACGCATATACTTGGCGCTGTGGAATTTTGGGCTTTCTTGCTCTTTTGCTGCATACGGCGCGGGTGGCGAACTCTGAGGCTTCGGCCTGTTTCCTTCACATGCAAAAAAAACTAGCCTGTAATCTGTGTACGAAGGAGCTCGTTTTTATTGATTCTCCAGCCACAGTGCACAGACCGCCGAGGCTAGAGAATCAATAAAAGCGAGCTCCTTCGTAGGTCAGAGTGAGCTTTAAGATTTAACCAATGTCCGTATGACGATAAACCGCGTCTTGGATTTGAAGTGAATTGCCCGCGTGAATTGATGAAACAGGAGCAGGGGGCGCGTCGGTCCACGTGCACCATCGGCTCGTCCCAATATGGTTAGGATATTGCCAGCGGTCCCCATTCCAATCCCAACGTGCCGCGCGTTCATCCTAATCCCCTCCCATCTCCGACCTGTACTTTATAGGTACTACTGCTCAAATAATCACTATACGATCCTATTATGATCGAATTCAGCTAACTGCAGCGCTCTACGGCAAACGGAGAGTAACAAACCATGCAATCCCAGGTTTATCAAGTGTCCGCCTATAGCTATCACGTCTACGAACTCTTTTTGAGGTTTTTCTCTAGACTTCCTCTATCCATCAGTCCATCGGTCCATTAGTCTTTTGGTCTGTCCAGAAATCCATCAGTTGTTTTGTCCTCGCGCGCTTGTCGAAGCCACGGGAGTCCCGAAAACCATCTTCCCTGCTTCTACCTCTTTCCGACGTCTCGTGCCACATCTTGCCGTTATCTGCTGGCGTGCGCTTGGGTCTCGATAGTACTTTTGTTTTCACCAGCCTTCTCTCGTGCCGTTGCGCTTGACTTCTGCGCCAGTTCCTGGCCGTGTGCCCCGAACATGGTCGTCCTTATCCTTGAGCTCAAGTTCCACGGGTGATTTCTACCGCCTGATAGTATGCTCCACCTCTGGTTTTCTTATCTTATTCGTGTCAAACGTGTGCGCCGGGGATTATACGAGATTTTATTCCTACGACGGGAACAAGACTTTATCCTGTGCTCCACCAAGACAACAGTTCGGCAGCTGAGAGCTTTCTCATCGATACCCGACGGCGCACGATTCGTCGTGTCGTGAAGCGATTCCGGGAGCATGGCACACTTGACTGGGTTCGACAATGGTCATCAGGATGGCCTCTAGATTGGCGCTCGTAGCACAAGGTGTGGCGATAAACGGTGATGGGTCGAAGAGCCAAGAGGGAATAGAGAAGGAGAACTATACGTATGATCAGTGCTCTGCGCGCAATAGAAACGGTAAGAGGAAGTTTCTATCGTCGAGGTCGCTTATCCGCCGGTGGCACGACGATGACTTGCGAGGATGTGGGACCGTCTTGCCGAACTTTCAGGAGAATGACACGAAACGATAAAGAAGGGTGCGCCGAGTGCGTCATTCGTGACTTTCGTGAGTGTACGCTGTTGCTCCGGTTGCGTGCAGCGAGCTGGTGTCGAGCCGTTCTTCACGCAGGTGAGCAAGCGGGAAAATTACGCGCGATTGCTCACATCACGGAACTTGGACGAACCGTGGGAAACTGAGCAAACGCATATATCATGTGCAGACGCGACTCGGTCTACAGCGCGCGGTTAGGCTTTCTATACTAATGCTTCTGTCGCGAAGCATGCCGTGTAAGGAGGCTGTTTGCTTGCGCTTGTCCGGTCTTCTGCATGACATCTGAGCCTCGAATTACTGTCTTGGTGTGGAAACATGTATGCGTTGTCCAGGTCACATCACGCTGCAGTGCGCTTGAATCGTTGAATCGGTGAATCGTTCATATTTCTTCTGCGAGAAGATTTGGTAGTCAACGATGGAAATGATCTCCATACAGAGAGGATTACCTGCTGCTATTCAATGGTAAGACTATGTTTAGCCAAGAGACAATACTTGTTGGAGGTTGCCCTGCATCAGCTCCACTAGTACTTCCACCACAAATAAGTAATCAACGGAACATTAGCACATATGGAACAGCATACTTCTTCAGCGGCGGCCCCGCAGCCTACCGTACCTAGCACACCTCCTTCGCCTAACCCACTGTATCAGGTCCTCACTCCATACTCTATGCCACCTGTGCAGCCCTCACCATCTCCGCAGCGCTCGAGAGCAAGTACGCTTAGCGCTGCCGCACCGACACCCCTAAATCGCTCGAGGGCAAGCACGCTTAGCACTGCAGCATCGAAGCCGCCCTCGGGAGTAATCACACCCGGAAGCACAATCACGATTAGGCCCCAGAGTTCATTTGCATGGCGTCTGCAGCTCCGGTTGTCGAAGTGGAAGGAGCCTTGGACGGGCAACGAGGAGCCGAAAAGGTTCGGCTGGTACCGATCCCATAAGGAAGTGAATAAGGCTGCGCTCGAACTTGCGAAACTGTGTCGCGGCGAAGGCGAGGTCGTGGTGCTGGTGCGGCAGAGGAGGATCGCGGTAGATGGGGAGGGAAGAGATATATTTTTGAGAGACGAGTACTTGATTGGGAGGTGGATTAGGAAAGATGAAGACGAGCTGCCGCTGGACAGCTTCTTCGTGATGCATCGACCACAGGGCTATATGACGAGGAATGCGGAGGATCTAGGAGGGAAGTTCAAGGTGTCGGGGCAAGTGAAGATCGTCAAGGAAATAGCACCGGGAGATAGCTAGAGGAGGTTATAGTGTCGATAGCCAAACTGCCGGAGGGTAGTATGCAGTCGTAGTTGGAGAGCTGTTGTATCTTTGCCATCCATCTATACGACGTCAGAAATTTGTTCAAATGTACGCAGGACCCTGCTGCGCATAGTCGGATCAATTATTGCCACATTCGATCGAGTGATGTGCAAGCCTTCAATGATGATAATGTTTAGCTGTTCACGCGATGTGATGGAAGGACTGATGCCGACCTGGGACGAACGGTAAGATCTGGGCCGAGTGGTGGGTACGGATGACGTGAGCTAAACCAAATTTAGGAACGCGCATTCCGTCCACGACCGGGCCGATCTCTCCTTTCCGCCCCTAGGGCCCCGAGCCCATCGCAATCCATCTTTCTACAATCTGTCAAGGACAATGCTACGCGGCGCGACTCTCTAGTATAGGTCCATGCGAAGTATGCATGCTCGAAGCGTCGCCCTCCGATTCTCAAGCTCACCGGTCGGCTACCCCTCGAACCGCAACCGTCACCGCCATTTCAGGTGACCTGTTAGGCTTCCGCATCCACAAATAGTCTGCATACTGCCACGACAAGTCTTCCACGTTTGCGACGCGTAGTATACTGGTGTTCGCATGTCCTAACGGCCTCTTCGGAGAAGTCCATCTTCGAGCCTCGTCTCCCAGCTTCCCCACCGCGAGCATGCCAACTGCTACACGCCCAACCCTATTGCTGCGACCTGTGGCCTTCAATGGTCTTAGACCCACGAAAATTACTCTTCTATAGACATGCTGTCCTTGTTCCTGCCAAAGTCCAGCCGCTCCAAGAGGTCTCCCTCAAGATCGCCGTCGCGATCGCGCCAGGCTGCTCAGCCCCGTGACAAGCCCAAGATCGTACCGGATGGACGCCAACCTTCCTTATCTCGAGATAAGCCTAAGGCCTCGCTGGATGGACGACGAGCTTCTTCATCTCGTGACAAGCTAAAGGTCGCGTCGGACAAACGCCAGCGTTCTGTGTCTCGCGACAAGCCAAAGCCTGCACCGGATGGACGATGCCAGAGCTTGGACTTCTGGGTTATCAAAGATAAGAAGGAGGTTATAAAACGCATTGTCCCTTATCTGACAGCGAAGATTCCGGAGAAGCAACGGTTCGCATCGTTGAAAGAGGAGAAGCCATGGATCGAGGAGCTCATTGAATCAGAGGACGAGGATGATGAAGAGGAAGAGGATGACGATTCGGAGCGCTTCAATGATCTTGAAGCTGCCTTTTGGAAAAGTCCTGAAACCGTGATTAACGAGCTGCGCGATGTAACACGTTCGTGGTTCTACATACTGCTCCGCTACACGTTTCGCAGCAAGCATCAAGGTGGGTGGAAGACAACATCACCAGCATTTGACTTGGGAGACTTTGATAGTGAGGATTTTACATCCCAGCTAGACGAAAAGCAAGTGCGAGTTCTGACTCGGCGCCCGACCCTGTTCAGCGAATACAAGGAGACGTACAAAGAGACTAAACAGCGCATGGGCTGGACACGTTTCTGCGCACGCATGAAATCCTTCGCCGAGCTCGTGGGCCTGGAAACAGCCTCGACCAAAGTCGAACAGTTACTACAAGAGCTTGAGAAAGGCTTGCCCGACTTGAAAAACGCAAAGAAACTGGAATCTCAACGCCTTATTATCGAACGGCTCCAGGCGGAACGCGCGAATCATGCAAAATCAGCAGCCAATATCGAATCTGTCAATACTTTACGCCAACGCTTTGAAGCCAAACAAGCCGAGTCAGAACGCATCCTGCGCGAACAGCTTGAGGCCAAGAAGGCTGAGTCGGAGCGTATCTTACGCCAACAACTCGAGGCCAAGAAAGCCGAATCGGAGCGGTTATTGCGCCAGCAACTTGAATCCAAGAAGGCTGAATCGGAGCGAACTCTGCGCGCACGTCTTGAAGCGAAGAATGCGGAAGCAGAACGAAAACTGCGTGAAAGCCTCGCAGCGAAGAATGCCGAAGCGGAGCGCGCACTTCGTGATCGACTTGCGGCTAATGCGGAGGCGGAGCGCAAACTACGTGAAGATCTCCAAGCGAAGGCGGAAGTTGAGCGCAAACACCGCCTTCACGACGCCTTGGTCTCCTGCCGCGAGCTGATGGAAAAACTGGTCGGCGAGAAGCCCGTCGTGAAAGGAAGCTATATGCCTGGTGGCCAACAGTTCAAACAGCGGTGGAAGGATCTGTTCCACGAACAATGGACGAAGTGCAAAGCGAAGAAGCCGGCGGGACACCCGCTCTTGGGTTTGGTCGGCCAGCAGAAATACTACGTTGTGGGGAAGGAGTTGTACGGAACGATCAGTGAACGACTGCACAATCATCGGGAGTACCGCGACAAGGAGGTGGATGCAGATGTGTCACGGATGGTATTCGCTATCCTACCGGCGGCATATTCGAACCCGACCAGCACCGAGGCCGAACGAGATTGGAACCTAGCAACGGAGAAGAGAAGATGGGGTTTGGCTTGAGGTAGTGGCATATTAAAAGAGTCATTGAAATTTCCACTGCTCGCACATGTTTGTGTGTTGTGCCGCACCTTCCAGAAGCTCGCGAAGTACTTGGATTGACTAGAAGAGTCAATACCCGTCATTCGGCCGGATATATCCAACGGCTCCGAAGAGTTCGATAGCACTGCGTGGCGGGTGGTATACTATCTCGTCATCCGTGTTTTCGTCTGCGTCGACACTGCGATGAGCATGTAGCTGCGAATTGTACAAGGAGCCACCTTTGAACAGCGTCTGATGAGTCAGTAAAAGTTCGTTTAAAGCTCGTGCAAAAGGTGCGTATTGTGACTTTGCGATCTGAGCAAACAGCTTTGGCTACTATTCCTCCAAAATTTTTGGAATATCCGTTCAACCAGCCAATTTGTTCATCACGCAATCTTACAGTTGTAGCCTCGTTTCTTCTCTTCCACCCTGCCTCCAAGGCTTCTGTGGCTCCGAGTTCGCTACTCCCCGGAGGCCGAAACATCATCCATTTACCCGAGTTTCTAGTCTCGCTCCGTTCTACATGTACAAAGTCACCAACTACCCAAACGACGATTGACACATTCTGACATGTCTGGAACACTGGGGTATCAAATATCAAATATCATTTCACTACGAAGGTGCGGGCTGTTCAAAACGGCAATGTTGGCGCAAACGAACATGAGAAATATTCTGGGTACGGTGTCCCGTCTACGGGGCATCCGCGCTCCGGTTGGCGACCTTCAAGCCGAACACGGTCGCTTAGTACTCCGCTTCTAAGCCGTCATTGTTATAGCTCCCGCTATCGTCGAAATCAGAGTCTTCAGATGCACTGTCGGCATCGGACTTGTACGCATCAGACATGTCATCGCCCTAAACGCATCATAGCTAATCCGCCATCCGCACCAGCCGAGGCTCGCAAACGTGCGCCCGACAATACGGGCACGTGATCCACTTGTTGTGCGTGGCGACGTTGATGAGGTCGCCGAGGCAGTCCTTGTGCAGAAGGTGGCCGCACGCATGCAGTTTCATGTGCGGCTCGTCGGGGGCACCCCGGAAGTCCTCCTGGCAGACGGTGCACTTCTCTCCGATCGAGAACGCGATGGTGGGCGAAGCGTAGTTAGCAGGGTCGAGCGCTGGGCCTGTGGCGACGATAGGCAAGTCTTCGTACAGCCGGATGATCTCGTTGTGGAAGTAGTCGTCGTCGGTGTAGATGTCGTAGTCTGGCTCGGAGTACTCGGATTCAGACCCATGCTCATACTCAGACTCAGACCCAGACTCAGGCTCAAGCTCCGACTCCGACTCAGAATCCCACTCCGACTCGTCATCAGATACATCGCCGAACAAAAACATGCCGTGGCCCACGGGATCATTGGAACGGTGCCAGTACGCGCGCGACGGGTTCCTAAGCTGCCCCTCTGCCCAGATCTGCACGTCCGGGTGCTCATCCTCCCGCGGAACCGAAACCGCAAGGTCGTTGCAGCCCGCTGGGTGGAAGTGGCGGAGCGAGCTCTCGGGGATTTCTGGCTTCCACGCGCCGTCAAACCGCTCGACGGCAGTCTGGTAAACACTGGCTGGGCCCTTGGCCACCGCAGCTTGGATGATCATACGGTACATGCGGGCGCGCGCCGTGGCCCGGCTCTGGATGAAGGTTGCTAGTGAGAAGTCCGGCGAGCTCCCTGTATAACGCGGGGGCGGAAAGCACGCCCCAAGGAGTTCCTTCGCAAATGCATGCGGTGTAATGCACTTGAGCCACTCACGGACGCGGAGCGGGATATCCGAGGTAGGATTGCTGAGGGCGGTGTCGAACCAAGCGATGTTCGCCTCGCAGACCCGATCGATGGTAAACCTGTTAAAGGAACGCTCGCCCATGTCCCGTTCAGCTTGAATAAACGCATGCATAAAGTTGCACGTGTCGTTGCCAAGCTTGACGAGAAACCAAAGAATGTGGTAGATGTCTTGTTGGGACACGGTCGGCTGCCCAAGCGGGCCCTCCTCGAACAGCTTCTGGAATAACGCCGTCAGCTCGGGGAGTGGGGACTCCCAGGCTTCTAACAACATGTTCCCCGGTGAACGGGGATCCATGGCTCCAGGAAGAAAATGGCTGCGGTGCTCGTACCGAGGTTGCTTCATATGGGCCTCCAGTCGGTCCAGCAGCCATTTACTGTCTCGTCCGAAGATATTATCCCCCATTTCAGGGCCATCAAGCAGCAGTGCTTGCCGCGCACACGCCAGAAGCCAATAGTGGATCTTGCCAGCGTGCAACCTGCCCTCGCTCGCGAGCTGCCGGATCGCGTCCAGCTCAAGATGGGAGAACTGCTGGAAGCTGCTCAGAAACAGCGGCTGGACTTCTATGAAGGCCTCGAGCACGTCCTCGGCAGGGGCTTGCGGTGCATGGGGGAAGCGCATATCGACGACCGAGTTGAACGCGCGACGGTACCAGGCGACGTAGTTGCCACGGGATGGACATGTCCGCACGCGAAGCTTCGCGAGGCTCATTTGGAGCAGGTGCATGGCCTGGCAGTAGTGCGAGTGTTCGAGGTTGTATACCCGGAAGAACGTATCGAAAATCTCCACTAGCGTCGCGTTAGGACGGATGTCTGGGAGTTGGTGCGGCATGCTTGCAGACTGGGGCTTGGTGACCAGCTTGTGTTGTTGGTTTTTGTTGAAGCGGGAGTGGTGTATAGTACCCCTAGGTTTGCTGCAATCTTATTTGTCCGGAAGGGGGTGTACTGAAGTGTGTTAGAACAAGCTAGGTTTGCCGCAATGTTGTTTGTCCAGAAGGTGATGTCCTGGAGAGTGTGGAAGAATCTGGCTTTTCGTTTCATGATTTCCAACCGTGGTATATACATTGAGAAGATCATTGTGTATGATAGTCAATAGGCGTACAATGCCTTGCACCGTGCACATTATGAATATAGACTGCCTCGTCACAACTGACATTGTTTTCGTTTGGGGTTTCGGTATTGTTCAGTCTCGCTCAATGCACCTAGCTGTGATACGTAGTCCGAAAGCTGATTTTAGGAAATCATATAGAGAGTTCCAAGATCCTACAAGGAGTAACCCAAACCGTTTGTGATCGAAAAAGCTTGGAAGAAATTAGGTGGATATATATAGCGGATTTCTATTTACACTCGAACGTACGGTATGCTTTAGCTAGCTATTTCCAATATTACTTCAAGGCAACCTACACACGTAATGGTAAGCTTAAACTCAAAGGTAGCACGGCGAGGGCAATATTGGTCGGGAGGAACATAACCAACGCAGCACTCTTGAGAACTAGCAATACCAAGAGCGTGATAAGATGAATTATGTTTTGTCCTCGCGCGCTTCTCGAAGCCATGGGATAACTCGGTACAAAAGCGCGTTTAATAAAGATCAATCTATACGCTAACTGCTTGCAACTTAAGAAGAGCAGAGGCAAAACGACGGAGTCAACCCCAATAAATCCTTTCCAGTACCTTCCCAGGGCAAAAACATTACCAATCCTTAACACAATCAAGTACCGGTTATACTGGGCACGATGGTAAATCGGCTTGCGGCAATTTTAGTATGGTATCGACACGTTAGAGGTATCGACGTTGATCAGAGACTTAGCACACTCCCCTAAAGAAGTTGCCCACAGGTAGCGTGCAACCACACATAAGTTTTCTTTTCCAGACTGGGGACTATAGAAACGTACAAGGCGCGAGTCCCGACTAACCTGGAATCTCCTCATCCACGCCCGCAGAAGCCAGTCCAAGTACCCCCCGTGTAATAAGTCCTATCGACAAGGCTGTCAAGACTACCATGTTTATATACACAGGTATAAAGAGATCCCAACATTCGCGTAAGAAAAGTCACTCGAAAGATTTCCATTAGCACCACACCACTAAATAGCATTCAGGCTTCCTAAAACATCTTACTTCTTCTTAGATTTGTTTAATCGATAAAAGGGCAAAAATGCCCCACCGGGATGATTTTAGACTAATTATAGTAAAGTTAGTAAGTTCTTTACGCTTATACCTTGATACTTAATACGAGGTCTCCCTTACTACACACACACAAATATAACCCTATCCACCATATATATACGTACGTAAGCACCTCGACTACTTAAAAAAAAAAAAAAAAAAGAAAAAAAAAAAAGGAAATGTCATACTTAATCTCCCTAACCAGCACTACATCGCTTACCCCACCCACCCATCCATCCATCTCATCTCTCTCATTTTCCGCGATACCGTACACACCCGCACCAAAATCCCTCCTTCCCCAGAATATCACAGCGCGCCTACTACCTCGCCCAATAACAAAATCAAAATCAGGAAACAGAGACGCACGCAAGGTATGTATGCCATTAGCAGGAACACCGCCCGCCCATTCGCTTAGCTTAGCTTATATACAGTATCGTCTCATGAATTCATCGCTATACTATAATATGTTGGGTTGGGCGGACTGGGGCACCCACCATGCAGCCCGATAGCGATAGCGACAGCGACAGACGGTGCCACGCTCATCGTAAAGATCACCTCTTGTATACCGAGGAACTGCTTCCTATAGTAGAGAGTGAAATAGACGGGGTAGGTATAATATATCCGGCGCAAAGCCTCCCGGCCATCGTGCCCACGGGGCGCAGCCTCGAGTGCTCGACAAAACCGTCGTCGTCGGACGGGGCGCCGATCCGCTGGGCTGGATTCTCATCGGAGCGGAAAACGGTGCGCGAACCCGTGCGTGTCTGGTCGACACCGCCCGAAGAAATAACTCCGCAGACCGAGGAGGGTCTAGCGCAGCGCGGCGGAGACATTGCGAGAATCGCATAAAAAGATAGCTAGGGAGGCGCGGGCGTCAGTTGCAAGTGCGAAGAAACGTCCCAGGTACCGTGTTCCACACCGGGCGGAAGCGCGAGCCTGAGGGATGGCGAGCGCGCCATATACCTCGTGCAAGGGGCGCCCGTTCGAACCATTCCTCACTATCCACCCACTGCAGCGCGCGCAAAATACGAGAAAGAAAACAAGCACGTTATCCAGTAGAACAGACGACTAAAGTGACAAGCGAGCCACCAGGCCTTGGATATCATTTCCCCATCAACCGCCGCGCCCAACGCCGCCGCATGGGACGTAACGTACTCCACCAAGAAGAAGCCAGTAGCTACAATAGCAATTTTTCATGGGACATGATGATGTGTGCGAAAAAAAAAACCCCCCCGCGCCTCACCTAATGTAGACACAAGAAAAGAAGAAAAAAAATAGAAAAAGACCTTTTTCCATGCGGACGCAAGTCAAACTAGGGGTTGTCAAGCGACCATGGCCTGATAGTCGGGCGGCTTGCCATGCTCCGGTCGATCGGCCAACCTCGCGCTCGCATGCGCAAGCCCGGACTTGGCTGCCTCCTGCAATTGTGCTTCCACGCCTCGGCTCGGCTCCGTGTCCTGCGGTGGCGGCGAGTTGCGTGACGAGGGTATACGATGCTCAGACGGTACGTGCTGCGGTTGCGGTTGCGGCGCGGGCGATGGACCCAGATGGCTCGGCGTCGTGGCACCACGCTGCGGGCTCAGCATGCCCGCCGGACTCCCTGTGCTCGCCCTTTCGATGTGCATGCCGCTGCCGGTGCTCGCTTCTCCTTCGTCGCTCTCGCTGTGCATGCCACTCGTGATGCCGGTCGAGGGAGGATGCGAGTAGGTGCCACTCCGGAGCTCGTTCTCGCGAACTTCGCGCCAGGAGCACTTTGCGTGCTTCTTGGTGCAGCCCATGCACGCGGTGAGGTTCTTGAGGCAGTCCATGTGCAGTCTGCGGCAGCGGTCGCAGGGCGGGAGGATGCGCTCTCCTTTGGCCAGACTCTCCATGCGATGCACCATTTCGGCTTTGAACGGGCCACCGTCGTCCTTGTCCGGTGGCTGCTGTGCGCGCTGGCTAGCTGCGGGAAGGAGACTGGACGGTGTGTTTGGGATGGGCACGGGCGAGTTCATGGCCTGATGCAGCTCCGAGTCGGACATGTGCGACGGTCGCTGCTGGACGAGCGCAGAGGGAGCCAGGTCGGCGGGCTTCGCTGGTTTGGGGACCTGCGATGCTGGCGGAGCCGAGTGCGAAAGCGTCTGCGAGCCCATGGATGGCCGGCGGACATGCATGGCACCGTTTCCGGCTTGGGAGGGTGTCCGTCGGTCGGTTGCGGTGTGGAATTTGGACATGAGGTCGTGACGGGTAGAGCCCGATGCGCCATTTTCAACATGTGGGCGGGAATTGACTGCGACGAAACCGCCGGGCGAAGACTGGTTCGAGGGAATGGGGTGTGGGTGGGCAGGACCGGCTTGCGAGGCTCCGTTCATGAGCGCCACATTGGAGGGACTCGAAGGGCGCACGGGCGGAGCGGGACCCGCAGTGGCTCTGCGATCGAGGATAGCCTGTTTCCGCCCCTTGAGCTGGTGGTTCAGCTGTCGCGTGCGGGCCGCGACTGTTTCAGGTCAGCGATCGGGCCAAGACACGGGACGGATATTGGACGGATACGCCGGCACATGCACAGCAGAACGTACACGCATGAGAGGAAAGGTAGGCGGGGGGGGGGGGGGGGGGGGGGAAGGGGCAAAAAAGCACTCTTTTCACGGCCATGCGCCCATTCTGGCCAAAGTCGGCCCCCAAGACTCCAAGGGGCCCCCCCCCCTCTTTTTTCCTTTCCCGTGGGGGCGGCGGCGGAACCTCTATCGCGTGGATCCCCGCGGGAATCGTACCCAAGCCCTCC
>JASEKS010000057.1:0-31736 GCA_030770415.1 Pleoardoris graminearum | reverse complement strand
GTGGGGGGGAGGTGGGGGGGGGGGGGGGGGGGGGGGGGGGGTGAGGGGGGGGGGGGGGGGGGGGGGGGGGGGGGGGGGGGGGGGGTGGGGGGGGGGGGGGGGGGGGGGGTTGGGGGGGGGGGGGGTGGGGGGGGGGGGGGGGGGGGGGGGGGGGGGGGGGGGGGGGGGGGGGGGGGGGGGGAGGGGGGGGGGGGGGGGAGGGGGGGGGGGGGGGGGGGGGGGGGGGGGGAGACGGGCAAAAAAGCTTACCTTGATCGGCCAATTGGCAGATCTGGCCCAAGTTGCGCTCCAGGATCTCCAAGGTGCCCAGCTCCTTCTCTTCGTCTTCCATGATGGGCTGCGGCGGAATCATCTTCTGCGGGATGCCCGACGAGATGAGCACAAAGTCCTCCTCGGATATCTGGACCCGGCACTGCTTGGTGTAGAATTGGCAGACGCGGACGCCTTCGCTCCTCTGGCCCAGGTGGAACTGCTCGGGCTTGTTGCGGGCAAACTCGACCACGTCCAGCCACGTCACCGTCGCGCCGTCCTTGCCGTTGCTCGTCAAGACGCGCGGCGGGCCGTCAAACAGGCGCTCGAATCGCTTGACCAAGATGGGCCCCAGCGGGCGGGCACCGAGGTTGCCGGCCATGCTCTCGTGGCGGTCCAGCACGCCCTGGTAGTCGCTCAGCAGCGACAGGATGTGGGGCAGCGTGTCGTCGTTGGTGAGGAGCGGCAGGTCGACGTCGTTGTGGCGGGCGAGGTAGTTGATTTGCAGGTGGTTGCTCGTCTTGGCGACCTTGGGGGCGGCGGCGGCGGCGGCGGCGGCGGGATGCAGGTGGTCGTGCGACGGGCTGCGCTTGCGCTTGAGGTCGCCCGAGAGCGAGGGCGCGTGGTGGTGCGGGTGCATTGCGGCCGACATGGCAAAGACGTAGTTGGGCGGCGGGCGCTGGGGGGCTGGCGTGGAGGAGAGGAGGGAAGGGTGGAAGGCGGCGCAGCGGAGGGTCGGCCACAGCGGACAGCGGCGGTGGTGGTGGTGGAGGGAGCAGGCACAGAGCGCACAATGCTACTGGGACGCCATGCCACAGCAGTGCGGTTGCGGAGGAGGAGGACGAGGGAGAGGAGAGGTGGCGGAGAAGGCGCCTTGGGGGGAACGGCGAGCTGCCGCGCAGGGCGTCGGGGAAACAGCCACCAAGAGGGCGCGCGGGTTGGGAGCAATTGCTGCGAGGACGGAAAGCAGCAGGCTAGGGCGGAGAGGCCGCGGCCCCGCCCAATCACTCGAGCCGGCCTCGGGGGGTCTGGCCCGCCGGATCGTCGCCTGGCTAGGCCGGAAGCAGCGCTGGGAATAAGACGGCCAGTGTTGCAGACGCACCTCGGGTGTCTCTAGCTGCTCCCTCTGGGACGGATACACGCCGACGGAGCAGCGAAGCCCTGCGTGTGCGGTGGAGGGGACAGACGGCGACGACGACGACGACGAGCTGGAAGGACGGCCAGCGAAGAGAAGAGAAATCCGACCGGCGGCTCCTGGCCAATCAGGCGGGCGGCGTGCGATGCATGGGCGGGATGGGGCGGCACTGGGCCAGGCCAGGCCAGGCTCGTCGCATGTGCGCGGCAATTTTCGAATTCTCCTCCCCCTGCTCACGTAACGTTTCCCTGGCGGAGCTGGCGTGCGTCACGTGCACGGCCATCGGCGGCTTGGCGGCCGAATCTCCGATGGCTCGAATTCGTCGTGTTTGCGCCCAACGTCACCGCCGGCAGCAAGACACCCACGCCGGACATTCCCTCCTTCCCGAGACCGACCCGACATGTCTGAGCGCGGCGCATTCCGAGGCCGCGGCGGTGGTGGGCGCGGCGACCGTGGCGGACGCAGCGGTGGTGGGCGAGGCGGGCACGGCGGGGGCGCAGGCGGCCAGCCGGAGCGGCCCAAGAAGGAGAACATCCTCGACCTGGCCAAGTACATGGACAAGGAGCTCACCGTCAAGTTCAGCGGCGGAAGGGAAGGTATGCGCGCGCCATGGGTGGGTTCGCCATCCGAGTACTACTGACCTGGGCAGTCATTGGCACGTTGAAGGGCTACGACCAGCTCATGAACCTCGTGCTCGACGAGGTCAGGGAAGCCATGACGGGTGCGTGTTCTCCTGTTTCTGGAAAGGCTTTGCTGACTGGGAAACAGACGAGCAAGGAAACACGCGCTACCGCAAGCTCGGCCTCATCGTCGCCCGCGGCACCCTGCTCGTCGTCATTTCGCCCGTCGACGGCAGCGAGGAGATTGCGAACCCTTTCGTGCAGGAGGAGGAATGAGACCCAGGTCGCAGACGCGAGGATCGTGAGCAACAGAGGCAGACACCTCGAATGGAAGCAAAAAGCGGGACGATAGGATACCCAGGGCTCTGCGAAGCCAAGGGCCAGGGGCTGAAAAGTCATCATGTCGGATGGAGAGGGAGAGAGAGCGCACATTGTATGCACAGGGTGTGGACGCCAATGATCCATGCGAGCCGTGAGCGTTGGAGACCGCTGGCTATGCTCGCGACGACAAACCCGGAAAAGAGACAGTGTATTGAATGCAAGAAAAAAACCATGCTCTACCACGAGAAATCGCGTCTGATGACTAATTTCAGGTTCGCTCCCTACAGCGCTATCAACCAAAGTCCCGTCTCGTCGCCTCCTCCAACGCCCGTAACGCAGCCTCCCTGTTCTCACCCCCTCCCGCATGCATGACCTGCACGTGGCACACCTCGGCCGTCCATCTTGGCCCTGTCGCCTCCGTGGACGCCGTGAGAAGCACTTTGCTGTTTGGCTGCCATAGGTAGCGCCTTCGGTGGACCTCGGTAGCCAGTTCCTCAATGTTCGTCATCATTCGTCTTTCGTCGGAGCGCCGGTGTTGGTGGTAGACGGCGATTACTACGACGACGAAGAGGATGACTTCCGGTAGCGTGGGCCAAGACATGCTGTACGTAAGCGTTCGAGCGGTCTTGTTGTGCGGCGTTTCCCGGTAGCAGCCTGATGAGGGACCGAAATGGTGGTTTTGGACGTAGGGATTGGTAGGCATCGAGGAGCTTTATGTGTGTGAGAAAAAGGAGACGATTGCGACGGGTGAGTGGACTATGCACAAGCTATTTTGCTTGGCTGCGCGTGGCAACACCATGGTTGTTGTAAAAAGCAAGCAACTTTACACGGATCCTCCTGCTGCCTATGGCGATTCATGCAGCTCAGTGTTTTGTACAGGTGAGCAATGACGAGCAACAGCATGGGTTTGAGAGCGGCGACGACAACGGGCAAAAACAATACCCTGACGGAAAGGAGAGCGTGAAGGCGCTTCGAGCAAGGCGAAGCGCTTGGGACAAGAGAGACTTGGGTCGAGTAGGCGGTGAACGATGAGCGCCGGTGCAAAGAAGCGTAATGCAACCACAAAAAGGGGATGAAGATAGCCGATGCGGAGTGAGAGCCAACTCCTCTGCTCTTACTGTTGTCTTACCCGGCACGGGTGTGGGCATGAGCACACGCAATATGCGGTACTGGTAAGGCGTTCGGGATGAAAACCGTTTTCCTTGAAGGCTAGACTGCTAGTGTGAAGGAGCTGTAGAGGACCAGTTTTGCGAAGGAATGCCAGGCCGAAAGGGCCTTTATCCGGGCTTGCGGTCAGCAGAGAACCCGGTCTTTCCAGGCAATTACTAGTAAATACTGTATAATTAGATAAATAATATGCTTAGACAGTTTCGTTATCGAGGCGATGCAACGGATACCCTAGTCTAAGCTAAGGTAAATTAGGTAAAGGCCATGCTAAGCCTGCAGGGATAGCACGGGAACAAAATTACTTACCCAAAGCTTTAATAGTAGTAAAACTACGTAATTTCTTTTAATATACTATAAAATAATACTATATAATTAAAATAGTAAAAAAAAAAAAAAAAAAATTTTTTTCTACTCTATAAAATCTATTATAATAAATAATAATATATATATTAGATTTACGTTTATTTAGAGACTATTATTTTATTTTTATATTTACTTTTATATCTACGCTAACGCTAATACTAATACTAATATTTTTTTTTATAATAATTTATTATTATAAGTATAAAGGCGCCCCTTACTTAAGTATAAGTGCTAAGACGGGTACGCCTACACTAGTAAAACTAACGTTTTAGTATATACCTTTACCTTATTCTAGAGTATCTAGTAAGCTCTCTATATATAAATTCTTATTAATTATTAATATTTAATATTTATTTTTTTAAATTTTTATAATATAATCTACGTGTCCCTCTACGCCTATAGATAAAACGCTTATAAAATAATATTTTATAATAGACCGCGCAAGCGCTAGATTCTAAAAAACTTATATTTTATTAATTATATAGCTATAGCGGACTAATTCTCTATATTATATAAAACGCCTATTAGTATAGATAAGATAATAAAACTTTATATAAAAACTTCGCCTAAATAGGCTAGTAATAGCGCTGCCTATAAATAGACTAGTAATAGTACTACCTAAAAACCGGCTAATAATAGCGCCGCCTATAAATTAGCTAGTAATAGTACTATTTATAAATTAGCTAGTAATAGTGCTGTTTATAAATTAACTAGTAATAGCACTATTTAGAAACTAGCTAGTAATAGCGCCGCTAAAAAGTATAATATTTAAAAATTAACTTAGTATACGCTAGCTAATAATATATTATATAATTAATTAAATAAATCCCCTTTACTATTACCGCCGTAATTGCCTAAAATAATAAAAAAAATTACCTTTAAGCTTAAAATTAATAAGTTTTATAAAAGTATAATTGTTAAATTACTAAGTACTTTTTATAATTTTAGTAAATAGTTCGTAAATAGTCCTTTTATTAAAAAGACTAAGAAAATCCTACTAATAGTAAATACTAATAAAGAATTTTTAAAAAATAATTACTATAAGAGCAGTTTTAGCGTTTTCTACCCTATTCTACTAAATATTAGTAATAATAATAAAAATTTTAACGTAATAACTATTACCGGTAGACTTATAATAAATTAGTAATTATAGTATAACTTTATAGTTAACTATAAAATATTTATTAAATAAGCTAAAGCTATAAAAGCTAATATTTTATTATTTATTAGGACAGCTACTATAACTGACGAAGAGCACTTTAAAAAGAAATTTAAATTTAAATATTTTATTCTAGTATACACCCTACCTAATAGATAATTTATAAATAAGTATATTATTACTACTATTTCTTCTACTAATAACCTTTAAGTAAGTATTATAAAATACTTAAAAAATTAGTTTATTATTATTTTAAAGTACTTTTACTACTAAAGTACGTTGCGCGGTAATCTAAACATAGTTAAATAAATAATTAAACTTATAAAATAGTTAAAAGTAAAAGCGTAGAAACTATAATATACTACTAAAATAAATATAGCGTAATTAGAACTATAAATTTAATAATAAAAATAAAATCTTAATAGTATCTTTTAATTAGTTACTTATATTTATTAAGAGCGCAATAGTATAAGAAATAATACGCGTACCCTATAAAAAAAATTAAATATTAAATAGTAGCGCCGACTAGTTGCTAATAAAGCTTTTAGTAAGGTAATATAATATAATAATAAATATAAGTAACGCTTTATTATAGTAATTTAAGAAGTGCGTAAACTATAAGATAAACTAAAGTATCTAAAGTTATTAGTAAAAACTTTTTATAGTATTATAGCTGACAATAAATCCTTTAAAAAAAATAAAAAATATAAAAAAGATAATAAAAATAAAAAGCAGAGAACGCTGCTATATAAGTTATTATAAAATTTTACGTTCTTAAACCTATTTAATAATAATAGTAGCGACAGCTCTAGTAGCTCTAATAACTCTTCTTATTATAGTAATATAGAGTTAATATTATCTAATAAAGTCTACCCTATACCCTATAAGGACTAACAGCAACGTAGTAGTATACTAATATTAATAATTAATACTACTACCTCTAAAAAGAAGCGTTATTTAAATAATAGATAAAAGAATATTAATAAGTTTAGTAACACCGCTAATAAAAATCTAAATATATAAATTAAAAACGCAGAGATAAAGTTTTAGTAATTATATAAACTCTTTTTTAATAAATAGTCTAAAATTAAATATTTTTATTAAGTATATAAGAATCGTATACTTATTTATATCTATAATTATACTATTATAACGTTAAATAATCTATATTAGAGTATATAAGAACTGTATAATAATTTATAAAAAGTATTTAGTTTAATTAATTAATAACTTATTATACTTACAAAATTTAACTTTAGTAAATTATAGTAATATAATAATAAACTCTTTAGTAAATAGTTAGCGCGTTTTAAAAATAAAATAACGTAAGTATACTTAAAACCCGCTTTAATAAAGTTTAAAACTATAACTAATTTTAATTTATATTTAAAAGTCACTATAATAAGCACAGCCCTAGTAAATAAAATTTAAATATAATTTATTTAGTAACTATTCTAATATAAAACTTTTAAGGACGTTACTTATAGAAAGCCTAAAAAAAAAATAGTAAAAATAATAAGAATAATAAAAAGTCTATACAGGCTAGTACTCCTATTAGTAAAAAACTTAATTTTAATAATAAACGTAATCTTACCTTTAATTTAAATTATTATTTATTAAGAGAATTCTATACAGTCTAAGCTAAAAAAGTATATATTTATTATTTAAGACCTAGTTATATACCTAATTAAAATTAATTTAACTTTTATAAAAAGGGCCCTATAGCCTTAGTGCCGGCTAAATAACTTTAAATAATAAATATTTAAAATATTAATACTAATAACGCCTATAATAGTAATTGTAACGCTAAGCGTTAAAAAAAAATATTGTTTTTAAAAATAATTATTTTTAAAGACCCTCGTCTACGTATAAAAAAAAAATTTTTAATACTTTTTAGTATTATCTTATAGTAGAGCGACGTGCGCTAGTAAGTTAATTAAGTCTATAATTATTTTTTATTTTATTAAGTAATATTTACTATACAGCTTATAGTTTATAAAAAAAATTATTTACTACTACTATAATATACAGCGTAATAGATTATTTACCTAATTATAATAAAAATCTACTAGATAAGCTACCTTATAGCGTCTAGATAAAGCTAAAGGTATAAGTTAATATATTTAATAAAACGTTAGTTATTATATATATTCTTTTAGATAGTAACTATACTAAATAGGTTATTAGTACTAATTTTATATATATTTATATGCTCTAGACGGTCGTAGCGTAAAGTCTTATTATTTTAAAACTAGCTAACGGTAACGTTATAGGCAAGATAATATATATAGCTAAAATACGTATAGTAATTAAAGAATATATTAATAAAAACTAGCACTAAATTATAAATATTATTAATTATAACGTAATAATTAGATAACTATAGCTTAAGGCTTACGACTCTTTATATAAGTAAAATAAAAAAATAATAGTATTTAAGTTAAACTATTATTACAGTAACTGCCTATACTAGTTTTTACTTATTAAAGTAATATATAACTAGTACGGTAATAGTTACGCTAAAATAATTAAATTAAAAGATAAAAATAGTATTAATATAGCGGTTATTTTAGCTAAAGCTACTATAAAAATAGTTTACTATAACTTAAACTCTATTATTTAAATAATACTAAAAGACTAAATACGCCTTAAAATAAGTAATAATATAGGTAATATTTAACGTATTTATATAACTTTTATAAAAACTAAATATATTACTACCGTAGCTACTTAAGCTAATTTTAATAAATTTTATTTAAAGCTAGACAGGCCGCCGCCTATAATTAATAAGATTAAATAAAAATTACTAAAATAATTTTATTATATCGCTAACCTTTAAGACTCTAAAGAAATAGCTAAACTACTACCCTAACAACTAAGTGTTAATTATAAAATATATTTTAAAAAAGGCAGCCAGTTAACTACGTAACGCTATTTTAAGACTTTATATAAAAAAACTAAAATAATTAAGGCTTATATATAAACTAAGATAGTAAAAAGATATATTTATAAAAGTAACTTTTTATTTACTACCCTACTACTAGTTATTAAAAAGCCCAAAAGAGATATCTATATATACGTTAACTATTACTACTTTAATAAAATTATAATAAAAAATTATAACACTCTACTAAAGCTAAAAGAAACGCTTACTTATATAAATAAAACTTATATTTTTTCTAAATTTAATATTATCGCGGCCTTTAATAAGATTAGAATTAAAGAGAGTAATAAGTATAAAATAGCCTTTCTTATACAATTTAATTTATTTAAATATATAATTATACCCTTTAGACTATATAACGCCCTAAGTATTTTTTAATAATATATTAATTAGTTATTACGCGAGTATTTAGATAACTTTTATTTAATTTATTTTAATAATATTATTATCTTCAGCGAGAACAACTAGGACTATAAGTAATATTATTTTAAAGTATTATATAAACTTCGCGAAGTAGGACTATATTTTAATATTAATAAATATAAATTTTTAGTTTAACGTATTAGTTATTTTAGTATAATACTATCTATAAATAGGCTAAAAATAGACCTAGCTAAAATTAAAACTGTTATAAAGTAGCGGCAACCTAAAATAGTTAAAAATATTTAAGCATTTATTAGGTTTATAAATTTTTACTAATAATTTATATACTACTTTTTTTAGGTTATAAGACTACTAATTAAGTTAACGTATAATAGCGCTATAGGGAAGATTATATTAATACTAGCTACTAAAAAGGCCTTTAAGTAACTTAAATACGCCTTTATTAACGCCCTAATACTTACTTACTTTAACCCTAATATATATATAATTATAGAAACTAATATATTTAATTAGGTTATTACCGGTATACTTTCTTAGTATAAAAATAGCGTTCTACAGTCTATTATCTTCTTTTTAATAAAAATAAAACTAGCAAAGCTTAACTATTTTATTTATAATAAAAAGCTTATAGCAATTATCTAGGCCTTTAAGGAGTAGTAACCTAAGCTTATTAGCACGTTTAATCCTATAGAGGTATTCTCTAATTATAAAGCTTTAGAATACTTTATAATAATTAAATAATTAAATTACTAATAAGCTTAATAGGCTAAGTTCCTATTAGAATTTAATTTTATAATTAAATATAGACCCGGTAAGAAAGGTATAAAGCCTAATATACTAATATAATAAACTAAAAATATCTCTATAAATATATATAATAACTAAATACAGTACTAACAGCAGGTACTATTATTTTTTAAATAATTTAATTTACTTATATACACTATATATAATAGTAACTCCTAATACGCTATATACTTAGCTAAAATCTTAATAAATATAATAGAGTTAAATATTATAAGTTTATCTTAACAGGTTTATAAAATTAATAAAAAGCTATTTATCTCTAATAGTTAAAATAAAAATACTATTTTAAAACTTTATAATAGTTATAAGGACGCTAATAACGTAAATTTATTAGAGCTACTTAAAGTAGTTAGTCTCTATAATAATATTATTAAAGTTATAGTTAATACTATAAAAAATAATATACGCTGTATACCTTACCGGCTCTATTATAACTTTAGTATTTACTTTAAACTATAAGATTATTGCCTAAATAATAATCTACTATACGTTAACAGTAAAGTTTTTATACTTTATAATAATAAACTCTAAATACGCTTTATATAACTATATTATAATAACTATACTACTAAGTATAACAGTAAGTATAAAATATATATATAATTATTATAATATTATTACTAGCTACACTATATAAACAGCGTCGCCTATTATATATATAATTACTTTACTTATTTTAAAGTAAAATTAAGACGTAAAAGTAAGTATAGTCTATTATACCTATTATTTATACTAAATACTTACTAGACTAGCGTATTTATTAACTTTATTACGCTATTACCTAAAAGCTATTATAATAATTATAATTATAGGCACATTATAGTTTTTATAAATAGATTATTAAAAAAAAAAAGTTTATACTCTTAACGTCTCTTAACGCAGAAACCTGCGTTTAAGTCTTTATTAAATATATTTAGTATAAAAAAAATTATTTTTTAAAGTTTATTACTAACTGCGGTATATAATTTATATTTTAGTTTTAAAAATAACTATATAAAAGAGTCGGCATAATACTAAAATTATTTATAACCTTTTATCTAAAAATAAATAAATAAATAGAAATTACTAATTAAATATTAAAAGCTTATTTACGCTACTTTATTAATTATAAATAAAATAACTAGACAGAGTTACTGCCAGTTATAAAATTTAAAATAAATAATAGTATTATATTAATAAGTATAATACTATTTAAAGCTATAAAGGGATACTTACTATATATAGGTACTAAACCTTCTAGTATACTACTAAAAAAATAAAAAATAATACGTAACGCGTAAGCTGTAAACTAACTTCTTATATATATAAACTATATAAAATAATAACTATATCTAGTATTAACGTAGGCATAGGTAAAAATAAAAAAGTATATTAATAGTTAATAACTATCTGCTTTAGAGATCTGCGTAGGCAACTAAATTATATTTAATATATATAATATTTATACGCGTCGCTCTAGAGAACTAAAAAATAAAAACCTAAAACTATTTAAAATTATTAATATTTATAATAGATAACCGGACAATTATTATAGTACTAGCTAAATCTTTAAACTTAACTTTACTAGTTATACTATATTTAAAGACGTTTACTTATAATTCTATCTATAGCTATTTTATTTATAAGATATAACGCTGCTATTAGAGTAGTAATAAAAGCTATAAAGTTTTATTATTATAAAAGAAGGACTATTTATTTATAATATTAAAGTAATACTAGACTATAAAATTAATAAATATATAATTAATCTAAATACCGGTTATAAGAGCCTACTAAAGTTTTTTATTAAATAGGATAATTATAATAACTCTAACTAGTAATCTTATTTTAATATTATAGACTATTAAAAATATCTTATAAAGTACTACTAACGTTACCTATAAACACTATAATAATTAAATATATTTTTTTTAAAGGCTTACGATATATAAATAGCTATTACCTAGCTTATAATAAATAAATAAATAACTAATAATAAACAGTAGTAAAAGGCTAAAAATAATTTAGTAGATAATTAACAGATAATAAAATATAACTAGTAGATAAGTAGTATAATAGAATTATAAGAATAATACAGCTTAGTATAAAAGGCTTTTTTAAAAATATAGGTAGCAGATAAAAGGAGCTACGCTTACCTATTATATTTATAACTTTAATAATTAAGTTATAATAAAAGTAGCTTTATAGTTTACTATTTAAGTAATTACGCGTTTTGCTGCTTTAATAGGAATATTTTACCCTTATAAGTATCTAACTCCGCCCTATTATATAAAAGTTAAAGATAAGAGCTAATTATAAAGCTTTAGGGACGAAGCTTCTTAAAAAAAGAATAGTATTATAGATATAAAAGCGTTACTCGCTTAGGTATAAGCGCTAAGATAGGTATACCTACACTAGCAAAGCTAGCGTTTCGGTATATACCTTTACTTTGCCCTAAAATACCTAGCGAGCTCCCTATATATAGATTTTTATTAATTATTAATATTTAATATCTACCTTTTTAAGCCTCCGTAATATCTATAATATTAAAAACTACTTTTTATATATTACTATAGAGTAAATTAATCTTATATATATACTTTTTAGGGAGTAAAGATACTATATATTTATATACTTAATAGAAACTCTTTAAAAAGTATATACTATATATTAATTACGCTATAAAATATATTATTTATAAAAATATAAAATCTTTTTTACTTTTAATAATATCTTTTTATATTAATTTAACTTTTTACCTACTAAATTAAAAATAATAATTTCATAGAGGTAGTAAAATAATATCCAATATTTAAGGGCCGGTGTATAACGCAGGAGGTTATAATTGTGTTACGCGCAAAAAACCGGAAGCCGATTGTGCACGCGACAGTAAAGCGCTAGTGGGAGAAAGTTTAAGCAGCTTGCAAAAGCCAGAAGCCGAACCTGCACACCACTGTATCGGGGAACACAAAAATACTGCGCACGTTGGTGGGGGTGGTGACGACATCGTACAGAACGCAGGTTGTCTCATGACTAGCTATTACTCCCTACGTTGCCTTGCAGTCTAACAGCGGCGAATGGCCGATCGCTTTTCAATACATCAAACCCCAGCTTTTCGCAAGGCAGCGGTGGGATATATATTGGTGGCGTGATATCTTTCATCAGGGCGGCTTCGGCCAAGTAAAAAGGCAAATATTTCTCGAACTTGCAGGCGGGGTAATTCAGCTTTAATATTCTTTTCTCTGCAACTGTGCTAAGTCAGTCTCTAATTATTTTATGCGTCCTCATGGAGAATCCGATATCAGTGGCCGCTCACAATGGTAGTCTCAAGGAGTTGAGGAAACTTCTCGAGGACGAGAACCTTGTTGAAGAGTTTATAAACTCACCTAACGATAGAGGGGACTCGCCTCTATCGGTAGCGATTAATAATCAGCGCTACGAGATCGCTGAGGCCCTTTTGGACACAGACCGCGTTGACATCGAATCCAGGAATCGCCAAGGCCAAACCGCCCTCTGGCTAGCAGTCCACACCGAAGACCCCGCATTGGTTCAACTCCTGCTTTCCAAGAAAGCAAATGTGAATACTGAGGACGAACGGGGCCGCACACCACTGTCATGGGCGGTTAAGAAAGTAAGCAATGGAACGGCGAGTATAATCGACCTCCTACTAGAACATAATGCGGATCCCAATATCGTGGACAAGGAAGGCCAATCTTCGGTTTTGCATGCCGATAGCCACGCTGCTCGATTGCTACTACTGCCTCGTGGTAGCTTCCGTCGCCGTCTGATAGTCTGCTGTGACGGCACTTGGAATGATCGAGAGACAAAGCAACCACTTACAAATGTATCTCGGATCCTAAGTTGCCTGGAAACCGTCGATAGAAGAGAATATGGACGTATCTATCAACAGATCCCATTCTATATTGACGGGGTTGGAACTGGCACGAGAAAGAGCCGTGGAGACGCGGCAACCGGAAAAGGTGGGCATATTTTGCTATGTGGCAATATCTGGAGTTTTCAGTTTCACAAGTCTTCAATAAAAATAATTAATTTGAACAGGCATTGAACGCAAGATTCGCGAAGCGTATCGTTTTCTGTGCTCAACATACATCGACCAACACGATCAGATTGTCCTTGTCGGCTTCTCCCGGGGCGCTTACACAATACAATGCTTAGCAAAATTAATCAATGATATCGGGCTCATCAATAGCGACTGGGTGAACACAGAATTCTCCGAGATTTTCGATCTTTGGTCAACAGGAGATGGAGGCAACCCATTTGAAGGGTACGACCTCCCACAAGACGAAGATGACTCTAGTCTCTCTAGTTATGAAGGAGAAACACAGCCACCAACCGAGCCATTAATCAATGACGAGAATGACAATTCCTTGAAAGGACGCTGTCACCGCCTCTGCCTGAATGGACAGCTCCGATATCCTGTTTCGGTTAATGCCTACGCCGCATGGGACACAGTAAAAGCGCTCGGCCCCCCCAAACACCCTATAACTGATGGTGCCTACACCGCATGGGACACAACGAATTATTACATTACATTGGCGGCGAAGAAAACACTCGGCTTCTTCTGGCCTTGGAAAAGCGATGAGCAACAGAACGAAGAGCAACGAAGTGAGAAGGCAACAGGCAAAGGGCAATATATGTTTGTCAACGAGGAGTTACCTCCCAACATCAAACACGCTTTCCATGCTATGGCCCTCGACGAGCGGCGGTACAGCTTCGAGCCTCTGACTTTGCGGATCCCACGTTTCCCTAATAAGGAGCAATGGCAAGGGCAGGATCTCAAACAATGCTGGTTCCTCGGCAGCCACGGTGACATTGGCGGCGGATGCGATAACAGCGGCCTTGCAAACATTTCACTCTGCTGGATGGTTTCGCAGCTCAAGAGCCACGTCAAATTCAGCCAGAATGCATGTTGGTATGCCGCCGACGACGGGTCGATCCTGAGAAAAGATATAAACAAGAGCAACGAAGGGTTTTCAGGCGGCGTGGATATATACGAGTCATTTACAGGGAGGTGGCGGTTGGGTGGATCAGGGGTCCGGATCGTGAGAAAGCCGAGTTCTGGATCTATGAACCCGGCCCTTGAGAGCCACGAGACTATACATTTCACAGTGAGGGCATTGTCAGCCTTTGCAAAGAGCAACCCGTCAAACGGAGATAGCGAGTCGTTGGGGCCGGAGGTGGAGCAATTGAGAAAGGAGTATGAGTCAGCAGACTTCAAGCTCGAACCATTAGAACTGAAGAGCAAGCCAATGGAGGGCTTCAAATGCTACACAGGAGTATCGCCGTCCAATGGACGGTTGTTGGTGTGTCTCTGGACCAAGACAGTTAACGGTGAGACAACGATTATCCCGGAGGACTGTGCGGACTTGTACGAACTTGGAATGCTCCATCGATGGATTGATCGGGATTATCATTTTTCGGAGGCAGTTGGAGAGGGTTTGTCGAATAAGGGAATTGCGGGGACGCTCGATGGAAATCCATGCAGTATACCGCTGGAATGGTATATCAACCGCCATCCTGCCTACTAGTGGAGCTATATTTAATGTCTGTGGCGTTAGTGGAGTTTTTACCACCCCCATGAAATAATTCGTTGCACTAAGCTTCCTCACCACCACACAAATTTGTAAGAAGACAAGGAATTTGAGCCATTTTTCTCAACACAATCTCATGATATTGAGCTCAAACAACTTGTAACTGCTCCTATTGCCTAATTAGGATAATTTTACGAGTTTAAAGAGATTTCAGAGCTCTCTCTGCAGTCAGCAAAGATTTGATTTACATGCAAGTCCACCAGTTCTCATCATCTCTTTACAGCGCCAGGGCATCTCTTTAATTCGAGCCTGGACTTCGCCTAGAGGTATCTTATCCCACTCGTGTCGTAGTATCCTTTTGAGGCTCTCTTTAGAGCCATCCCACTCCTCCTCTAGTGGTTCTCCATCTTTAAGCCTTGCGTTTCCATGTAGTACCCGCTGTTCAACGCGTTGGAAATGGATGTTCCATATGCCCTCAATAGCGTTAAGATCAGGTGATTGAGCTGGGTGTACTATCCTGTCAATCCAGCTCATCTCCTTTGCGCTGTATGCGACGTTGCTAAAGGATTTGTGCCATGCGAAGGATCTCCATCCTCTTGAAGGTAGTAGCTCTTGCTCTCATCTCTCAATCGAGCCTTGCCGATGGCCTTAATGTACTCTGGAAGTAGTTTCTCGGTGTAGTACTTCTGCGTCATATGAGCTCCAGTAAAGGTGGCCTAGAAGCCTCCCAATCAGCTACACGCTGGCTGTACTGCTCCCCGGTCTCGTTTTTCTTCTTCCTGGGCTTTCCAGGTGGTTTAGGCGTAGGTAGAAGGTTGATTTGGGGATCATCTTCGCTATAGAAGTCGAGAGGGCCTTTCTCGTAGTAATTGACCCAAGAGAACATGTGCAGAGCCCACTCTGACACCTGTTCATGCTCTTCAGCTCGATTTTCTGGGTTCTCACGCTCTCTCTGCTCTCGCAGGACCCTAGGAGCTTGATAGTATCCCGTAACGTTGTAATGGGCCTCATCAGTAAAGTACACTTGATCCCAGTAACCAAAGAGAGGTTTCTCCCAGTTATTCTCCCCATATATCACTCGCTGGGCCTTATTCTCCTTCCGTATGTGTTTCCGACGACTTGCTACGTACATCCCAGCTCTTTTCTTGCGCTTCTTTAGGCTCCGCTGTAAAGTGCGTACTGTAGTACGTATCTCCCAATACTGCCTTTGGATGCGGAGAGGCTTCCATCGTACAGGATTTGTCGGCAGCGTGCTCAGCCGTCATTCCCAGGTACAGAACACTAACTGTGCATAGAGAAACCAATTGTTTTAGAAGATTCCTCTGCAGGTAATTCTCGCTGTAAGCCACCCTACCTTCCACGAGTTCGCGCCATCTAATATTACCTAGATAACCTAATTAAGATTCCCAATAATCCTATTATACAACGCTGTTAGAGGCGTAGATACAGTTCTAATTATAGTAACAGTTAATATAAATTCTAATATTAAACAGAACCTTATTAATATTTCTAGTTTTTTTTCGTCCTATAGACGCAGGTAAATTTATATATTTTTAACTAATAAAATAATTATTTTATATTTCAATTTTATAGAATATTTAGTAGTTAAAGAAATAGGGTATAATAGGTTATCGTCGCCGCTATAGGGGAGATAAGACTTAGAAATAGATTTAAGTAGTACCTTTAGTTACTTTTATTAAATACTTCCTTAACGGGGAAACGCATATAAGTTAAGTAAAAAAAGAGTAGTAGAAATGTCTTATAGTAATTAAAGAGTAATAAATTTTTTTTTTAATATTTTTAAGCTAGTTTTATAATACTAATATACTACTATATACTTTATTTATATATAAGAGTTTATATAAACTTTATATTATAGATAGAAAAAAGTAACTCTATAGTATTAACCTACTATATTAATTTTTAGAGTCTTTACTCTATTAAGGGTTATAATAGTACTATGCTTTTTTTTATTTATAATAGATAATAACTTCCGCTTTACTTAGTAAGTATTTAAAAATAAATAATAAAAAGGGTCTTCTATTAACTATATAAATATATTAAGAAGAAGTATAAAAAAGAATTTTTTATATTAGATAACGTTATAAGTAGTAATTCTCTTAAATATAAATAACTATATATAGTACTCTACCGCTTCTAAAGAGCTTTAATATAAAAATTAAATTTAAAATATAAAAATAGACTACTATTAAAAATATATAATTTTATAAGTTACTAATATTTATAGTTTCTATTTCTTCTTTTTTTAACGAGACTAGTCTTTACTATAGTAAATTTCTATATTAGTAAAAGTATTACTCTGTTTTTTTTATAAAATCTTATTCTTTATAATATTAATATTTATTATTATATATATATTTATATTTATATATTTATATACTAATCGAACAAATAGTGTGGCTATAGTAGCTTAGGGCAACTAAAAGGGGTTTTAAAAAAGGAGAAGTATATATATACCTTTATACTTAATATATAGAAAAAGTTAGGTAACGTATATTTACTATTTATTAATTATTATCTTTCGCTTTGCTTTATTATTATATTAAGTATTAAAAAACCTTTTAAAATAAATATAATAGCCGATTTATAACTATATCCTATACTACTAGATTTATCTATATTATATTATTTTTATTAAGTCTATAGACGCTTTAAACGCTTACTAAAATATTTAACTAAAAGTATATAATTTATAAGTCCCTTTATTAAGCTATTAAATTTCTTAAAGTTCTATAGTATATTAGAGTTCTTATTTAAAAACGTCTCAGACTTTTAATTTATAGTATAGGCCTCGGTCTCTATTACTATAGTTATAAAGCTTAGAGCTAAACTAGCGCCTATATTACTAACTAATACGTTAGCCTCTATAGAGTTTACTCTTTTATTTATCTACCTAATTACCTTATTTTTTTACTCTTTTATCTAGTCTTTTATATTTTTATACGCATTAGCTCTTTATTAAAAAGTATTAGTATTTTTAGTTATTCTCTAAATATTAAACTAAGTTATATAGTACTCTAAACGACCTCTAAAACTAAATAGTAAAATAATGTAGTTAGTATATATCTAAAGCTAGCCATTATAATAGATTAATATAATAGTAAATATATTATTATTATAAATAGGCTCGGCTCTTCTATATAACTAAAGGCTATATATACCTCTTACTCTTAACGTACTATTATAATAAACTAATTATTTAGCTACTATAGCTAATTTATCCGGTCCCTTTACTATTAGGAAAAGTTTAGTACTATAGAGAGATTATACTACGTTAAAGAAATAATTTTACTACTAAGTTTATTATAAACTTTTTAATTAAACTATTCTAGGCAGGTACTATAGTAAATATTTAAGTTATTAAACTTAAGTATACGTTTTACTAGTAAGTTACTATTTACTAAATTATTAAAATTTATAAATAACATTTTTCCTAAATAGTATTTCGTATCTATAATCTTATCTTTAATAATAAAAATTACTAATTATAATACTTATTTTTATTTAAAGATATTTATATCTATTTATATAAATTTTTTATACTCTTTATTAATAAACTTAAATAGAAAAAAAAAGTCTAAAATTATACTAGTATTTAATTAATATTCTTTTAGTTTATTAGTTTTATAGGTATACTACTATATAAACGTCTATTTTTTTACGTTTATCTATAGGAGCTGTATTAACTTAGTGTACACTACGTCCTTACTTATTATAAGTAAATAAAACAGAGGCACTATAACTAAAATTTATTAAATATAAAATTTTTAAAATTCTATTATAGCTAGTAGAGCAATAACTTAATAAATAATTTATTAGGCAGTAGCTATAATAATAGTAGGGTAATAACTATAAAATAGTAATAAAGTATTTATAGGTTATTATTATTTTAGGTAGAATTATAAATAAAACTATAGGCTATATATAACGAGTTTAATATAGCGCGTTTAAAATAGTAACTATAATAGCTTTTTTTTTTATAAATACTATATACTTAAAGTTTAAAATTTTATTATTATTATTATATTTATAACGTTAGTATTCTAGCGTTTAACTATTAAATTAGGTAATTTATAGCGTATAATATAGACTTTTACAAATAGTAATAATTAGTTAAATTATATTAAAAACTACCTTAACTTCTATTTTAATACAGTATAACTAGCTAGCCTATTTAATAGGCTAAAAAATCTTTTAATTAACGTTTTTAATTCTAATTTAATTCTAACGCGCTTCTTTTTATTTAAGTAAAATACTATTCTTAGTCTTAATAATACCTATAAAGACTATAAAGTTTAATTTTACCTATATAAAGATATAGTAAAATTTATAAAAGAATAGTAAAAAAAGGGCTATACTCTCTTATTTAAGATAGAGAATAGCGGTAGTAGTAGTAGTAGTAATAGTAATAGTAATAATAGTAGTAGTAGTACCTTAATAATAAAAAAAAAAGCTTTCTTAAAATAGTTAAGGAAGTAAAGCTTTAGTAGAAAAAGCTTATTAAAATAGTTAAAATTATTTAAACGTAAGAATATGCGTACGTATAAAAGTAAAATAGGTAATAGTAGTAAAAAAAAAAATACTACAGCGCTATAAGGTAGTTATAAAAGTTTATTATTAGAAAAGTTAGTAATTATTATAAAAGGATTAAGGAATTTTATAAAGAGTATTATACTATATTTTAATACTTTAATAACTGTCTATCTAAAAAGGTTATAGATTATTAGCGCTAGTAAAAAAGTTATTATAATTACTACGTAAAAAGCTTATTAAGAGTTAGTTAATTACGTAATATAGTAAAAGTTTAAATAGCTAGCCTAGAGTCGCGTAACGTTATAGTAATAACTCTAAAAAAGAAAATCTAAACGTTTATAATTATAAAAATAAATATTATTATTAATAAGCTTTTAATAAAAAATATAGTTATAAACTTTAGTACTCTTTATATTCAGTATATTTATAATAGATTTAGTACTTAATATAGCTATAAAATCTTATTATTAACTTTAAAAATTTAATTAGCTTAAGCTTATTACGTAATTAGAGGGGTAAATAAATTTAAAATACTAGAGTATTATTAGCCTTCGTATAAGCTAGTAGGTATCTTATAATATATATATTTTTTAAATTTAATAGATCTAGACTACCGTATTTAGTAAATAGTTTTATATTTTTTTAAATTATTTATTTATAGCCGCGAAGATAATTAGCTATATATTAAATAAGTTAATAGCTTTTTTTTAACTTAGTAAAAAATTTTTAGGTAACCAATTAGCGGGCTTATTATTATAGTAAATATAAATTTAAAAGAACGTATTTATTTCTCTAGTTTATCTCTTATAGTGCTTATTTAGTTAACTAGACCTTTAATAAGTTATTTTAAAAATTTACTAATATTTAAAACCTACTATAGTTATTAAGTTTTTACTTTTTTAATATAGGTTATAATATTTAGTTAAGCTGTAATAGCTTTAAGTGTTAATATTTACGTAAGTTTAAAAATTACCATTTATATATATAGTAATTATTAGTTATAGGACCTTTAGGTTTTATCAAATAGAGAAAATAAAAAAATAGTAAAGAATAGTACCTATTTATACATAGCTCTCTATAGCCTTAAGTATAAAAAAGCGAAAGGATTAGTTTATATTAATTTAATTAAATATAACTAGTTCGTGCTTTTAGTTCTTAGTAGTGGTAAATAAGTTATATTACTCTTAAAAATAGTTTAAGCTCGTATTATACTTTAAAATCTTAGTAGACTAAATAAGAGTAAAATAAAAAAAGGTAGTAATTAGGTATAATAAAGCTATATAAGGATTTTATTTTACTATTAGATAATAATAGAGCTTAGAGATACGGAGACCTTTAATTAAGAAGTTAAGTTAATATAAAATACTAGTTATTAGTTATTAAAAACTAACTATTTTTAAAATTTTATTTAACTAACTATACTGCGTTTACGCCTTACTAGCTTATAATTAGCGTAGGTATTTATTCTAACTATATTTAATAAGAGTGTATGACTGTTAATTACTTTAAAAATTTTTTATAAAAATAGATTTCTTTTACGTAATATAAATTTACTATTAAAATGAAAGTAAAAATTCCTAATATTTTATATATATAGTGCTTATTATATAGTTTTTTAAAATATTGTTATTAATAATTAATATTGCGTTAACTAAAAAATTAGTAAAGAAAACTATAATTTTATTTACTTAGGGACGTAAACTACTATTTTTCTATTCTAGAATTATAGTTTACTTAAATAGAGACTAATCTTTAGTTAAATAAAATAGTTACTATAAAGCTTAAATATATTTATAATAATTTTAAAATACTTAAGCGTAAAACGGGAACCTATAAAATATTATTTAATAAAATAGAAATACTACGTATTTAATAGACTAAAGAGAAGTATAACTACTATATATTTATTTATAATTTTTTTAGCCTATTACTTAAAAATCTATTTATCTACTATAGCCGAATGTTCTTTATTAATATAGTCCTCTTTTTAGCTAATTAACTTATTTTTTAAATTAAATATATATATACTAAGTTATTTATCTACTATAATATTAATCCGAACCATTTACCAATAGGAATAAGTATATAAAAAAAATATAGTATATACTATAAATATTAGTTTAGTAAAAAATTATTATAAAATTAAATACTATAAGAGTCTTTAAAATTACTAGTTTTAGAGTACTTACTATTACGTAAGTATTAATAATTATAATAAAATTAGTATATCTACTATCTAATATATTAATTATTTCTCTAATATTTTTAGTAAAGAGTAGTTTTAATAAAATAATTAAAAATTTTTAAATATATTCTTATATACTTTACTTATAACTTTTTACTATAATAGGATTTAAAGGCCGCGATAAAAAAGGGAAGTAGTAAGTAAATTAAAAAAATAGAAATAAGTCTATCTACTAAAAATCTCTATAGAGATTTCCCTATTAAATTTATAATATATATTAAATATATCTAATTCTTAGATTTTTTTTATAACTTATTTATTTATAATAGGTTTAGTTATAATAACGTATATAACTAGACTATAAGAAAGTATATTAAAATCTATAGTATAGTTAATAAACTAATTTCTTATATACTATAGGACCTATAAAAACGAAAACTTACGTTTATAAAAAAATAAATAATAAAAAGAAGACTAAAGTAGAGTAGTTAATATAATATATTAAAACTATAAAACTAGTAAAAGTACTAAGCCGTATAAAATCTACCTAAGCGTATTATAATAATTTAATTTAATAAATATTTAATAGTTTAATTTATATAAGTAATGTTTCTTTACGTTAAGTCGACTTTATAGAAATAGTATTTTAATTTTTATATACTAGCGCTTTCTTTTGGGACAGAAACTAGTAACTAAAATTATTAAAATTAATTATATTAAGATCTACAATATTTACTAAAGCTAGTAAATATAAGATTCTTAAATAGCTTATACTTAATACTATTAGGTCTAGAAATAAATAGTTATAGTATTTATTATACGGATAAGCTTTTTAATTACTAAAAGTTAAAGTACTTCTTATTTATTTTAGTATATAATATCTCGCTACGTAGTAAAAGACGTTAGAATAAAATAAATAAATTCTATAGAGGTCCGTATAGGATTTATTTTATTTACGGATAAAATATTATTTTTTAATTAAAAATTTATATTACTAGTAGTGTAATATCTATACTTAAACTTTGCTAGAACTAAGTAAATTAAGTAATTAATTTTATAGAAAAGTTACGTAGTAATAACTAGTAATAAAAAGTTATTTATTTATATATTTATTTATTTATTTATTTATTTATTTATTTTATTTTAATTAATTAGGTTTAGCTATAATTTCCGCAACTATACCCAACTAGTAAATATAATAAATAGCTAACGTAACGCAGAATAAAAAAGTATTTATATTATATTATTTTACTTTTATAAGTAAAAGCTATTTATTTTTAAAAATTTATTATTTTTCTTATAACTATTATTTAAATTCTAGCCTGCCTATACTATATAATAGTAGTCCCTTAAGAATAGAGTAACATTTTAAGAAAGAGTAATATAGTATAAACACTCGCTATTTAAGTCTTATTAGAAGTAAATAAATACCTTAATTACGCTAGTAAGGAGGATACTTTTATAATATATTTATTATCTATACTATATATAGTATAAATATAGTATATATTTTATTAGTAACTATTATATTATATACTATACCTATATTATTATTTAGGCTTTATTATTGCTCTTATATTATTATATTATAACTTAATAGACTAATACTACGTTTAATAAATATATTATTTTATATAGCTTACTTATAAATTTTATTAATTAATTAGTATTATAATTATAATAGTAACTCTATAAGTACTAAAGTAATATAAAGAGATACGCAATAGTTTATATAAACTATTATAACTATTAGTAAATATAGTTTAATACTTTTATAATAGATTTTTTAAAAACTAAATTTTTACTATTTATTATATTTTTATTCTAAACTTTATTTATTAAACTATAACTAAACTTACTAAAGTTTTAGGTATAAGATTCTTACTAATACTGCTAGACCTAACTTAGTAAATTAGTAGAAAATTTTATTAATTCTTTTATTACTAAGTACCTGCTTACTACCTTTTTTCTAATTTAATTAATTAATAGAAGTTTTATAGTAAAATAATAAAAATAATTAATTTAAATTTAATATTAATTTATTTTTAGCGTATAGTTTTTATAGTAAAGAGTCTATATTATTTTAAATTAGCGTAGCCTAAACTAAGTATAGTACTTAATACCTATTTTATATAATATTAATTATAGTAGTTAGACTAGTATACGCTAGTAAATTTAGTTAGGGTTAGAGTTAAGTTATATTAACTACTTAGGCTTGTATGTAAGCAGGATTAGTAAAGTCTTTTTTAAAAAGTATTTACTAACTTTTTAAATATAAATAATTATATTATATTATTATTATATAATTAATTATTTTTAAAAAGTTAGTAAATATTTTTTAAAAAAAACTTTAATATTCTTACTTACGTATAATCCTAAGTGGCTAATATAACCTAACTCTAACCCTAGTTAAATTTACTAGCGTAGACTAGTATATCTACTTTTTATTTTAATTATAACTCTTTTATATAATTATATCTTTTATCTCTTAATATATAAATAAAATTTAAATAATAAGTTTTAGTCTTAATAGAGACCTAAAGGTTTTAGAATTATAATAAAATAATTAATATAAAATATTTTATTTTATTTAGTTATATATTAAATAATTTATTTATATTCTTTTATACTAGTAATCTATTATCTTCTCTTTAGAAATCTTTTTTTACTTATCTCTAAATATTCTTTATAGTATTAAATTATAGCTTTTCTTTTAAACTCGTAACTTTTATTTTATATTATTTTAATTAAGATTATAAACGCCCTTTTCCTCTTAAACTATTACTTATAATATTTTTATTTATTTGTTCAAGAATTATACTGTTTTAATACTTTAGCGCCTTATAGTTACTAATATTAATATTATTATTACTAGTACTATAGTTACTAGGGCCGTTCTCTTATAATTTATTTTTATTAATTAACTATTTTATATAGTAGTATAACTATAGTAAATTTAATATTTATTTTTTACTAAATAGTACTTATAAGTAGTGGATTTTTAGCTTCTTTATTTACTTAAATAGTTTTTTTTTTAGTTCTCTTTAGTAATTTTATATTTATAAGTATAAAACTATTTTAATTAAGTATTAACTTTTACGAGTTACTGATAAAAATCGATAGAAATATATTAATTATATTAATTATACTTCTTATTTTACGTTTCTTATTTATTTAGTTTAATTTAAAAGCTTAAAGTATTTAACATACTCTATAGTATAGGCTAAAATAAATTTAGTATATATATTTTACTAAAATTTTATTATTTTAATGTACTAAGAGAGTATATTTTAGTTATAAAGTAGTAGTATACCGTAATTAATAAATAGTATCTTAAATACTATAACCCCTACTATAATTATAATATATTAATATTTTTTTTATAAATGCCTACTTAGTATTAGTTTATAATAGTAGATATACTAGTATAAGTTATTATATAAAATAATAAATTATACTAAGCTATAATACTATTAAATATTATTAACTAGTTATTACGTATCTATTTTAGTATTATTTTTTTTAATTAAACTTAGTATAGTATCTTTAAGAGCCAATTATTAGATTATATAGTATACATAATACTTTTTTTTCTAATTAGGTAGTTACTAATAGTAACTTTATTATATAAAATAATAAGTTATATATTAATACCTCCTTTAGTAAATAGTATAAAAGATTAACTAGTAAATATAATTTATACTATAACTATTAAGACTAAGTTATACTATAGTTTACTATTATATATAATAATAATAGTTAGTAAATTCTCTATAAGTAAGCTTTCTAAATTATATAAAAATATTTTAATTAAGTACTACTTTATTATAGCTATTAAGACTTACTAAATAAGTTTAGTTTAAACTATTTAATTCTAATAAAAATAGTAAAAAAAAAGTAATAAGCAAGATTAATAAATAAGACAGTATTAATACCTAAAGTAAGTTTAAAAAAGAGGTTAAATAAAAGTTTACAGAGAGAATAAAGTAAAAACTTATAAAATAGGCTATGTAAGAAGTAAAAAAAAAATATTAGATTAATAAATAAATTAGAAATATATATTACTAAAGACTTACTACTCTAAATATATACTTTTAGAGATATAATAAAGAGTTTAAAAAACATTAAATAGTAAAACACTAAAATAATAAAGCTAAAAATAAATTAAAATAATATTTAAAAAAGGGAGACTGAGATTATAAACCTTAATACATAATTAAAATAATTATCTAAAAGAAATGTTAATATAAAAGACACTATAAAAAATATAACTAGTTATAATATTACTATAATACTATAAATTAAATTTTATTTTTAAATTACCTATACACGTGTGCCTACTAGATTTATTTAACTAATTACTAATTAGTAGTAGTAATTATAGTTATATATAAATAACTCTAATAAAGTTTTTATCCTAGCTAATAAAAAAATTATTTAATAAAATTAAATAAAATTATATACTAGAAAACTTGCAATACTAAAAAATTAAGTTTATATTAAATGTAAAACTTACTTTTTAAACGTTAACGCTATTTATATATAATAGGTATTAAATAACTTCTATTATATATAAAATAAAAAAATTAACTTTTAACTTAAATTAATTTATAATATAAGAGGCTTAAGATAAATAAAAAAATATAAAATTATATAATAAATATCTATATACTATATATTTACTAGTTAGAAAAGGTTAATAATATAATATAGTATTATTACTAATATAATAATAATATTTTAATTAACGTACTTCGCGAGCTTTATAAAAAATAATAATATTTAATAATATTAATTACTAACTACTACTATAAAATCTTAATTTTTAATTAATATAAAGCTAGCGCCTAGCGAAGAATCGGATTAATAAATTTAAAAAAGTATTTTAAATATTAAAAAATTATATCTCTTTAAAATTAAATTATATTTTGCTTAAGTCATAATTTATAAAATATTATTACTTAATTTTTAATATAATAAAACTATTATACCTCTTCCCCTAAGTATTTTTAAGATTATTTAGTTAATTACCTTTTAATATTTTTTAGTTTTAGCTTTATTTTTTACTATTTGTAGTATTCAGGTCTTATAGCTAAAGTAAACGTCTTATAAAAGGTTAAAAACTTTATAAATATAATTATATAAGGAATATTAATACTAGAGTAATTATTTTTTTTAAGTCTTTAGTCTTTTACTTTTAAATATATACTATAGGTTAATATTACTACTAATTTTCTTATATTTTTATATATTATTTATCGATTAGTTTACTTTTTTTTTAAAACTAAAGCGTAGTTTTTACTCTAGTAAAACTTAACTATATTACTTTTTAAGTTTTTAAGATCTAGTATTATTACTAGAATTAATTTAGTCCTTATTTTTTATTTATTTAAACTAACTACTAATTTATAAATATTTTACTAAATTTAGTTTAGAACTAGAGGCGAAAAAATAAAATTTTTTATAATTATAAAAATTAAGTAATAAGTATTTATTAATTTCTTTATATTAAATACTGTTTTTATAATTAATTATAGTAAACTATAAAATTATAATTTTTTTTAAAAATATTAGTTTTTCTAGATTTTATATATTTTTAAATTTATTTTAATATAATATTTAAATAATTATCACTTTAGGAATCTATAAATAAAATTATTAAATTAATTAAATTAAAATATAATAATAATAGTATTCTAGTATATAATAGAATATAGTTTTTTAGTTATAATTTTAATTAGCGAAAAATAATAAATTCTAAATTTATTATCTAGAGTAAAATATAATTATTATAGTTACTAATTTTAGTATTATTTAACTAATTATATTTTAATTTTTTTTAGACTTACCTTAAGTTGTTTAATAGTAAGTAAGAATCTATTTTTTAAATAATATTAGATACTACTATAAATACTAAAATTTATATACCTAACACTATATTAGTAGTTATATTTAGTATAATATTTATTATATTTATTATTATTATACTATCTAACTAGTTATTATTAATAATACTTTTAGTTTTAGATTTAAAATTAGCTATTAAGTCTTTATTATTCTTTTTTTATTATTTTATAGTAAAGTTCTGTTTATATTTATTAATAAATAAAAAATTAGGTAAGTAGGATTAATTAAATAAAAAGTATAGGGCCTCAATTTTTCTATACAATAATATTTTATAATTATACCCTATATTACTTTTATTAATTTATATTTTACTTATTTTTTAATAACGGTATTTAGGATATAAAAAGAGCTACTTAAAATAGCCTTTTCTTTAATTATAAATTTATAATATATATCTTCTAAGACCGCCCTCTTTTATAAAGAGGTACTTATAGTGTAAATACTACGCTAAGCCCTTAAGTAAATATATATAAAATAAAAATTAGACGTATAAATTTTACTATAAGCTTTTTTAATATAATTACTCTATACTAATACGCTCCCTTTAATTAAGGTATTATCTATCCCCTAGTAAAAGTACGTAAGATATAAAATAAATTTATTTAATATTTTATTTTTAATATATATCTTATAATTATATTTTATAACCTTACTCTAAAAATAACAGAAGTAATTATAAAAAAAATATTTAGACTATTTTTTATATTTATTAGTTTTAATATTATTCTTTTTATTTTTTATATTTACGCTCTTCTTCTAGTTAATAAAATTAAATTAACTTTTATAAATTTTTAATTTTAAATATAGACTAGGTTACGGCCGATAAACTAAAAGATTTATAATAAAATTTATATAAATCGTTAAGTATTACTTTACTAAAGAGTCTTTATTAATATTATTAGTATAATATTATAAAAACTTAATAATAGTAACTACTTAGTTATTACTATACTTCTTTAATAACACTTTTTTAAAACTACTTTTTTTTAATAAATATAGAGTTAATAATTCTAAGACACTTAAGCCATTAATATAGTTAAAGTATATAGTCTTTAACTTTTATATTTTTAATTATAATAAAGTTATTATAATTTTTAACTTATAATTTAATAAATTTTTTTTTATCCGTAAGCCATACTACTTTAAAGAGAATATAAAAATTACTTATATTATTACGTTTATTAAATTACTATAAGTTATTTATATTTAAATTTATAAAAGTATTGATATTTCTATTTAAAACTATACTATAATGTTTTTTTTTAAAAAAAATAGTTCTTACGTCTAGCTATAAATTTAAAGATTAGTCTTATAAGGTTTTTATAGACCCGCTTAGACTAATAACTACTTTAGAATACTACTATTATATTAGAGAAAATATAGTTATAGAAAATATTAATAAAAATATTTATTAAATAAAATAAATATTAACTATATTATTTTTTATATATTATAAAACTAGAGTAAAGCGTAATAGATATATACTAAAAAAAAAGAAAAGAAAAATATTATATATAAATAATAATTAGCGTATATATTAATCTTACTTATTATTATAACTATTTTTATAATTAATATATATTATATAGAATTATATATCTATATATATACTAGTAATAACATATATTTACTACTATAAATTATAAAATATAGTATTAAAAATATTAAATATAAAATAGTTTAGTATATTTTTTTTACTCCTAGTAGTAGAAAATTTATATTTCTAAGTATAGGCTAAAAGAGTAACGTTTTAACTAATATAAAACTAGACTTAAAGGCGTCGTATTTAATTATATATATAGTAATAATATTTAAGAAATAAATAGTACTATATAAAATAAAAGTTTATAATAATTTTATAAGTATAAGAGGTATAAATACAGATATTATAGTAAAAAAAAGTAAAAACTAGTTAAACTTATTTAGTAGTTTTAAAAACGCGTATAATTTTTTTTAATTTATTTTTTTTAATTATAGATAATATAATAAGTTTTATTTTTAATAGATTATTTAGGTTTTATATAATAATTAGACTAATATTATAGTACTTTACCTACTTTATAGTTTTTTATTTAAAACTATTAATAGTGACTAAAAGAATACTACTATAAAATAAAATATAGGTATTTAGTTAGTAAAAATATTATTTATATACTACTATAGCGTATTAAAAATAATAATAATATTTATAGTAATTATTTTAATTGTTTAGAAATTAGAGTAATAATAATATTAAACTCTTTTATAAAAATATAAAAATTTATTAATTAAAAATATTAGAGTTTACGCGCAGCATAATAAAATATAAAAAAATTAAATAAAAAATAAAAAGTAAAAAACTAATTTAAAAAATTTTAAATATAAAGCTTTATTTATATTAATAAATATAGTTTAAAATTCTTAGTTACTATTTAATAAATATAGTTTAAAAATCTTAATTACTATATAATAAAGATTTTTTAAATTTATATATTTTTTTATTTAAGAGGAGTATAGTATTAACTATAGTAATAAGTTCTTTTTAGTATTATATAATAAAAAAAGCCAAATTTACTATTTATCTTTATTTATACTTTTTTAGTTTAATAATTATAAATTTTTTTTAACTCTATAACGTAGCTATACTAAAATAATTAATAATAATTTTTAACTAGCTTAGACCTATAATATAGATTTAATTAAAACTATTTAGTTTTACTAGATCCTATTTTTATTTACGTTTTTAAAAATATTAGTAAAGTACTTATATAATTAAACGGATTAGTAAAAAGAATAATATAAGTATAAATAAATAAATAAATTTAGAGAAAGAGTACTTATTATTTTTAGTATACTATATTATCCTTATAATAGCTATCCATTATATTTATAATTATTAGCTAATTACTTAGTAACTAGACCTAATATAACTATAAAATAAACTACGCCCTCTTTTTTTACAACTTTAAGTTATTAGAAAAGTAAAATTTAGCTTTTTATAGCTTTTATATTTTTTTATTACTATATTATATAATAGTATATATATATTTCTCCTTTTTTAAACCTCTTTATAGTCGCCCTAAGCCACTACAGCTACACTACTTTATTTAAATAATATATAAATATATTACTATATTATTAATTAACGTACTTTATAAGCTTTATAAAGCCGCGGTACAACGTAATAATAAGAACTTAATAAATACTAAATAGCTTATATATAATAAGGCTATATATAAGTAGTATAAATTAAAAACTTTTAAAAATTATACTCCTTCCTTTTAGCAAGAGTAAAATATTCTACTAAATATAGTAACGCTCTGTTTATATTTTAATTATATATTTATAGATTAGCGACTACTTATAATTATATATAACGCGGTTAGTCTAGGGGGTTATTAAGTATATAAATTTTAGGACTAAAAAAAGTTATTAAACTATTATCTAAAGTCTACATAACTAAACATTTAGTTTTTAAATAAGTTTAGTTATTTATTCTATACTTTATACTATATTATTAATTTTTACTTAAAGGTATTTTACTATATTATATCTTTATAAGTTTTTTTTATTTTTAAAATATCTTATTACCGTGCTAATTTTAGCTAGGCGCCTATTATACTAATTACTTTTAGTAGTAATAACACTCTAACCTAAAATAAAATCTAAAATTAACTAAAACGCGATTTTTCTATCTATATATAACTTATTAATAAGTTTTATACTAACCTACGTATACGTAAACTTTTAATAAAGAATAATTTTTTAAATATATTATTTTTAACTACTGTAAAACCCTTTTTAGTACGTTATTTTATATAAATAAATTCTAAGCTAATAGAATAAAAGTTTTATAAAAGCGGGTAGTTAATAGAAAAAAACTAAAAAATCTAGTATTATTAATAGAGTTAGGAGTAATAGAGTAATCTAAAAAGTAAACTAATAAAATAAAATAAATTTATTAGTACACTTATAAGATTTAAGATAAAAAAAAATAACTAAATATTATAAATTTTAGAGTAGCCTATTAGGGCGCGTAAATTAGATAAGTATATACTTTTATTTTTATTTAGTAAATATTACTAACTAGGTAGTAGGTACTATAGATAGTATAAATACTAATAATAGTAAATATAGCTTTTTTTTTATTCTATAAGGCTACTAGGTAAGTTAGGTATATATATAACTTATTTTACTAGTAGGCCTTTAGGTAGTGTTTTTTTTTTTTTTTTTTTTTTTTTTTTTTTAAAAAAAATATACTTTTTATTTTATATTTTTTTTTTAAAAAAAAAAAAATAAAAACAATTTTAAAGGTTTCTAAAAAAAAAATATATAATAATATAAATATAAAAAAAAAAAACATAATAAACGGTTATTTATTAAAAAATATAATAAAAAAACTAAAATTTTTTATAATAAAATAAAAAATAA
>JASEKS010000569.1:0-10138 GCA_030770415.1 Pleoardoris graminearum | reverse complement strand
TAATAGTAATAGTAATAGTAATAGTAATAGTAATAGTAATAGTAATAGTAATAGTAATAGTAATAGTAATAGTAATAGTAATAGTAATAGTAATAGTAATAGTAATAGTAATAGTAATAGTAATAATAATAATAATAATAATAGTATATATTTATATTTGTATAATAAAGGCATACACATACTCCTCCTTTTTTAAAATCCCTTTTAGTCGCCCTAAGTACGCTGGTAAATTAGGTCGGGTTAGGGTTAGGTCGGGATTATAAAGCTAGGGCCACATTTTGCAAGAACATTAAAGTATTTTTTAAAAAGTATATACTAACTTTTTAACTATAATTAATTAAGTAATACTATAATAATAAAAGCTTTAGCGCATAGGCTGAAATAAAATTATAAATTATAAAAATAATAGTTTTATTTACTAGATTCTATATAATTTAAGATTTAACTAGGTTTCTTGTTTAAATTTTAAATTGTGTAGAATCTAGTAAATAAAACTATTATTTTTATAATTTATAATTTTATTTCAGCCTATGCGCTAAAACTTTTATTAATATAGTATTACTTAATTAATTATAGTTAAAAAGTTAGTAAATACTTTTAAAAAAATACTTTAATGTTCCTCGCTTATTTCTGCTTATATACGACCCTAAGTGGTCTGTGTAACCCTAACCCATTCGCTAGTGTAGCCCTGAGCTACCACAGCCACACTATTTGCTTAATTAATATATAAATATAATATTATATTTATATATTAATTAAATAAAAGGGTGTAGCTATAGTGGCTGTATAGGCGACTAAAAGGGGTTTTATAAAAGGAGGAGTATGTGTATACCTTTATAATAATAATAGTAATAGTAATAAAAGTAAAACTAAAAATAAGAGTACTATACCAACTATAAAATATAAAAAAGAAATACGTTAATATTAAATCTATAATAAAAATATATAATCTAAAGTATATAATATAATTATATAAAATACTATAAGACGTATAAGTAATAAACGTTAAAAATATTAATAAAGTAATAGGTATTAGTTTAAAGTATTTCTATATAATAGTTAATATTTAAAAGTTTTAAAACAGTCTATATATAAAAATATATTTAATATATATATATATTTATATATTAATTAAATAAATAGTATAGCTGTAGTGGCTCGGGGCAACTAAAAGGGATTTTAAAAAAGGAGGAGTATGTGTATACCTTTATACTTAATGTGTTAAAAAATATTTAATATATTTAATAATACGTAAACGTATTAAATAAAGATATATATTTAGTATAAAGATATATATATACTCCTCCTTTTTTAAAATCTCTTTTAGTCGCCCCGAGCCACCACAGCCACACTATTTGTTTAATTAATATATAAATATATATATATTTAGTATTATAGTTATTAATATAAATAAAAAAGGCAATATAATTATAAATAAATATTAACTATTATTAAATACTATACCATCTCTACAGATAGAGCGAAAAGCAAGAAAAATAAAAATAATCTCTATTTTATAAAAATAGAACTAAAAAAGTAACTAATAACTTATAACAGCAGTTGTCGGCTAAAGAAATAGGATAACTAGTGATATATTATAGCTTTATTAACTTTATAGTTATTTGCTCTAACTATAGCTTCAGGTCGGCTTAGGGCAATGCATCCAAATTGTGCGTCTGCAAGTATTAGAAGACGCAATTCGACAGGAACGTATCCAGTGCCATAAAAGAGTCTAGCGTGATACTGAAAGGGATGAGGAGAGGGGAAGCAAAATGGTGGTGTTTGCGGGGGAGTTTGAGTCGGTGGGTGGATGACGAGGCATATAGAGCGTATGCGGCGTCCAAATCTGCATAGGTATAGCAGAGTCCCTGCAGCGCGAAGCATCTTGTCTCAGCATTCGCACGCTGCTCTTCGAGCTCGGTTGCTTTTGTACTAATCTGCTTTCACTGGCGAACACGAAGGCTCGGTCAGGAAGTGATGCTCAAGCATATGCTGGCATGCTTGGTGAGAAGATGGAGGGGTTAATGAACGAAGATGGAGCACAGCCTTGGGACCCAGAGAAGTGGGTGAGGATAGCGGTTGATGTTGTAATGGGCGAGGATGTCGCAGCCCCAGGTCGAACGGGGTATCAGTGTGGAGCTCGCAGAGCTGTTTATCGATATATTACTTTTTTAGGTAAAGTAGCAGTATAGCTATACTTAGAGTAGCTATTATCGTTAAATATAAGCGCGGAAATAGAGGTAGAGGATATATATAAATAAGTATAAGCGTAGCGGACAGGCGAAGAATCTGTATATATAAAGTAGTTTTATTAACTATAGTTTATACTCTTAGGTAATAACCTTAATACTATCTTATAAAATTTATTAACTTCTACTAGTACGGTTGCCTCGCGCACGTGTATTATTATTGCCTAGAGAGGAGGATGTCGCAGAAGAAAGCAGATTTCGCTCAACGTCCCTATGGGCAGAGATTGTTTTGAGAAATTGGAAAGGAGATGGGAGGAAACCCGGGAAGCCTTGAAGGAATGGGAGAATGTGATGACAAGTACATACTTTTAGGAACGACCAAGGAGCGGCTGGAGAGCAACCGATGTCATTGTGCGATGTGTGCTTAGATCTGCGGACAACGGATAAACACCGGGCCTCATCAAAGGGGGAGAAACACGTGAGGCGGTAATGTCGGAACACTGGGTAGCACATGAAGTGGAAGAGTCGGCCCCTTTCATCGAATGTTGCGCGCAATCAAGCGCCTTATGATGCATTGTCACGAACCGCTACGCATAGAAGGACAGAAAAACACACGGGCATAGATCACCGAAAGCTGCCCTGTGCCATTTAGATCCGGCAACGCCCGCTAACATGATTTGATGTAAGCATCTGATAATCCTTCTCATGCAAACGTCTTCGTAGTGAAAGAGGATCACTTGGTGTCATCGAGTTTGTTGAGCATGCCGTTCACCTCCCTAACCAGCTCTTTCCGCCTCATCCTGGCGTCCTGGTCGCCCTCAACTTCAACGCCATCCAGCTTGAGCAGGATTTGGGTCATGATGGTCTCGGACAGCTTCTTGTACTCAAACTCCCGCTTTGCCTTATCCTCGGGAGGGTTCTGCATAAACTTTGCGCACAGAGGGACGTATTCGGTGTGAAACTTGGACGATATAGCGCCGAGCTTGGCAAGAGGCGTCTGCGGTGTCGCAGCGCCTGAAACGGGTGCAGACTTGGAACCTGGCTTCGGGCCCTGGAAGGTGGAAGGTACGGGGAGATATTCAGCGCCCGCAGGCCCGGCATTTGAGTAGGCAAGGCCGGGGGTGCTGGAGCCGGAGGTAGGAGCATTCTTCTTCTTGCTTTTCTTGCCACCCCGCCTTCTCGTTTTTTTCTTGTTGGCCGTGTTCCTGCCGGAGTCGACGCCACTCTCGGTATCATCTTCCTCGTCTTCATTATCGCTCCAGGCTCGCGGCCCATTGCTCTCGGCTCCCGGCGCCAAGCTGCCTGTAGCCGTCTCGCCCACCGAACACAGAATCTCGCTGCCACGGCCGTCACCACGCAGACCTTCCTCGCGCGCTGTGCGCTCGTCGTGCTTCAGGTTCTTGCCCTTGAAGAACAGGCGTATCCGGCGCGGATCATCCACACCCAGCTTTTTCGCCGCCGCCTGTCGAACCGTGCTGATTTTCAGATCGCCGTTCCGTATGCTGTGCGCGGCGAAGTGTGTTGGGTATTTCGTGCCATCCTTCTTGAAGACTAGCACGTCTGTCGCGCGCTGCGGATCTTTGTCGTCCCAGTCGACAATCTCGAGCCGCGATGAGTCGCGCTCTTGCTTCTGCAAGTCGGCCGAGGTGATGTAGGAGTAGTCCGAGTCGGATACCTCTCCAGCGTTGGGAGAGTTGCTGGGGCGCCCGAAAGGCGAGAAGCGCCCCCCCCAGCCGCTGCCGCTGGTCCCGCGCGAGAACCACGACATTGTGAGGAAGACGGCCGCAAGGCCAAGGGAGAGGAGCGTGAGGTACGCGGGGTCGTCGAACTGGGGGTTCCTGATCAGACGGACGATATCCGCGACGCCGCCGTCACGCGTGATATGAAGTATACGCGAGAGAGCGTCTGTGGGCTGCGCTTGCGGGGTGGGAGGTGCGGCGGTGCTGCCAAGATTTGGGTGGTGTAAGAGATAGTTGACAGACCTCCTCAAGTCTGCAAACCGATCTGTAAACGACGCCACGGTGAATGTGTCGAGGGGCAGCAGACCCCATGAAAGAGTCAAGACCCTCGAGATACGTAAGCGCAACACAGAAGCTGCTAGTGCGCGCGCGCAGATTGGTCAGGCGGTGGTGGGCCGCATTCAGAGCCCTCGAGCGATGAAATGGAGAGCCTGCATGTGACGTAAACTCGAGTCGTGTGGCTTAATCAGCTAGCGCATCGCTGACTTAGCGCGAGTCATGCACGGCCGTCCTCCACCTCCAGCTACATCACGATCCGTTGATGAGTTGCAAACGGAGACTGTGCATCCGCAAGCATTGGCGATTCTGTCCGTGAAGATCAATGGAGTTGTAGGAGAGAAAGCTCCCCGCAAAGCTGTCAACATGGACTTGCAATGTAGGTAGTCTGGTAGCGCAGCTCACATCAGTTTGGTTCGCCATATCGTCTCGCGCTGCCACTTTGGCGTTGGCGTAACTTCATAACCGTCTGCGACTTCAATGTGATCGGTGTATGGTACATCACACATAAAACGGGTCATGATAAATATCGGTAGACCTCAAACAAGGGTACCTGCATCTTAGAGGCCGTAATATAACTATTCGTCCTTTCAACAAGATATCATTCACTCTATCCTGCAGTATCTTACGCTCATACAGCCTTCAGTGGAGGAGCTGTACGCTTAAGTTGGCTCAGACCAGTCCACTTGCTCCGTTACAGCTGCACCACCAGCTGCATAACTGATTTTCAGTCTCAATCGTAACCGTGCAGGCGGTGGCTGTGTGACTGTCACCAAATGTGAAATTCCTTTTGAAGGTGCGACTTACCCCGTTGACAGCGGTAACCCTCATCTGCTGTGTAGCCTCCTGACCGGCGTCCAATTCGCCTGTGCTGATGGGTTGCAGCTGCAATTTCTGGCTTTTAGGTACGGCAGCTTGCAAGTTTACTCCGGACAAGTGGCTGAAGTTGCCGACATTACGGAAACGAGCAAGTAGTTGAATGGCGTTAGCATCGCGCTTCAGCTGGAAGGTCACTTGTAAATCGTTCTTATTGTATGCTCGGTGCGCCGGGGGCCCTGATGCGATAGGTGTTGAGGTTTGCGGCGGTGGAGAGGACATGCCACCGAGGATATCCATTGACGACACATGCGGCGGTTGCGATTGCGTGGGTTCCGGAGAGCTTGAAGGCCCTGAATTGAAAAGATCCAGAATGTTAGCAACGTTAGACTGAGGTGGAGGTGAGGTCGTCTGTGGGCCCGGTAAAGAGGTCGAAGGACCGCCTCCACCAAGGATATCCGCGAGCAAGTCAGCGCTCTGGGCTTGTGAGCCGTTTGTGGTACCATTGGCGTCGCCGGCCACACTAGAGTCGCCCATAAGATCAAGCAATAGATCTTCGGTAGCAGCCTGAGCCGGTTTCTTCTTCAAGATCTTTGACTGTCGCTTCTTAGTGGCCTCTCCAAGAACTCGTTGCTCCTCACGAATTTCAGGTGGAGGCATCTTCTCGAGTACACCCCTTCGAATCTGGTCGAAACCAAAAAGGTTGACGTATTCAACGGCACGCTGCTGAATCTCAACATCCAGATTCGTGCTGAACCGCAGCAGGAGCCGCCTTAGCCGTTCGACCTGCGCGGGCTCGTTCAGTCGAGTCGTGAGCTTCATTGCGGCTGTGACGATGTACTGGGTGACGATGAGTCCGGCATAGCTGCTGTTAAGAATCGTGTCGAAAAGATCGACAATGTCGCTCTCCTTGACCTCCTTGACAAGCTCTTCCTCTTCATACTGGCCACCTCTTAACAAGGCATCACCGTACTCGCCAATGACCCATGAGCCTGCAAGGGTAAGTCCCTCCTGGGTAATATCATCTTTCAACGCAGCATAAAGTTTCTGAACGGAGTATGTTTGGAGGTCGGGCGTTGTAGCAATGAGTCGAACAAAAGATGATAGTATCTGTTCCTTAACGTAGTTACCAGCCTGGCAAAATTAGCAAGATACTTCCTGTGGCAAAAAATTCAACTAACAAGTTTCAAAACACGCAGCATGGTGTCGACATGCCATCTTTTGTTGGGGGCGAACCGGTCTGCTGCAATACCAATTTGGCTTGTCATTACGGGCTTGAACTCGTTATCGGCAACTTCCAGGAAAGCGAGAAGTTCGCGAATCAAAACACGAACGTTACTCTCGTTGATCAACGTAAAGCTGAGGTCCAGAGCTCTCCTCCGGATGGAAATGTCAGGGTCTCGCAAGCAGTCGAGAATAGTGTTTCGGTGACGCTGCACCGCGTTTGGTTCCACGGCGACAACCTTGATAAGGGTATTGAGAGCAACATATCGAATGTTGTTGTCCCGATTAGACAAGAATTTACCAAGGATGTTGACGCCGAGCACGCGAAGACCCGAGTCAGCTTCGATATCGAGGATGGTGAGAACGGCTTCGTACAAAATCGAGTTTCCGACATTTTTGGACGATTCCGTATTGGTTGCCACCTGTGCCAGGATATCGTTGATCTGTTCGCTGACCCCTGCGTCACCTCGGCCTAGGACGCGGAGCAGCTCCAAAATCTTGCACTGTAGGAACGGATCCGTGATGCCCTGCACGTCGTGTTCCGGGGCATATCCAGATGCTGACAGTCCCTTTAAGATCTTAACCATACTAGGAACGACCGGGCGGAATTGATCTCTGATGCCACTCTCATCGTCGTCTGCCTCGTCTGCCTCACAAAGGCTTATGACAAAGGTTAACCCGCAAATTAGAACACCGTGGTTGCGATCTTGGAGTAGGAGTTTCGCTTTCTCCAGGAAGTGTTCCTGCAGCTCAGGGACCTTGCGACATATCCTCATGGCGCAAATTGCGGCTTTCCGCCGTATATACGGATTCGCGCTCGAGATGATCGTCTCAACTTGCGGAAACAGGTCTCGTGCCATTTCGACGGAGGCAATGTTCCCGAGGGTGCACAGTGCAAGACCCACGATGTACTGGTTTGGATGGTTCAGGTCACTGGGCAGCCATTAGTATCCAGCACGAGCTCTCACGCAATCCCACCTACTTCTGAAGCGAATTCGTCACCAGCGTCAGCACTTCCTGATTCTCGTCCAGCAGCAGCATGGTGCCGAGGTAGCCCAATCGCTTGTCCGCAAAGCGCGGGGAGGCCAGGAGCTTCAGACATTCGATCTGTCCGAAGTGTGTCCGTTCGCCCAGGGTGAAAAGGTATAGCAGCTTCGCGACGTTGTTTCTCCTGGTGTGCAGTGAGCAGGAGCGCCGTCCACCGACATGCGGCCGGTACACACCTCACGCCCGAGTCGTGGCTCTCCTCCCTAAAGCTGGCCCTGATGGCGGCGCTCTCCTTCTGGACCACGGCCCGCTCGTCGGCGATCGTCTTGGCTGCGCGCACATTGCGGATGAATTGCTTCACTGGCTCGCTCTCAGTTTCACGTCGGCGCTGGGGGCTGCAGCAGGCATACGGGAAGTCATGGTGGTGGTCTCACGGACCCCACCTGGGCGCGATGTCGAGGAGCACCAGTGCGGGCGACGTGCAGCGTGGGCCTAGAGGTGGGCGGGCGTCCGGGTAGGCTTGCGAGCAGGCGCCTGGGTAGAGGCTGCAATGGTGGCTGCTCTGCAGAGCACCAACGCACTGAAGCCGCAATGCACCCCGGACCAACGTCGGCCCGCCGCGCCCTCCCGGCCTTCCCAAGGCTGCCCGTCACACCGACCACGCTTCCGCTCCCTTTCCGAGCGTTCCGTCATCGCCGGCGCGTGGCGCACCTTGTTTCTGCGTCAGTCCCTTGCGCAGCGTCGGCCGGCGACTTGCAAAGACCACGCAACACGCACCACGCCCCTTCGGGACGCGCAGATCAACCCTGACGCCTGGGCTGACACCACGGTTAAGACGTCGCCTGCCGAGGCCCACCGCGGCTCCAACATGCTTGCAACCTCTTCACTCCCATAATGGCTGAATCCTCGTCCGTCGACATGCGGGTCCAGAATGGCCACGCCCGCGTCCACGAGCCGCGAGCGCGCAAACCCACGACGACCGACTTGCTGCGCCCGCGCTTGAGCGACGAGGCGATAAGAGCAAGTGACCAGACCAACGGAAATGTGTCGGGCACGTCAAGGTGAGTGCTTCGCTGCACAGAGACGTTGCCAAGAAACGCAACGGCAAGCCGCATAGATGTAGCTCCTCACCAAAGCAGCGGACGATCCACGCCCATCCCCGACAACGCTCCGCCTTCGGTCAAGGCGACCTCGTCGGCGCGGCGCCAGGTTCGAGCGGAACAGAGACGACGGCTCTTTCCCACCATCGAATATGTCGACCGCGTATCACACTTCGACCCGGCGAGCGACTACCACGACTTTCGCGGCTTCTTCGTGCTCTTTTGGATCGGCTTAGCCATCATGGTCATAACAGCTATGCTGCGCAACTACAAAGACACCGGATATCCCCTGAACATTAGGCAGTGGGGCCTCTTCAGGGAGAAGGTCTTTGAGCTGGCCATTTGCGATGGGCTCATGGTAGCATCCACCGCGCTCTCGCTCCCGCTACACAAAGTCTTCATGGCGAGCCAGGGCATTTTCCGCTGGAGCAAGCTCGGCATGGCAATACAGAGCCTATTCCAGGTGTTCTGGCTTGCCTTCTGGTGTGTCTATCCCTTCGTACGAGATTGGAGCTGGACCGCCCAGGTTTTCTTCACCCTCCATCTGCTCGCAATTTTCATGAAGATGCACTCATATGCGTACGTTGCTCGGGTCCAGGTGGATGAGAACCTTGACTCACCTGCCTAGATTCTATAACGGTCATCTTAGCGAGACTAGACGGCGTCTCTATGACCTTGATACCCCGGAAGACAATGTCTCCAAGGCTGCAGCATATAGATACCCCGGATCGCGCACACATCTTCATGAGATGCCCCAGTCACCATCCCATGAGAATACAGAAGATTCAGGGAAGGAGCGCTTGCGGCATCTTCGCGAGGATCTTGCTATGGAATTGACATCCCCACTTGGACACGTCTCCTATCCGGAGAACCTCACCATTGCCAATTTCACCGATTTCATCTTCTGTCCTACGCTTTGCTACGAACTGGAGTACCCTCGAACGCAGTCTACACGTTGGTTGGAGCTCTTCTACAAGACTTTGGCTGTGTTCGGCTGCATCTTCTTGCTAACCATCACTACGGAGGAATTCATCCTCCCTGTACTGGACGAATCAGCGGTCGCCCTACAAGCATCAACAAGCGCTTCGGAGTTTGCCTTGATTCTCGGTGAGACGATAGGACGTTTACTGTTCCCTTTCATGGTCGCGTTCCTTCTCGTATTCCTTGTCATCTTCGAATACATCTTGGGTGCCTTTGCAGAGATTACGCGTAAGTGACGTGCTTAGACCAACGATCGCCACACTAAGCTTCGCAGGGTTTGCCGACCGTCAGTTCTTTGCAGACTGGTGGAACAGTTGCGACTGGCTCGAATTTTCGCGTGAATGGAACAAACCCGTGCACCACTTCTTCCGGCGACATGTCTACTCAGCATCGCGCGGCCACATGTCGCGGCCGCTAGCCACTACCATAACCTTCTTTATCAGCGCGCTCGCGCACGAGCTTGTCATGGGTTGCATCACGCGCAAGTTCCGTGGCTACGGTTTTATCGCTATGATGCTGCAGATGCCGATTGTGTTGGTGCAGCGCTCTAAGTGGGTGAAGGGCCGCACCATTCTGAACAACGTCCTCTTTTGGTGCTCTATGATTTTAGGGCTTGCAATGGTGAGTAGCGCACACCACGTTATACCGAGCAAAGCTGACTCTAACAGATGTGCGCTCTGTATGTTCTTGTGTAACAGGCAGTGTTGTGCAATTTTACTAATTACTAATTTTACTAATTTATGCCAAGACCTAAATATCTCTTTATTTAATTAATAAAACTACTATCAAAATTTAATATATTATAAATTAATATATAATTTTAAAT
>JASEKS010000568.1:0-10232 GCA_030770415.1 Pleoardoris graminearum | reverse complement strand
TATTATATTATATTATATTATATTATATTATATTATATTATATTATATTATATTATATTATATTATATTATATTATATTATATTATATTATATTATATTATATTATATTATATTATATTATATATTTGTATATTAATCGAACAAATAGTGTGGCTGTGGTGGCTCGGGGCGACCAAAAGGGGTTTCAAAAAAGGAGGAGTATATGCATGCCTTCATACTCAATGTGTCGAAAAATTATTATATTATATTATATTATATTATATTATATTATATTATAGTATATTATATATTACTAGTTAATTCTAACTTATAAGTATTTTTTTCTAATATATATTTGTATATTAATTAAATAAAAGAGTATAGCTGTAGTGGCTGTGTAGGTAACTAAAAAGGATTTTAAAAAAGGAGGAGTATATATATATTTTTATACTTAATATATTAAAAAAGTTAAATAAGGCTAGATTAAAAAAGAAATAGTATTATACTAGTATACCACTAGCGTACTTAGTATACCCCCCTAAAAAACGTTAAGTTAAAAAAGTTAAAAAATCTAATTTAAAAAGTCTAATACTAAAACTATATTTTTTTAAAAAAAATATATAAAGTATAACTACTACTACTGCCTATATATCTTTCCTTTATTTTCTTTTATAGTTAATATAGTTAAACGTTTTAAACTATTTATTAAAGAAAATACTCTCTAAAATATTTTTTAATAATAAAAATATATACCGGAGCTTTACGTATTATAGCTATATCTACTTATAATATATATTTATATATTAATTAAATAAATAGTGTGGCTGCGGTGGCTTAGGATGACTAAAAGGGATTTTAAAAAAGGAGGAGTATATATATGCCTTTATTCTACTTATAATATATAGTAGCTAATAACTGCTATTATAACCTGTCGGTTACTTTTTTAACTTTATTTTTATATAAAATAGAGGTTATATTTATTCCTATTACTTTTTGCTCCGCCTACATATATATAGGTAGTATAGTATTTAATAATAGCAATTGTTAAAAGTAAGTCAAAAAGGACGTAGGCTAGTCTAAAAATAAAGTAATAGTATAAGGATGTATGTGCTTTTACTATATGCACGGGTACGAGGAGGCGTGTAAAAGGGGAAATAATAAAGGCGCAAGCTACTAGCCACACTGTGGCTTTAATAATAGTTAATATTTTTATTTATAATTATAAATTCTTCCTTACCTATAAAGATAACTACAAAACTAAGCACGCCCTATACGCCTACTCAGCCTACGCACCTATATATATAGCCCCCCTTAAACTCTTTAAATATTAATTACCTTTAGTATCTCTACCTACTAAAGGCTTCGCTATCCCTTGCCTATTACTTATTGCTCTACAGGCTTTACGCTTAGGACGTTTTTATCTTTACCTTTACTGCTGTCTTTACTCTTACCTTTATATCCCTTATACTAAGGAGCACCTACTATATTTATAAAATACTTATTTTACCTATTAACTCTGCTATAAACTATATATTATATTTTTTTATTTTTTTTACCTTTACTATATCTCTATACGCTTTTATTAATAATTTTTTTATAACTACTAATACTACCCACTTAATATTTAATACTTTAACTATTTTTTTAATTAATAGAGCTATTATTTTATCTGTAAGACTATACTTAGAGTTAAATATAATTATAACTTTAAAATTTTTTTTTTCTATTAGCTACCTCCGGATAAATAAAGTATTTATACTAGTAAGTATAAAGGCATACACATACTCCTCCTTTTTTAAAACCCCTTTTAGTTGCCCCGAGCCACTACAGCCACACTATTTGTTTAATTAATATATAAATATATACTAGTAAGTATTTACTAAAATTGTGTCTTTATTACCCGTAAAATAGAACGATATAATAGAAAAAGCTTAACTAATAGTATTAGATATTATTTTAGATACTTTAAGATTAATTACTAAATATATTTTATTATTATTAGTATTAATAAGAGGAGGACTATACTATATAGAAACTAAATACTATTAGTAGTAGGTTTAGTATATACGCCGCAATATACCTTTACGCTTAAAAAATATAATATAGAATAGTTTAGCTGTATTAATTGTAAGAGAAGATAGAGAAAAGATATATAGGTAGTACTCTACGTATCTCTCCTCTAAAAAATATAGTATTAGTACTAGATTTTTTAATTTAATATTTTTTTAAGGGGCGCGCTAAGCATACTAGTAGTACGCTAGCGTAAAACGCTATACCTTTTTTAATCTAGCCTTATCTAACTTTTTTAATATATTAAGTATAAAAGTATATATATACTCCTCCTTTTTTAAAACCCCTTTTAGTTGCCTTAAGCTACTATAGCTATACTATTTATTCGATTAGTATACTAATATAATATATAATATATAGTTTTTATTCCTACTACTCTTTTTTTAGTAGATATAGTACTTATATAAGTCTATTTTAATATACTAACTATACTAAATATATAAGCTATCCTCGCTGTATCCTACCTAAATAGTAATATATACTTTTTTAACACATTAAGTATGAAGGTATACATATACTCCTCTTTTTTTAAACCCCCTTTTAGGTCGCCCCGAGCTACCACAGCCACACTTTTTATTTAATTAATATATAAATATATATATATATAGTAATATATAATAATTTTTCTTTAATATAGCTAAATATTCTGTATATAATATAATTACCTACTAGTTTTATAAAAGCACTATTTATTAATACTAAAAAATTCTAAACAATAAGGCGTACGGCAATAAGGTAAAAAATAATAAAATAAATAGTAATAAGGTAGATAATAACTAGACAGACAGTATAGTAACTTTATTAATAGTAAAAATAATAGATTTTAAGAATCTAGAGTTAGTTACGATAGCCTATATAAACAAAAAATAATAAAAGTAAAAATAGCAGTACTATACTAGTTATAAAAGATAAAAAATTAGTATATTAATATTAAGTTTATAATAAAAATACGCAGTCTAGAGTTTATAGCGTAGTTATATAAAATACTACTAGAAGTGCTAGTAGTAAAGGTAAAGACGTTCTAAATTTAAAACTTAGAGCCTGTAGGGCGATAGGTAATAGATAAAAAATAGTAAAGTCTTTAGTAGGTAAAAATACTAAAAGTAATTAATATTTAAAAGTTTAGGGGGGCTTATATATAATATATTTTTTTTTAGTGCGTAGGCTAGATAGGTAGACTAGTAAATAGGTATATTTAGTATTACGTTATATTATTATTATAGGTAAAAAAAGAGATATAATTATAAATAAAAAATATTAACTATTATTAAACGCTACACTACTTATATATATATAGGCGGAGCGAAAAGTAATAAAAATAAATATAACCTCTATTTTATATAAAAATAAAATTAAAAAAAGTAACTAACAGGTTACAATAGTAATTATCGGCTAATATTTTTTTTCTAAAGTTTTAAAAAATTAATTATTTAAAACTTAAATATCTTCTCAATTATAATAGCTATAAAAATTCTAAATAGGCTCTTTTAAAAAATATTATCCATATAGCCAATCCATGACTGGTATAACAATTTCGTCGTCTTCGAACTGGAGCATGCCAGTTGCACCCATGGGAATGTGGCGTAACTACGCCATGGTTCGCGCCAAAGACCGAAGAATTGTATGCCGACGCAGCTCACATTCCTCGGAAGGATCGTCCTTCCAACTGTTTTCGGCTTCTCCTCCGTCTTCGTCTTCATCCTCATGCCCATCCGAGTCATACCAGATTTCCTGGGCCGATTTGCCTTAAACGAGTGACAGCTGAAGGGAGCACCGATCTCGTTATCAAAGCCGGCATGGTAATCTAGAACAGATGCCACCGGAAAATGCGGGAGCTCCTCCTTGATAAAGGTTAGAGTGTCGTTCTCTAAGCAAAGCAGCGGCCCATGCTGCTAATTCTATCGGTCCTGTGTCCCAACGATCGGAAATTTTACGATGATTTTTTGGGAATGGTTGCTCAGGATGACAACCAGATTGAACTGGCCATGTATGCGACGCTCGACAACGAGTGGTTCCTCGCAAGCACTCGACCCCTTTTCAAGCAGCACCCGCGTTGCGAGTGCCATAAAGGAACGGTCTGGGATCTCTTGAAGAGGGCCCCAACGGTGGTTCTCTTCGTCCCCCGAATCCCAATTTGACTCGGAATCTAAATCGCAGTTAGCCTCACGACTAACAATCGGCGTGAGCGGAGGGTTGGTGTCCGCGTCTACGGCAACCCAGGTGCAAGGCCCGGATACATGTTCTAAAGGAGCACTGAATGATGCCTGTTCAGCCTTGAGAGGGGAAATAGCGTCTGTTGACCGTCCGAGTGGAGTGGAGGCGGTACTAGCAGCGAACGCCATCAGTGTCATACGAGTGATGCACCAGCCCTTTGAAAGTAGCGACTGACCTTGCTGGGCTTCTCCTGGCGTGTTTGGAGTTTCTGAACGTATAGAAGTTGAGCGTGAGGTTCGGCGGCCTGCGCAGATAGTGAACAATTTCTTAAGGATATCCATCTTGACTGGGGGATTGTTGGCTTTTATGAGTGAGCTAAGCCTGTGATTGATGGAGGAGAAGGTTTACGGTTCTGGTTGGTACAGAAGTTATGGGAGCTCTCAATATAGGCTACACTCCTTATATGGGCCTGCTTCAGGTGAGAACGTGGTGTGAAAGCTTTTGTTCAACTTTCACTACCTTGACGAGCGGCTTTTGGTGATTTCCAAGGCATAGGATATTAAAAGACTATTAGCCCTGGAGAGTCTAAGTGAGAGATCTAATAGTGATTTTCACTTTTGCTACTCTTATATCTTTCCCACCTGGGCAAGACATTGTTATATAGGACCGCGTCAGAGATGCTGCATTTAGACATCAACAGCTTCGTGGAATCACAATGTTCCTTAGCATTGAATCAGCAACACCCATTCAATTTAGTAATACCACTTTGCAGATGGGTTATGCGTTTAGGATGAGAGTCTACAAAACGAAAGAAGCTTACGCCTTCACCTTCAGTACAAGTTCAGTCACAATACGGTACAGCCGCGTCCTCATTCACGTTCAATGCCACCTGAGTTATAAACTCCCTATTGGTCTATATATTATTGAGATCATCCTCTCGTATGACTTTTACCCACTCATACAAGTCACTTCTCGAGTCTCGAGATTAAAGCTATTACACACATCAATTCCGGTGCACGAGTGAAGCCTTCATAGTACATACATCTTCATTACACCTTGTTTGTTGATTGTACAGGATGGGCCTCACATACTGTCAAAATAAGGAGTATGGTCACCATTGTGGTGAGTGCGGCAAGGCTGCGAGTGAGCGTTGTATCAAGAAGGGTCACATTGCTAGATGCGAGGTTTGCGGCTCCATATTTACGGTCAAGAGTTCTAAGCATGGGGGCGGTTGTGTCTCCCATCCCTACAATCAGGGATACAATACCATGTACAAGAAGTCTGCTTCGAAGAAGCTCTCGGAGGATCACCGCACCGAGTGGGACCTGAAGATGCAGGAAGAGGCTCGGAAGGCGGTGGGAGAGGAAAACACGAGGCGAGAAGCAGTTGCTGCTGCAAATGCCGCCGCCGCCGAGCTCAAGAAGAACAAGAACGAGCAGCGGAGGAAGGCGCGCCACGTACAGAAGGACCGCAAGCTTGGCCAAAATTAGCTTCGCGCAGCAGAACTATCCTTTTGGACGACCGAGTCGCAGTACCTGTACCAAATACTGTCAAGCTCTAGCAGCAGGTTTTATATACCCGATTTTACGGATAGAAGATTCCATGGGTACATGATTTCATGGGTAAATAGCCCTTCCCTATTTGTTGTTTCCACTTGCTGGCCCGCTCTTATTACCGATACTCTGTCCAAGCACCCGAGACGGTTAAACGAAATCAAGGCTTCCCTTTCCACCTCTTACCTTTCACGGTATCTTCACCAGTGAGAGTCTGCTTCTTTTATAACGTCGCATACTATGTCGCGAATTACGCAACGTAACAAAGCACTTTCCTTATTTAGAAGTTAGAAATTATTCTATAATAGATTTATATATCTATAGTTTATAAAATAGTTTTTTATAACTATATATCTATCTTTTTATAAATTTATAATAAGAATTACTATAGTATTACTATTACTATTAATTAATTTATTAACGCCCGTAAATATTAGTTTAGCTTACTACCCTAATTAATTTATATATCTTTAAAGTAAGTTTAATTTTAGAGGCTTAAAAGTAATAGCTTATAAAAAGAGATGCTACTATAATTATTAAAAGGTAGGTTTAAGTTAAATATAGTTATCCTAAAAGTTTTTTTAGTTTTATAGTTATATATAATTTTTACTAACTATATTTTATTTAATACTAGCACTAATTAGGCTTTTACGTAATTAGCTATATAAAATTAAATATAAGCTATTCCTAATTAAAAATAACCTAAAAATAAAAAGGCCTTATATCTAGCTTTATACTAATATATCTTTTTTTTTTTTAAAATAAATCTACGCTTTTAGCGTAGTACTTATATTTTAAAAGAAATAACTAGTATAGTATTTTTATAGATTCTATAAAACGGCTCTATAATATTCTTAGTATAATAATAGGAGATATAGTATATAATTATATAACGCGTATACTAAGAATAGTTTATTATTATAATAAGTTAAAATAGTAATACGTAAGTAAGTATTATCTTTTAATCTAGTACGCAGCGTCTATTTATAAACAAAAGAAATATAATAATAATAACTTATTACTATTAACAGTATACTATAAAGTATTAGTATATACTAATGTCCCTAAACTAGCTATAGTAATAATATAAAGAAATATAAAAAGATAGACTACTTATAAGACTATAGCTTTTTATAATACCCTATAATAATAGAACGCACAGTATATATAGTATATATAGTATATATAGTATATATAGTAAATATAGTAAATATAAAGTAATTTTAGACTAGTAGACTATATATTTCTATATACTATACTAATATAAAGGCACTAAACGTCTTAGATTAGTTTAATAGTATAATTTATATAAAATTAAAATATACTGCTTACAACTTTAGACTCTTTATAGGCTAAACCTAAACTATTTTTATTACTAACTAATATGCTCTAAGTGTTATAATTTAAAAATATAACTACTTATATATTATTTATAAGTAGTTTTTTTATTAGTAGTATATATTATAGTGTTACTAATAGTATAGCGTAAACTTAGAGCTATAAAATATAAGTAAGAATTTAGTATATATAGGTAAGTAAAAGGCTAAATTTTAAAAGCTTTTAAGTAATTAGGGGAATCCGGATTAGTAAAAGGATATAAAAAAAAATAGTATATTATAAAATAGTATAGCTATTATAGCTATAGTATACGGTAACCTTACTAAAGTAATTATAAAAAATAGTAGCCTTACAGCTCTAAAAATAAAATAGATATAACTAATATATAATAGGATAATATATAATAGGATAATATAGGTAAACGGCGCGATATATAGGTATAGAAAGAGAAGGGAGGGAAGCTTTATAAAATACCTAAAAATATAGGTAAAATAATATAAAAGGTATAGGTATAAAGGAAATATATAGTCTATATTAAAAAGAAATAAAAAAGTCTTTACTTATTATAAATCTATTAATAAATACTATTATAACTTATTAAACCCGACTGTTACAGTCAAGCCCGATACTAATATATCTTTTATTACTTATTTTTTTTACTTTTATACCTATACTACTATAGTCGATTTAGTAAAATATAACTAATAAAAAAAGACTAATACTAGTATATAACGTTTTTTTTTAGTATTTTTAAATTTTATTATACTTATATAAATTATAATAAAGTTATTATTTTTATTTTTATTTACTAGGCGCTTAGCCGACGTTTAATAAAGGAAAAAGTATAAAGTAAATAGTACCTTACTCTATAAAAGAAAGAAGCTCTAGTAAAATTAATTTTTTAAATATCTAACTTTAGGTACTCTATTTAAGTAAAGTTTATTCTATTTTTAATTTACTACCTTATTTTTTATTAACTTTTATTAGATAGAACGCTAAAACTATTATATATAAACTAAATAATATTATTTTAAAAACGCTATTTAGTAATTTAGACTAAAATAATTAAAGCGCTAAACTAGAATTATTATAAAAAGAATATATACCTAAAAATTATATATTAATTTAAGATAATTAGGACGGTATTATAGAATTTAATAACTCTAGTAAGCCCGGCGCGGGCCTATATATACACTTTATCTATTTTATAGTATTAAGAGCGCGTTTCTTAAATACGTAATTATAAGAGTACTATACCGTAGTTAGTAGAGTAATATTTTAAGTAGTATAATTTATACTATAAATATACTATTTTCTTTTTTTTTATAAATACCTACTTAGTATTAGTTATAATAATAAATACGTAAATATAAGTTAGTATAAAATAATAAATTACTAAGCTATAAAACTATTAAGTACTATTAAGTAGTTATTACGTACCTATCTTAGCGTAGTATCTTTTTTAATTAAACTTAATATAGTATCTTTAAGAGATAGTTATTAGGTTATATAATATATATAGTACTTTCCTTCCTAATTAAGTAGTTACTAATAGCAACTTTATTACATAAAAAAAAAAAAAAAAAAAAAAAAAAAAAAAAAAAAAAAAAAAAAAAAAAAAAATAAAAAAAAAAAAAAAAAAAAAAAAAAAAAAAAAAAAAAAAAATTAATTATACTATTAAAATATATAAAAAGTAATATATTTTAATATTAAAATAACTTACTTTTTAATTAGGTAATAGCTAGTTTTTTTTCTAACTCTAATATTACTTTTTTTTCTATAATACTCCTTTTTAATCTCTTCTATTCATGGTGGTGACTTATTAGAAATTATTATTTATTTATAATTTATATATTTAATATTTTTAATATTTTTACTAGCGTATTTTAATAATTATTTTTAGTGTTTTTCTTATTAATTATAAGAATTTTTTATTTATATTAATATTATAACACTTCTCTTTTAAAATACTTTAATAAGAATATATCTAAAATATTTAGATAATTTTCTAATAATAATTATTTATTTTATTATTTAGGGCTTTTAATTAAGTTTCTATTAACCTTTCTTTTTACTCTTTAAATAATCTTAGAAACTCTACTCCTTTTAATTTTATATATTTATATTTATATACTAATCGAACAAATAGTGTGGCTGTGGTGGCTCGGGGCGACTAATCTAAGCGTTAACTTTACCCTAAGTATTATTATTATTATTATTTTATTTTTAATATATTATATAATATTATAAATACTATTAGAAGTTCTTTTAAAGTAATTATAATTATTAAAATAAAAGTATTTACTTTTAAAAAATATTTAACTTTAAATTTAAGCTTTGTTATATATTACGCTATATATATATATATTTATAAATTAATTGAATAAATACTGTAGCTATAGTGGCTGTGTAGGCGACTAAAAGGGGTTTTAAAAAAGGAGGAGTATGTATATACCTCTATAATTACGCTATGTAAAAGGAATAGGGGTCTAGGTTTATAAAATTAAAAAGATATTATTATATACTATAATATTAGTAATATAGTACGTAAGTAGTAATTATATAAGCATAGGCTATATTTTTCTTATTAATATAATTTTATAATTAGACTACTAATATACTTCGAAACTTGAGTTACGTAATCTATACTAGGCCTATAAGAATATAATTAAACTTTTAGTTAACTATATTTTTTAACTAAAAAGTTATAGGAATCTAGAAAAGGGGCTAGCCAAATTTTTATATTTAGGTAATTTTAGTTTATTATAAGTAATAAATATAACATAACTAAAATTATTATAAAAGTCTCTACTATTATTTTCTCTTTAACACGATATTACTCACGTATTTTTAAACTTAATAATTAATTTTATATTAATTTTTAAAAAGGATATCTTTTTTAATTAGTCTTTTTTTTTTTTTTTTTTTTTTTTTTTTTTTTTTTTTTTTTTCCCCCCCCCCCCCCTTTTTTATTTTTTTTTTTATAATTTACATTTACAATGGTTTTTATTATAGATATATTTTTTATTATATATATATAAAAAATATAATATAATTTTTTTTTTTATAATCTATAATATTCCCCTCTTTTTTTAACGCTTATAATACATTTAACAAATACATTATATATAAACAAA
>JASEKS010000567.1:0-10408 GCA_030770415.1 Pleoardoris graminearum | reverse complement strand
ACACTTTTACACCTATGCCCCTAGGGGCAGACACCTTTCCACCTTTGCCCCCGGGGGCAGACACCTTTTTCGCCCCTGGGGGCAACCTAACCCTACCTCAGTGGTACGGTTTAGGGACATAGTATAAAAGCTATAGGCAGGCCGGTTAGTGCGGTAAAGTAATAGGGAAGAAAAAGAAAAAAAGGGTAAGGGGGGGAAAAAAGAGGTAATAAGACCCCTATAACTTAAATACTAGCTAGAGGGTCTTAATACCCCTTTTTATATAGTGTATACTATAATATTATACTAGAAACTATATAAGAATATTTAATACTTTAGATATAGTACTATACGCTATAATAAATATAGTAATAGTATAGTAGTATAAAACTAAATTTATTATATTATATTATATTAACTATACTAAACTATATCTTACCCCTAGGGGCTAACTTAATTCTTATTTCTAAATATAACCTAATCTAATATTAAAGATTTATTTTAGAGATATAATATTATTATTAAATATATAGGTTTATTATTTTATAATTTTATAATTTTATAACTCTATAATGCTATAACTTTATAACTTTACAACTCTATAACTTTATAATTTTATAATTTTATAATTTTATAACTTTATAATTTTATAACTTTATAACTCTATAACTCTATAACTTTATAACTTTATAACTTTATAACTCTATAACTTTATAACTTTATAACTCTATAACTTTATAACTTTATAACTTTATAAATACTATAACTTTATAAATACTACAACTCTATAAACACTATAACTTTATAAATACTATAACTCTATAAATACTATAACTCTATAAATACTACAACTCTATAAATACTATAACTTTATAAATACTATAACTCTATAAACACCACAACTCTATAACTTATCTAGTAGTTAAATAGAACCTAAAATCTTTCTATATAAATACCCGTAGGTCTATTCTTTAATTAAATATACAGAGTATAACAGATAACCCCTTTTAGTATATAGTATAGCTACTAAGCGAACCGTTAACGTAAACGCACTAAAGAGTATAATATAATTACTAAATAGTTAAGGCTATTACTAAAATTAAGGTATTACCGGGACGGAACCCGTTCTTAGCGTAAGTAAAAGTAAAAACGTATAGTACAAAATTAATAAATTAAGATACTAATATAACCTTATAGTATACTAGTCTAGTTGTTAAATATATTAGAGTATACCGCCTAGTTAATTTTTAGTTAAGAAGGGTTAACTCTATATAATATCCGCAGTGGCGAAAGTTAATATATAGAATTTTTTATTATTTTTAGCGTATTAATATACGTCTCTACTTTTGTAAGCCCCTATTACGAGTTAGTCTAGTAAAGAAAGTTTAATTTGCCGCAGTACTTACTAACATACTTATTTAAAAGGTGTATAATAGGATTTAAGAATAAGTAAAATAGATTAAATAAGGTACACAGCTATTAAGGTACTCTTTTAAACTTTAGTTTTAAATATATTTTATATAGTTAACAGCAGTATTACTTAACTATTAATAATACTTATAGGTTAAATTAAGATTTAGCGCCCGTTAATAGCTTTATAGAATAATATATGCTTAAGATCTAAAGTTAACTTACTGTTAGTAATTTAGAAAAAAGAGTAAGATAATAGAACGATATATACTTATATTAAATTTAGTAATAAAATTTAGTTTTATATAAATATTTATGTCTCCTTAAGTTAATAAAAGAGTGTAAGATACAAAGCAGATTTAAGACTTACCTATAATATTTTTTTAGTAAGTGTCCTTAACCTTTTAGTATACCTATTAACAATCGCTAGTCTTTTATAGGGTATATATACCTTAAACCTAAAAAGGTCCGGTGTATACTATATAATATTTAAGTATACTCTCTTAGTCGCTAGTACTACGAAACCTAAAAAATCTTTATATAAAAATTATTACTATAATTTTAGTCCTTTTTTAATATTTTTAAAATTAATATTTAACCGCGTATTGTGTAGATAGTTTAGAAATATAATAGGTTTAAAGAAACTAATTTTCTTTAGTACGACTAGACCACTTATAAGTTTTTATACTAACTTACAGTTTTTAATAAATTCCTATAAATAGCTATAAGAGGGTATCTCTGTTAGCTAAAACTTATAAGGCAGGATCGCAGCTTACTTAAATTTATTTAGTATATAGAACTAAGTATTTTGTATAACTGCTATATTAGAAGTATAGAAGTCAGCGAAATAATTATAAAAATTTCTAGTATAGATTTAAAAGGCGTTGAGAAAGTTTTAGTCGTATTCTTTAAGGTAAAATACTAAATAAATAAGTATTTAAATTACCTGCGCGTATATCGGTAATACTTACTTAGTATACTAGTAGGTGTAGAACTAACCTTAAGTTGGCCGTAGCTAGAGTAATTAAATAGTTAACTAATATTACTATATACGAGTTTAAGATCTAGTTTATTCTTTTTATTAATATATTATATAGTAACCGGCGGATTATTTCTATAGTCTAATATAAAAATCTTAGGTATTTCTATAGCTAGAACGTATTAGTACAAATTAGTAGCCAATCTTAAAAAAAATAGGCTTAACTATATAAAATACTAAAACTTACTAAGTTCTGCGCAGGACGCGTTTATAAAAGGTATTAATATTAGCTTTACCTAAAGTACTGTATTAGTTCGGTCCGTTATATAAGCTAATAAAAGTAGTAGTTTAGAGGGATATATAATAGTAAACTAGTTAGCGTAGTAAAGTAATAGAAAGGAAAAAGGAAGTATAGGAAGAGGGGGGGTAATAAGACTCTTATAATTATAGAAAGGAAGAAGAAAAAAAAAAAGTAATAAGGCCCTTATAACTTAAATACCGGCTAGAGGGTCTTAATACCCTCCTCTATTTAGTGTATACTATATATCGTAGTAGAAATTATACGAGTATACTTAATAAGTTAGATATAGTACGATACGCTATAATAAATACGGCTATAGTATAGTAGTATATAATTAAATATATTTTATTATACTATATTAGCTATACTAATATACTAAACTATACTACGTAAGCTGTATTATTTATTTATATAAACTATACGCCTAACGCCTAACGCCTTTATTCTATATCCTTTACTACTTATTTTCTAACCTTCCTTACTAAAACCTTATACTACCTACTACTTACTAGACGGGCAGGAAAGATTAGGGTTAGAAGTATACGCCTTCTTAAAAGCCCTCTTCTCTAAGTTACTTATACGGGTATACCTAGTTTTAACTACCTACGCCGCCGACTTCTTCGCTTTTATTTATAATTCTTTCTTTATAGAGGTTCGCTGCTTTATATTAAAATTAAACTTAAGTTATTCCCTAATCTCTTCTTTTGTTAGATTTATTTATACTATTATTATTATTTCTTTCTTATTACTGCGTTCCGCTTTCCTATTAACTGCTAAGGGGGTTAAAGAATTAAACTAGTTACTTAAAGTAGTAGTATTGCGGGCGCTATAACTGTAGTAACTAGAGGTTAAGAGGGCGTTATATACGGCGTATATTATATTAGTAGTCTAAGTAGGTACTACTTTAATAAAAGTGGTAGGCGTACTGCTATTAATAATATTACTTTTACCTAGTAACAGCTTTATAACTTTAGTTATAGTACCCCTCTAGTCTAAAGACTTAATATTAAGATTAACTAAATTCTAGTGTTAAAATAACGCTAATAGGGCTTTAGTAGTAGTTAATAGCTTCTTTTTTCTTTAGACCTTTTTAGACAGCTCTCTATTATTTTTATAGTATAAGCGGCCGCGGTATTTAATAAATTAATTATTAAAATATTTAAGCTTAACGCCGTACTCTTTAGATAGAGCAGTATTAAATAGTATAGACGTAAAGGTGCTAAAATAATTATTAACTAAATTCTTTACTATCCGCGCGTTATACGTGTTTGCTATAAATAACTAAATAATAATATAGGGACGGGACTGTCTGAAGCAAATAATACGCCTAATAGCTTAATATTAGATTAATAAAGAAGTAGTAGGTAAAAAAGTAATTATATATAAGTATTACTTCTGTAAGTTTAGTCCGCTGTTTATTAAATAAAAGAGTATAATAATATTAATAAAGCTAATACTATTTACCGTAGTCTTACTAAAATTATTACTTATATTAGTAACCTAAAAGGAGTGCGGGGCGTTAAAAGCGTTAATAGTAGTCTTTTACTTTTTAGTGCTATTAGTAGATATAATTACTACTATATAAATCCTAAAATAACGCAGCGTAATAGTTACTAATATTTACTCTAATAGGTAAAAGCAAAAAATAACGGCCTTTTTAGACTAAGAGACTATAATATCGGTAACTAGCGTATACAGGGCTTATATATATAGTAATATACTAGTAAATATAGTAAGATACCTATAAGTCTTAACGAGCTTTAATTGCAGAGTATTATTAGTAGGTACTAGTTTTTAGTAAACGCTAGAGGCTTAAAAGAACATATAGGATATATTAGAACGTTTATTTTTAGATACTATATTAAACGCCTTTACTATACCCGTATTAATATCGGTAAAAAACTTATAAAGAAATAAGTAATTTTTATATTTATTAAACTACTTTTAAAATATATACAGTTCGGGGTTAGCGTATATAGCTTTAGCTTTTACTTTTACTTTACCTAAATAAAGTTAGCAGAGACAATAAAAGGATAAATAAAAGAAAGAGGAAGGGGGGGGGGAGGAGGGGTAGTAAGACCCTATCTAATTTTAAAGTTTTATTATCCTCTCTCTATTAATATATTATAGTTGCGTTAAACTTATCAGTAGTTTTTACCTTTACTTTTTTTAAATATTTAGTAGGGCGCGCTAAAGATTGTTACTTAGGTTCCTTAATAGCCTTCTTCTTATTTTTAATTAATAGTTTAGTCGGCGCCGATACTATCTGCGTATGCTTATAAAAGTTGCTATTCTTAGTAGTTCTTTTATACTTATTGCTAGCTATCGCAGGTTTATTATTTAAATCTTTATCTAATTCTAAACTAGAGTCCTTATTAGTACTTTCTATAGATTTGTTAATTTTATTTATACCTATTAGCTCGTTAAACTATTCCTTTATTACTTTAATAAAGTGCATGTTACCTAAAAAATAAAATTCTAAGTAGATTATTATACTAGTAAAAATGTGAACTATTCGTCTGTTAAGTAAAATAATATTTTTTATTAACTTGTAATCTATCGTGTTTAGTTTTAACTTATAAATAAAAGTATACTTATTATAGAGACGCTGCTATTTATTCTTAAAATAGTATATAAGGCGTACTTTATAGGACGACGGTATAGACTACTTAAGTAAATAAATTTAAGTGCTATTATACTTATAATAAAAAACTTTACACTCTAAATAATAATCGCGTTTTAGTATAATTATTTTATATATAAAGCGCTGCGTAATACTAATAGTAGTACGGTCTTTACTTAATTCTAGAAACGCTTAGTAGTATATAGTAATAGTTAGGTAAAGAGAAATATAATTAAAAAGGCAAGTATTAGTATATAGATCCTTATACTTATTAATACTAAGGTTTATATTAATATAGTCGTTATCGTCCGGGTTATAGATTATATTAAGTTATTTAGTAAGATTGTTATAGCTTTAGGGGGTTAGAGTAGCTGTTATTAAAACTATAAAACGGGCCCCTACTAATAAAAAATAAAATTAGTTATAGAGTGTGTTACTAATTATCTTAATTATATAGGACTTATCGCTAATAAGGAGATTTACGCAGCTAATAAGGTTAATAAAATATTTTAAAATAGGTATATTAGGGTCTAAGCTATCTAAATCTGCGTCGTATTTAGTTATACGGTATTCTTTTAACTATTTCTCTTATATATAGCGCCTATAACGTATAGCACTAAGTAGGTAACTTATAATAACTATTATATACGAGGTAAGCTTATTTACTAGATTTAATAATAAATATTTAGTATATAACGTGTCTAACTTAATTTTATATTTTAATAATAGATAACTAAAGGTATAGTTAGTACTTTTCTTCTGCGAATAATACTCTATAATTTATAGTATATTACTAGCGGCTTCCTAAAACTTATAAGCTATCTAGTATATAAAATATAGTAGATACTACTAGACGTTAATCTTTAGGTTTAGTATTACTTTTATAGTATTAATATCCTTCGCGTTTACTATAGCTTATATACGTTTCTTCCTAGTATTTAAATCCTAAAAGATAGTTAGCTAATATTAAAGTATATAGAGGGGGAGAGGGGGGTAGGGTAGTAAGACCCTAGATAATAACGAAGGGGTCTTATTACCCCCTATTAAGAACTCTAAAGATATACGTTATAGTACGCTAGTTTACTATATATATATAGTATAACTAAGAGCGTAAAAAGCGTCTTTCTAGTCCTAGTACTATCTATTACTATAGTACCTTTCTAGTATCTTTTATACTTTAGTTTCTCGCCTTACTTTTAATTATTTTTTTATACCTTTATCTAGGCTGCGGTATTCTTAATAGCCGTATTAATTTTATTTATTTTCTAAAGGATTTTAACAGCGCTTATTATCTATAACTAAATTAAGCACTTTATAGTATTTTATCTAGATAGTGCAGGAACTAAGCGCGACTTTACCTATATATATATAAGTAATTCCTGATAGTTTTTAAACTATATTATAGAAGTCGCACTATCTATTAACTATTTAAACTTTTTATACTTTTTTTTTATTCGCGTAAGCTACTCCGCGTTAAGTAGCTTATATAGTTAGTACTACTTCTATAGTAATTCTTTTATTAGATCCTTCGCGTAGTTAGCTTAGTATAAAACGGCGATATCTAACTCTAACCTAATAGCCCTTATAACTTTAGTAGAGAGGTTTACAGGTCTAATATTTAAGTTATCTATAAACTTCGCCCGCTTTACGGCTATATATTTTAGATAGGTAAAATTAGTATTATTAAGCACGGATATATTACTTAGATAAAAAATATTTAATAACTTAATCTTATACTATTTCGCGCGCTTTTTAAGCGCTTTATTTATAAAATATAGCGTAGACTTAAATACCGCTACTAAGTCTATACGGTTTATATTATAACTATCTAGATTTATTATAAAATCCTCTTAAGAGACTCTATATATATTTTAATTTACCTATACTTTTAGTAGTGTAGGTTTTTCTATATTTATCTTATTCTAGTCTATTATTTTATAGAAGTAATTCCCTCTAATTACGCGCTTTTAACTTTTTTTATTAATATACGTTTAACGCTACTATAGGTTTTACTTTTAGGATAGTATAGATTTTATATTACCGCTCTTTATTAGAAATTATTTACGTAGCTAATATACTAATACTAGCTCCTTAGTTAGCTTCTAGACTTCTCTTTTAGAAAAGTCCTTTTAGTAACCTACTAACTTATCTTCTATAAGCTTATTTACGTTCTGCTCTTTTTTAGTAATAATAGTAGTAGTAGGCTTATCCTCTATCTAAATATCTATATTAGGAATAGTATCTTTACGTTTTTTTACTTTATAACACTTTTCTTTTTGACGCTTCTTATTACGACACTCTTCTAGTTTACTATTAAAGTATTTATTCTTATTAAACTTGTCGATATCCGTAAACTTATCTAAAATATTAATATATAGCTTTTTAATTACGGCGTCGTCGTCGCCGTTAATAAATTTAAGTTTATTAGCTATAAGCTTTATATATTTCTCTAGCCTATCCCTTACCGTATTATACACCTCTACGTTATTATTTTTAATAACGCCTAAAGTTTTAGCGATTTTAACCCTATTATTATACTTTTTATACTTAATAGTAGTATTAATCTAGCAGCGTCTAACACGATAAAGTTCTAGACTGTTAAGTCTTATATTTAAAAGGGTAAGCGTAATATTATTAATAATCCTTTTATTACCCTTAAATAATTTAAGTCGGCGACGCGCTTTATACTAAAATTTTTATTTATAGCGTAGAAGTTACTTACGCTGTTTTACCCTAAATATATTAATAAAATAGGTATTCTTTTTCTTAAAGGATGTATCTAAAAACTTAAAAAGTAGAACTGCGTAATCCGAATATAGGCTAGGCGGAAAATTCTTATTATAAATAGGTAACGTAGGCTTAGTAATATAAATATCGCGTAGGTAATAGATAGCGTATAAGATAGTTTCTTCCTTACCTAAAGACTTTTAATCTCGATTTAAAAGAAAACGTGCTTTATTTAGTAATGCTACGATCTTAAAATTAAATAAGAGGTTTTCTATAGGTAAAAGGCGGTTACTCTTACCCCTCTATACGGGATTACTTACCCCTTATTTAATAATATATAAAAAGATTTCTATAACTTTATTAGTTAACTTTAACTTCGCAATATTAGTAACTAGAATATTTAAAAAAATAGTAATATTCTTCTTATTTAGCTTTTAGTTCTTCCTTTTTAAAATACTATTTATCTATTAATTAGTCTGCAGGAAGGGCGTATTTAAAATTATAATAAAGGCGTCTATAGGAGGTACTATAAACTCTTTATTAAGCTCTTTAAAATTAAGTTCTATATACTCGGACAAAATAGGCGTAATAAGTAAAAAAGAATCTTCTATAGTACTATACTACTATGTAAACTAATTTAGAGGAGGATTATAACTATTTTTAAAAAAAAGAGCTGTAAAACCTTTCGAGCTATAAAATAGTTAGAGATAAAGGCTAAAGAGGAAAAGTAGGGGCAGTAAGACCCTAATAGAGTATAGGGTCTTACTACTCCTACCCCTAAAAAATAATTTTATCTACTTACTTTATCTGTCTCTATAGTGATTATTAAAATACTTTTAAAAAAAAATAAGTTATAAATTTAACTAACTTTCTATTACGCTAAAAAAATATAAGTAAAATTTAAAAAAAAGTTTCTTGTCTTATCTAAGGAATCCCGCTATAATACGCGTATTTTTTTTTTTTTTTTATACTTATATCTAAAAAATTAAGGAACAGTGTTAGACGGATTAGTAGCTTTAATAAAAAGAAATAGTTAGAGAAAGGTATAAAAACCCTCTATAAGGCCTTAATAGCTACTAAATTAAGCGTTAATAATCTTTAGCTAGAGTGACTGTTTTTGTTAGAGGGATCTAGTAAAAGGAGGGGGGGGAGTAATAAAACTCTACAGAAGTTAGCGCCCTAGTTTTTATTATAGTAGGGTAAAATTTTAGTAGTTACTACTAAATAAAACGCGACGCGCGTAACCAGCGTAGTATCTAAAATAAATAATTTTAAGTATAATTTATAAGCAGAAAACTTGCGCTTTATCTATATATAATTATATAGCTAAATAAATTGCGGGTAGCTATTTAGGAGTAGAAGAAATAAAATTATTATAAATAAAAAATTAGTATTATAGGTTAAAATAAATTTAGTAAGTAGGGACTTTTATAGACTAGCGCTACTAAGCTAAAGTTTAGCCGGCGCTAGTGTCTAGGGGTCTTACTACTCTCTTTCTACCTTTAGTTGCCTACGTATTCCTCTTATACTTCTTTATATTATATACTTATAGTTATAACCTTAGAGTTATCGTTATTATATTCTATAGATCTTAATCGATATCTATTTTAAACGTTCTCCCCCCTCCTCTACCTCTAAATATCTTTATCCTTTTATATATTTTAGTATCTAGCGCTTTAGGGTATAGAGGGGTAATTATTAAGTACGTAGTACAGCGAGACTTTAAAAATTAAATTAAGTAGTCTTTACTATATAGACTATATAGAAAAAATTTATAAAAGTTAGGCGTAATCCTGTAGTTTAGTAGTAAAAATAGTAGATTATATATTTCTCTTTATATCTAAGTTTGCGTTACTACGTATAGGTAATAGATATAGATAGTTTTTTTATAAGTTTTTATATCTGTCTTTTCTACGCGCGCGTACTACCTCTATAATATTTTAGTATTTATTTTTTTAGTATACGTGCGTACTACTTCTATAGGTTTTAGTATTTATTTCTTTTACGTGTACGTACTGCCTCTCCTATAAATATATATAAAGACTTATTTTAGAGTTATACTATAAATTTTTATAAATATCTATTTTAGCACCGCACCTACGCCTATATACTTTTTTATTTTCCTTTTTTAGGTTTCTCTGCTGCCTATAGATCTTAATTAATATCTATTTTAAATATTCTTTCTTCCCCTCCCGCCCCCCATCCTCCCTCCCCTCCCCTCCCTTCCTCCATCCATTCTTCGAAGCTCTCCACCCTTCCAACCCTACACAGCGACAACCAACTAAATTATTGCAAATACCAAAGTAGTACAATTAAGTATATTGTCACAATCTTAGTATTGCACACATTATCATATGTTATAACATTCATCTATATTATTTGTTCTTTT
>JASEKS010000566.1:0-10661 GCA_030770415.1 Pleoardoris graminearum | reverse complement strand
ATTAAAAATAAAAAAAAAAAAAATAAGAGTAAAAAAAATAATAAAAAAAATAAAAAAAATTACTTAATAATAAAAATTTTTTTTTAAAAAAAAAGAAAAAAAGAGAAAATTTAAAAAAAAAAAGTAAATAAAAAAATTTAAAATATTTTAGGGGGGGTTATAAGTATAAATAAAAAAAAAAAAAAAAAAAAAAAAAAATAGATAGTAGATATACTATAGCGCTATAAAATAATTATATAAAACTATTAGAGAAGTTAGTAGTTATTATAAAAAAATTAAAAAATTTTATAAAAAATACTATATTATATTTTAATACTTAAATTACTATTAAAAAGGTTAAGGTTATTAGCACTAGTAAAAAAGTTATTATAATTATTAGGTAAAAAGCTTATTAAAAGTTAGTTAATTACGTAATATAGTAGAAGTTTAAATAGCTAGTCTAGAGTTATATAATATTATAGTAATAACTCTAAAAAAAAAGTATTTATTATTATATATATAAATATAAGCAAATTTTATATCTTAAATAAAAAGTTATAATACTTTAAAGTAGATTTCTAAAAATTGTCTATATTTATTAATTGTTAGCTACTTCTAAACCCTTTAGTAGGTAGCCCCTAAGTTAGTGTATTAAATATACTAGTCTTTTTCTTTAAAATAATTTCTTTTTAAATATTTTTAGGTATACTAGTTAAAAAGTTATATTATATTAAAAAAGACATTTTTTTTAATTAGTCTTTTTTGGTGTCACTCCCCTATATAACAGTATTTAAAATAGAAATTATAAGAATCTATTATAAGTATACTATAGATATTACTATATACTATGTTTATTTAACTTATTATATTACTAAAGGAAACTACGTAATAAATATCTAAAACTAGATTAGTGTAATAGTAGTTTTAGAGCTTATAAGCGCTACTTAAATATACTATACTATTAAAAAAATATCTTAACTTACCTAATTGTTTAATTTTTTAAATAAAAGCTCATAATTACTAATATAGTAGCTAAAAGCATTTTATAATAATAATACTATACTTATTTAAAAAAAATTATAAAACATATTTTTTAATTTATAGTATTACGAAGAGGGAACATTTAATATAAAAATAAAAACATTTAAAATTAATAATATTTATAATAAATTAGCTGTGACTAACTTTTTACTACTATTAGTAAAAAATTCGCACTTAATTAGGTAGAGTAGATATATATAATTTAAGTGTAAATATTAATATTTAAAAATAATAAAGTACTCTATTAAGTAGCATTTAAATTATTATTATAAATATAATAGTTATAGAGTTATTAAGAATTTAATATTGTTACCTTATTATTTTATACTAAGATATAAGTATTCTATATTATAAATAGTCTTTTAACGTTTTATTTACTTAATAGATATATTATTTTTTTTATTTCTTTATAACTACTTCTAAGATTTTACTTTTAGTTTTTTATAATCTAGTCTTATTTAACTTTTTTAATACATTAAGTATAAAGATATAAATATACTCCTTCTTTTTTTAAACCCCTTTTAGTTGCCCTAAGCCACTATAGCTATACTTTTTATTTAATTAATATATAAGTATTTTTTTACGTTTATCTATAGGAGCTGTAATAACTTAGTATATATCATGTCTCTATTTAATATAGGTAGGTAAAATAGAGGTACTATAACTAGGACTTAATAAGTATAGGGTTTTTTTTTAATTTTATTATAACTAGTAAAGTAATAACTTTATATATAATTTATTAAGTAATAGTAGTAATAACAGTAAGTTAATAATTATAAATTAATAATAAAGTATTTATAGATTATTATTTTAAGTAATATAAAATTATAGACTATATATAGCGTATTTAAAATAGTAAGTATAATAGCTTTTTTATCTTTCTATAAATACTATATATATATATATAAATTTTATAAACTTTACTTATAATTATATATATTAGTATACTAATCGAACAAATAGTGTGGCTGTAGTAGCTCGGGGCAACTAAAAAATTATAATTATAATCTTAATTTTATACTAGCGTATAATAATTAAATTAAGTAATCTTTAGTATATAATATAGGCTTTTACTAATAGTAATAACTAGTTAAATTATATTAAAAATAATTCTAATATCTATTTTTACGTACTATAACTAGCTAGTTTACTTAATAAACTAAATTTAATTAATTTTTTTAATTTTAATATAACTCTAACGAGCCTCTTTTTCTTTAAAATAGATATAATTTTTAACCTTAATAATACTTATAAAAATATTAATATTTACTTTATATTATAGCAGGGTAGCACAGTAGGCATGTTTCTAGAAATACTAAAATTTTTTAAATTTTTAAGGTCTTCTTGCGTATTAGGGGTTCGATTCCTTTTCTTATTATAGTATTCTTTAAACGAGCCTACTTTACTAGTAAAAAGTAGAGTTTTTAAAAGTACGGAATACTGCTAAAAAATTAATATAAAATTATAGAGAAGCCGAAATCTCTATATAAAACGCCTTATATTTAACAGTATTTTAGGCTAAATTGCTATCTAATATTAGATAAGATAAAAATCTATTCTTAAATAGGCTTAGCGTAGCGAACTAGGCCTAATTAGGTAATAGGTTAGTAGTTTAATATAATATTATTTAGTAATATAACCTATATATTAAAAAAAATTAGGAATTAAAGAGCCGATTCTAGTTTATTTAGGAGATAAAGCACTTTCCTTAAATAGTTAGGTAGCCTTAATATAAAAGGCTTATTTTTTTTTTAAAAAAAAAAAACTTTATATTATATAGTAATATAGTAAACTTTATAGTAGAATAATATAAAAAAAGTAAAACTTTTTTATTTAAAGTAGAAAATAGTAGTACTAGTAATAGTAGTACTTTAAAAATAAAAAAAAACTTTTTTAAAGTAGTAAAAGAAGCGAAGCTTTATTAAAAGAAATTAGTTAAATTAATTAAAATTATTTTAGCACAGGGATATATATATAAGTAAAAATAAAATAGATAATTAATAGGTAGTAGGTATACTATAGAGTTATAAAATAATTATATTAAACTATTAGAAAAGTTAGTAGTTATTATATAAAATAATTAAATAATTTTATAAAGTATATTATACTATATTTTACTGTAATACTTTAATTACTATTAAAAAGATTATAAATTATTAGCGCTAGTAAAAAAGTTATTATAGTTACTATATAAAAAGTTTATTAAGAATTAGTATTAATAACGTAATATAGTAAAAGTATAAATAGCTAGTTTAAAATTATATAATATTACAGTACTAACTTTAGAAAAAAGGTTAATATATAAATATATATTTACTTATAGTTTTCTTCTTTTAGGGTTATTACTATAACGTTACGCAACTCTAGACTAGTTATTTAAACTTTTATTATATTACGTAATTATTAACGCTAATTTATTTTAATAAGCTTTGTATATAGTAACTATAACGACTTTTCTACTAGCGCTAATAACCTATACCCTTTTTATATAGACAGCTATTAAAGTATTAAATAATATTATACCCTCTATAGGGCCTCTTCGTTTATTTAAAATAATTACTAACTTCTCTAATAGTAAGCTTTTATAACTACTTTACAGCGCTATAGCGTACTTTTTTTTTATTACCTATTCTACTCTTATATATACGTATAAATAATTTTAACTACTTTTAAAAGCTTTTTTTTTAAAGCTATGCCTATCTTTTTTATACTACCCTAAAGAACCCCTTTTTACCTATCCTTAAATATATATTACTTTTTATATTACTTAGTAAGCGTTTAGTACTCTTAAGTTATTATTTTACTAGTTTTATTATATTTGTATATTTGTATATTAATCGAACAAATAGTGTGGCTGGGGTGGCTGTATAGGCGACTAAAAGGGGTTTCAAAAAAGGAGGAGTATGTGTATACCTTTATTAGTTTTATTATATTACTATATAAGTATAAGCCGTAGATTTTATTAAAATTAAAAATTATTTTATATTTAAAAATAAAGAGTTGTATAGTAACTAACCTAAAACTAACAATATTAAAAAAAGCTAGTTTTTTAAAAAGACCCGGCCCTTTATGAAGACTGGCTTTTTTTATAAATTTATAATAATATTTTAGATAGTTCTTAATATAGCCCTATTAGTTATCTAGATTTTTAATAAAAATAAAAATTACTATTAATTTCTAGCTAATATCGATTATAATTATCGGGCACCTAAAAGTAAGCTTTAAAGTTCTCCTAGCTATAATAATTTAAAAAAAAAATATTTTAAAAGGTGTTATACAGCGTAGGAGAAAGAAAAAAACGTAATTTAAACGCGCTATATACGGCCTATAGTTCTATTTATAGTTTTACCTACGCGCTATTATTACTACTATAGTCTAATAAGTTATTAGTTAAGTTATTACTCTACTAGCTATAAATAAAATTTATAAAAATCCTATATTTAATAGGCCTTAAGTTATAGTGTCTTTATTTTTACCTACCTCTATATTAAGTAAGAATATAGTATATACTAAGTTAATATAGCTTCTATAGATAAACGTAAAGAAATATTTACTTATAGTAGTTTTATAATTATATATATATTATATTATATATTATTAGTTAATTTCAAGTTATAATGTTTTATTTATAGAGTTTTCGTAAATTTTTTATATAAATCTTAATTTTCTTATAAATGAAAATAGCTATTAACGTTCTAAAAAGATTATTTTAAAAAATAAATCTACTGCTAATTATATAGATTGCTTAGGAAGGATATAATTATTTAGTTAAATAATAAATTTAATACATATAATAAAAAATTAAAAGTATATAAAACGTTTTATATAATATTTAAAATATTATAACTTTAATTTTTAAAAAAATAAGATATTATTTATTATTATTAGTAATAAAAGTATATTAAAACATAATGTCTTATAAAAAACGTATAGAATAAATATAGTATAAAATAAAAATAGTAGGTATTTTACTTATATATAATAAATAAATAAAAAGTTAAAAGTCTTTATAATACTATAAAGATTATAAAACTAAACGTTATACAAAAAAAAATATTTATACCTTTTTTAGATTTATATATTTTTATATTTTTAATAATGGCGTCTTTACGGCTTTATAACTACAGGGAGAACATTAGGAAAACCTAAATCTAATAAGTTACCTTTTTTAAAATAATATAACTCTCTAGTTATAAGGCCTATATATATAAAAATAGTACTATTTTAAAAGGAAAGTCTAGTGGATTTTATTTACTCTATTAATAGCTAGTTAGTAAGCCCCTAAGGGGTAAAAGAATTTAGTAAATATAAAGAATTTATAGAATTATATTTTAGCCTATTATAACTTTTTATTTAAGGTGTAAAATTTGCTAGTTTTTATAAATATTATAATAGTATCTATAATATATAAGTATATAAAACATATTTATATATTTATATATTAATTATATATTTATATATTAATTATATATTCATGTATTAATTATATATTTACATATTAATTATATATTTATATATTAATTATATATTTATATATTAATTATATATTTATATATTAATTATATAATTATATATAAAAGTTGTTTTATTTATTTTTAATAATAAACTAATAAATAATAAATTACTAGTACTTAGTATAGTAGGCTTTAGCTTCTATAACTACTTTATAATAGTTCGGGAGGGATAAAATACAATTATTAATAATTTTTTATAGGGCAGGATGGCACAGTAGGCATTTGCCTAAAAATACTAAAATTTTTTAAATTTTTAAGGTCTTTTATATATTAAGAGTTTAATTCCTCTCTTTCTTGTAGGGTTTTTTAAACGCGCCTACTTTATATAGTAAAATATAAAATTTTTAAAACTACGGGGTACTGCTAGGAAATTAATATAAGGCTATAAGAAGCTAAAATTCTTATATAGAATACGTAATATCTAAAAATATTTTAAACTAATATTACTATCTAAAGTTAGACAAGATAAAAATCTATCCCTAATAGGCTTAGTGTAGCGAACTAAGTCTAATTAGGTTTATAATAAACTAGTAATTTAAGATTACTTTATTTAATAATATTAGTTTAAAATTAGAAAAAATATAGGCTATTAAAATATAAAGGTATACACATACTCCTCCATTTTAAAACCCCTTTTAGTCGCCTACACAGCTACTATAGCCACACCCTTTTATTTAATTAATATATAAATATATAGGCTATTAAAATAAAAAAACGTTTATAAGGACTTTAAAAAGGGATATATAGATATTTCCTAATTAGGTAGGTATACTAAAAATTAGTGTCAATTTTTTTTTTACAAAAAAAAAACTTTTATAGTATATTATTCTATATATCTATTATAGCTCTTTTAAAAGACTTTATACTTTTCAGACTTAATTTTATACCTAAATTAGTTTTTTTATTATTATTTAGTCTAGATATTAAATAATTTTATATATTTTCTATAGGGTCTAAAGTAGGGCTATAGATTAAGTAAGAAAAAAGTTTAATCTTATTATTTTTAATCTACTTTAAAACGTTTATTATTTTATAAATGGGAGCGTTATTTTTTTTTAAAATTACTAACCGAAATTATTATTAATATTAAGATTATATTTATTATATAATATGATATAATATATATATATATATATATATTATCGCGAAAAGATATCTTAAAGCTTATATTACTAGTTTATTAAACTCTATAAAACAGAGGATTTATTTCTCTTTTACGTATATATAATACGACTCTTTAGCACTTTTTTTTATATAAGTAGTTTTAATTCTTTAATTTTAGAAACTAATAATTTTTAGCTTACTTTTTATTTTATAGTTATAAGCCCGACGTTTTATAAATAAAAGAATTTTTTTTTTATATACCTAATTATTAGAAATCCTAGTTTTGAAAACGCTAATTGATTTTTTAATTTTTTAATTTAGAGCTTTTAGTACTATAGACCTAGTAAGTATTATTTTATTTATATACTAATAATAATCTATATCTTTAGCTATTAAACGCTTAGTAACTCTTATAACTAAAAATTTTTTAAGCGTTATAATAATTAAAGCTATTTTATTCTTTTTAATTAATAATATCTATTTTATTAATTCTGTGAGCTAGCTAACTTAGTATATATAGTTTAAAGTATAGTATATACTTTATAGTATTTAAAATCTTATTAATCCTAACCTTAAAAATATTAATAATTTTAATAATTTACTTTTAATACTAAAGCTTTTACGTGTTAGAAAAGTATTTAAAGCTGAAATTATAAAAATCTACTATAATTATACTATTAAGAAAGCTATATACTAAGTCTCCTTAACAGACTATACTACTAAATAAACTAAGTAATAAATATTTAAAACTAGATTAGTATAATAGTAGCTTTAGAGCTTATAAGCGCTACTTAAATATATTACGCTATGAAGGGGGATATTTTAACTTACTTAATTATTTATTTCTTTAAATAAGAGCTCTTAACTACTAATGTAGTAGCTAAGAATATTTGACAATAATAATACTATACTTATTTAAATAAAGTAGAGTATAAAAGAATAATTTTTAAATTATAGTATTATAAATAGAAAGCTCTTTATATAAAGGTAAAAATATATAAACTTAATAATACTTAAAATAAGTTAGCTATTACTAACTTTTTTACTACTATAGATAAGAAATTAGCACCTAATTAGGTAAAACAGATATATATAATTTAAGTCTAAAAATTAATATTTAAAAGTAAAGAGCTCTCTCTAACAAAAGTTAAAAAGATCTTTTAAGTAGTATTATAAAATAGAGCTATTAAGTTAAATTTTAAAAGCTTTAGGATTTTTATAATACTTAATAAATAAAGCTTATTTTTTTAATTAAATAGCTTATAGCTAAAAAATAAGAGTAAATTATACTAATACTTTTCTAAACCTAAAAAGTATTATTAGAAATCTACTAAGTACTATTACCTATTCTTAGTATTAATAAATATTTATACTAGTTAGACTGTACTGGTTGTTAAAAAGAATAAAAATATTTTTTTAAGAATTTTAAATTTAATATATTTACAGCTCTTTGTAATATACTTAAAAAGAATTAGCTTAAGAGGAATATCTTATAAAATAAAAAATCTAATAAGCTATAATTTCTTAGCTCTATAGTATATATAATTATTAATTCTTTACTTATTATAAGTAGTAAATTGAAATAAAGTAATAGTATATATTTTATATAAAATTATAATACCTATACGCTTTTTTAAAATATTATTTTTAATTATAGTTCTACTTTATATTATATAAATAATAAATTACTACTTATTCTAAAATCTTTTAAAAAAGCTAATAGTATTTATACTATTAAGATTAAAAAATAAGCTTTTCTAATTTTAAGTATAAGAACCTAAATAATTAAACATATTTTAAACGGCCTAAACAGAAATTCTATAAAAGATTTTATCTAAATATACTATTTAAAACTTACTTATATAATAAAGAACTTTAGTACTTAGACTTAAATAATATACTATGTATAAGATTTTTAAAATAGAGTTTTATAGTTATAATACTTATTTATAAGTATAACCTTATATGTATTAAATATAAGCCTTTATCTATTTATCTCTTAGTTTAGAGCGTAATACTAATATATTAAAAATTTTATTTATAGTTAATATATCTACAGATTAATACTATGGATATATAATACTAAAACGTATAATATTTACATTAAAAAGTTCTATATACTTTAGTCTATAAAGCGTAAAATATATATATTTTAAGTACTAAACGTATATATTATAAATAAAATTTTTATATATATACAACTTAGTTAATCTTTAAAAAACAAAAAAAAATATTATTTTAACTATATTAGTATATTTTATAGAATCTCTTTAATATACCTAAAAGAAGACTTAAAGAGTAGTATATATTATTGATTAAAAATAACTATAGTAAGAAGATTTATATATAAAGTCTATAGATAAAGTTACTTTTAATACTTTTAAAAGTATTTTTAAGTTTTACCACGTAGGTATATACCTAGTATAAACTTAAAATTATAAAATCTTTTTAAAATAATAAAAATACTACTTATATATAGCACTAACGATTATATTTTAAAAAATAAATAAAAACGCTTAATATAAGTATTAAAATACTACCTCTCTATATATATAAGCTAAAGAGCGGCGCTAAATACGTTAATTTAAACATTATTAATAAAGCTATTACTATAAAATATAGTATAAACTTACTAAAGAAGCTTTAGTTAAACATTATAAAAGTAATTATAAAATTTTATAATATTAGTCTAGTGGTTTCCAAAACTATATAATTTTTAAATAAAATTTTTTATGGCTAGTTTCGGTAGTATTTTTATTACTATAAATCTAAGCTTCTAATGTACAAAAGAGTAGATTTACGTGTAAATTAAAGTAATATATATACCTTTAATTATCGCGTATAGCTACTAAATAAAAATTATATAATTAGCTGTAATAGGTATAGATTTAAAATAAATTTACGTATCTATATTTAGTATTTAGTTAATTAAATAGCTTTTAATATTTATAAAATATAAATACTATTACTTAACAATATTATTATAATGCGTAATATTACGTTTAATAAAACTGTTTTTTATATAAGAAAAGAAGATTAGCCAATTTCTTAAAAACAGACAATAAAATTTATAGATATGTTATATACTATTAAGATTATAAATAAAGGCAAAGTATTTAATAAAATTTTTAATACGTAAGTCCATAATTTTAGTAAGCTAAAAATTAGTAAAAATATTATATAACTTAAATAGTAGCTAAAGAGTATTTTAATATAAGTTTTATTTTATTTTATTAGCTAGTTAGTTAAGTAAATCTTTATATAAGTAATATATATATAAGCTATTAGTATAATAAACTAATAGCTATAAATTTATATAGTATATAATATAGATATTAGTCTAATCTTTTTTTAGCCTACTCTAGAACTTAAAGAACTTAAAAGTATAAATTTAAAAAAAAATAAATACTTTAATATTTTTTATAAAGTGTATTTTAATAAAAAAGTATAATACTTTAAGGTAAAAAGTCTATTAAATTTTTATATAGTAAATAAACGCTTATTTAATACTATTACTTAAATTTGCAAAATAGAGCTCCTCTTTATAAGTAAAATAATTAAAATATTTATTTATAAAATGCGGGGACTTATAAGGGACTATAGCCTAACTATCTTGCCCTTAAGGGTAATCGGGATACGCAAAGTCGCTGTCGGCATACCTATAAACGTTATTAGCTAACTGTACCCTATAAGCTACGCTACTAAGAACGAACGCTGCCCTAGCATTTACGATATACTAGATCGTATTTTACAATTTTAATAATAATAACTTTAATAATAAAGATATAGTAGAGTAGGTGTATTATAGTATAGTAGTACTATAGCAGCCTAGCCCGAAAAAAAAAAGGAGTAGAGGTGATAATAGCCCTACACTAAAGTACTAAACTTTAGTACGCTAAACTATATATTAAGCTATATATTAAGCTATATATTAAGCTATATATTAAGCTATATATTAAGCTATATATTAAGCTATATATTAAGCTATATATTAAGCTATATATTAAGCTATATATTAAGCTA
>JASEKS010000565.1:7500-10862 GCA_030770415.1 Pleoardoris graminearum | reverse complement strand
AAAATAAAAAAAAAATAAAAAAAAAAAAAAAAAAAAAAAAAAAAAAAAAAAAAAAAAATATAATATAGTTATATAAGATAAAAATTAAAAAATAAAATTAAATATAATAATAAAAAAAAAAAAAAAAAAAAAAAAAAAAAAAAAAGAAGAAGAAAAAAAAAAAAAAAAAAAAAAAAAAAAAAAAAAAAAAAAAAAATATAGGCTAAAAAGGTTATTTCCCTAGATATAGTTAAAAAATAAGCGTATATAATAAAAAAAAAAAAAAAAAAAGTTTAGGTTTTAGATATAGCATTTATATTTAACTTATTTTTATTTTATTTAAAAACCTTACTTAGCTCTTTTTTTTTTATATAGGTATTACTTATAGTATTATATAGTAATTTATTATTACTTAAACTAGTTTTATTATTAGACTTAGGCCTATTTTTACTCTATATATAGTACTTTTTTTTTATTTTTTTATATTAGTATTATAGTACTATAAGTTTAATTATAAATAAAAACTACTACTACTACTAAAGTTACGCTAAAATAGTTACTTTAATAAATTTTTTTACCTAATCTATAGTAGTTATTATAATAGTTAAAACTATATATTTTTTAAGTCTATAATAAACTATTTTATATATTTATACTTTACTAGTAGTAGACCGTTATAAGTATTTATAAACTTTAGGGGATCTAAATATATAAAAACTAAAAAATTTATATTTTAATTAATATAGATTTTATTACTACTATTTTTACTTTAATAAGTTTTATTTAATTAAGTATATTATAATATATAAATTTTTTTACTATAAGTAGTTATACTATATTTTATAGTATTCTTACATATATTAACTATTTTAGTATATAAATTATAATTTTTTTTTAATATAAGTAAAGATTATTAGTATAGTAGAGTAGATAAATATTTATTATATATTTATAATTAAATATATAAAAATATTAGTAGCGTAAATAAAATAAATATTATAGTTATAATAAAAATAACTCTAAATATTAAAACTATAAATAGCTAAGAGTTTAGAAAAGTATAATAAGTATATAAGTTTAAAAATAGTATAGTTATAATTTTTTTAATAAAATTAATAACCTACTATTAAAATAATTAATAAAATAGTAGGTTTACGTAAGTAGCTCTTTATTAATAATAGAAATAGAGATTAAAAAAGGTAAAAAAAAAAATAGATAATAGAGTTATAATATAGATATATACTATTATATATTATAATATTTTATTTTTATTACTAAAGAAAGAGAAAATACCGAAAAAAGAATTTATAAAATATAATAAAATAAATTATATACTGCTACTAGAAGCCTATTATAATATATTTAAATATTTTTTTCTTTTTGGGGGCCTTCTTTAACTAAGGCTATATATAGTAAAGGTAGGTAAACTTTACTTTTTACTTACTATTATTAGCTTAGAGAGAAAAAAAAGTTTAAATAAATTTTTATACTAATAGTACGTTTGTATATATATATACTAATATAATATATAAGTATTAGGGCGAGATAATATAATATAAAAAGAGCCTTAAAAAAAAAAACTTAACTAACGCTTTAGAGGTATAAAAGGTAAAATATAATAAATATTTATAGTAGGGTAGAAAAAGCATATTTAATACACTATATAATAGTTAAGTATAAAATAGTTTATATTAAAATAGGTTAGTTTAGGTAAAATAAGAAATAATATAAGTTTATATATATATACTCCCTATTCTATCTATTTTTATATTAGATTTAATAGGTAGTGTCTAGTATAGAAAAAATTTAAGAGCTATTTTAAAATATTTATTTACTAAATCTCTATCTACGCGGAGTAGGCCCTTTTATTATAATTTAATTTTATATTTAATAAGTAAGTCTTAGATATAAAACTTAGTACGTAAATTTAGATTAACTAAAATAGTAATAAAATTAATAATATACTTAAAAACTTATTTTAGTATTTTTTAGTTATAATTAATAAGCGTATAAATAAACTATTAGGTAAATATATTAATAGAATACTTAAGGTAACTATTATATTATACTCTTTATACTTATTCCTAATATAAATACGGCGGTAGGTAATTATATTTAAAATATTATTAATTTTTAACTAAATACTATAGAATCGTAGAGATAAGGCGTAAAAAAGAGTAGTATATTAATAATACTTACTAATAGGTATTTAAGTATTTATTTAAATAACTTAGGTCTAGATAAAATATATTTTAATAATATTAAGTACTATAATATACTATAGCTTTAGTATAGTACAGAACTATAAGTTAAATAATTAGTAATAATATATTACTAATATAAGTAAAATATATATAATAAATTTAAAATAATTATTATAATATTATAGTACCTTTTTTTTAGTAAATAATAAATTAATATATTAATTAAAATTTATATATACTCTTATATAACTTTCCTATTATAATAAAAGTATAATAAAATATAGGGAATACGCTCGCTATAATACTTAATATATATTAAATAATAAGTTGCTTATTTTTTTATTACACTTTACTTTTACTCTAGCCCTATTATATAAACTATAGAGCTTCTAGTAATAGGCCTATATATAGTAATAAATTAAGGGTGCTTATAATATAAATATATAGTAACTAATAGGTATTATATTAAAATTTAAACTTACTTATAAATATAAATAGCCCTTATATAAATAGATATAATATTTACGGCTATTACTATACTAATAAGTATATCTTTTATAGTTATTTTAAGCTAGAGTTAAGGTAGTAGTTATAGCGTCTTTATATAAATAAATATAAAAATTAAAATAAAAAAAAGTTAAACGTAAAATAGTACTAAATTAAATTAACTTTTATATAACTTTTACCTTTCTCTTTTATATAATAAAATAATAAGTAGGTTATTCTACGCGTATTTAATAACTTATTTATAAATAAAAGTTATTATACTTAATAATTCTTTTAATAAAAACTATATATTTTTTTAATACTATAGCGTAAATATACTTTAAATACTAGTACTTACTATACCTATAAAGAATATAGGGGGTAAATAGGTAATATAAAATATAACTTATATAAATATATATTTAAAAAAAAGGTATAACTAGCGCTTAAAAATAAGTAAAAAAAAAAATACGGCTACTAAGAGCCGTAAAAATATATAATAATAAAGGGCCTAAAAAAGAGGTAGTATAGCCAGCGCTTCTAGAAAGAAAAAATATAAAAAAAAAAGTATAGTAAGCGTTTTAGTTTAGTAAAAAAAGAAAAGATATAACTAGTACTATAAAGTTATATAATAGAAACGTAGTAAGTATATTATAATAATTTTTAAAAGTAAATACTATTTATATTATAAAA
>JASEKS010000565.1:0-2500 GCA_030770415.1 Pleoardoris graminearum | reverse complement strand
AAAAATAGGCTAGTAGATAATTTATATTATAGTCTAAGCAGTTTCTATAAGTATTATTTATACTTTTTAAAAAGGTAATATATTTAATTATTTTTTTATAAAGTTTATATTATAAATAGAAAATCGTACTATAGAGTATATTTTAAAACTTATTATTACCTTTTAAGGTAATTATAAGTAACTATAGAGAAGTTTATTTTAATAGTTTAATAGTAATAGCGCCTAATAAATAAAAGAAAATCTAGTTAAAATTAATATAGGTTTTATATATTATAGGCCATTTTATTATTTAGATAGTAATTAATATTATATATCTAAAAATAATAATAAAAATAAATTAGAGTTAATAGGTAAGAGAGGTAGAGTAGGGGAGAGGGCTAAAGATTTTTTTTTTTTTTTTTTTTTTTTTTACTTATATATAGTTTAAAACTAGCGGCGCGTATATAGCCTAAATAAATAAATTAAATTTTTTATTATATAAAACTATTTATAATATTATTAGTAATTATTTATATTTTTAAAACTAGCCCTAGTAATTATATAGATAAACTATTTTAATAATTTTAAAAAGTATAATAATTATATCTAGTACTAATTAATTAGGTAAAAGTAGATATTAGTATATAATTATTAGATAACTATTATTTTTATTTACTATTATCTTAAGTATTTTTAAATTTACTTATATTTAGAAGTAATTTAATTATAATAAATATTTATTTTTTATTTTTTATTTATATACTAGATAAAACCGTATAACTTATTTTATTTAAAAGAGGAAGTTACTATTTAGTAACTCGTTTAGGCGGTTACTAAATATATTAATATTATTACTTCTTATACTAGTAAAACTTATCTACGATTTAAAGAGTATATATTTATAATTTATTTACTTATTATTTATAAAAAAACTAAAAGTAGTTATAAAAAAAAGGTAGTTAATATTAAATTACTTAAGTTTATTTAACGTAAAGGGTATAAGTAAATAAAAAATTAGTAATAAAAATAAAAAAATAATTAATAATTATAAAAATTTAATAATACTAAAACTATAAATTATATTATAAAAAAGTATTTAGTAGAGTTTTTAGTAAAAGAAACTAATAGTTTAGTTTACTAAAGTATAAAATATAATAGTGTCTCTATTACTAATTACTTATTTAATATAATTAGTAAAATAAAACTACTAAATAGAGTAAAAAAAAAAAAGTAGCTCTATCCTATCTAGAGGGATAGGATAAGTAAAGAGTTATATAGAGAAATAAAAGCTAGTAGTTTATATAAAATATTAAATATAAGTATTTTAAATATAGATAGGGCTAATTAAAAAAAATAAAATAATTTAGATAAGTAAATTAGTATTAAAACTAAAGACTATAAAAGCGTTATAAATAGTATTATATAACTAGTAAAAAAAGCTAGTATTTATAGATAGCGTAGTAGAATTTATAAAAAATAAAAAATATAATTAGTAAGCTATCTAATACTTTTAAAGAGAAAAAAAAAAAAAAATTTATTATTACGTATATGTATTACGTATAGTATAGTATAAGTATATATAATAATTATTTTTTTATATTACTATTATTTAGTAGTTAAGTTTAAATAGTTAATATATTAATAATAACGTAACACTTTTATATATTTTAAACTATAATATAAGGGGAAATAGAGTAGTAAATATATTTTAAAATATATTAAATAATAAGTAAATCTTACTATATAATTTAATTATTATATATAATATATATATAACAGTAGATAAAAATAAAAGTAAAAATAACTATAAAAGGTAAATAAATAAAAATATTATATAAGACCTTAATTAAAAGTTTTTAAAGTATATTATAAACTATAGTAAAAGTAATAAGTAAAAAAAATAAAAAAAGAGAAAGAGAGTAAAAGATAAAAAAAAAAAATAATATATATAAAAATAAATAAAAAATAAGTAAAAATTAATTTTATAAATACTATAGTAAGTATAATATTAAAACTATTTATAAATAGTAATATAATTTAATAATATTATAAAAAGTTTTTATTTTAGTACTAGTTTTAATTAGTAATATACTTATTATATAGTTATTATAATTATTCTTTACTATTTATATACACTACGTATATTATTATATATTTTTTAATAATATTAACTTCTATATAAAAAGTTATTAAATTATATATACTAGTACTATTTATAAATAGTATACTCTATATTTAATTATATTTATTATTAATATTAATATAATTAAAAATAATATCTTTTATACCCGATAAAATCTAATAAAATAAATAATAATATATACTATTTTAAGATTTATAATAAAAATAAACTTACAAAAAAAAAAAAAAAAAAAAAAAAAAAAAATTTTTAAAAAAAAAAAAAAAAAAAAAAAAAAAAAAAAAAAAAATAAAAAAAAAAAAAAATAAAAAAAATATAAAAAATAAATTTTTTTTAATTTAATATAATTAAAATAATAAAAAAAAATTAAATATATAATAT
>JASEKS010000563.1:0-11072 GCA_030770415.1 Pleoardoris graminearum | reverse complement strand
ATTATTATTATTATTATTATTATTATTATTATTATTATTATTATTATTATTATTATTATTATTATTATTATTATTATTATTATTATTATTATTATTATTATTATTATTATTATTATTATTATTATAAAGATTACTAGTAAGAATAGCTGAAGCCTGTCTAACTAAAAGAATTAATAAAAAAATTATTATAATAAAATATTAAAAAATACTCTTAGGGCTCTATTAACAGAAAAGAAGATTAAATATAATAATAAATAAATAAAAGAAATCCTACAGGGGGGTGACAAAAAAAAAGATTAATTAAAAAGGTAGCATTTTTAAAAATTTATATAAAATTTAATAATAGGCCTAAAAATACGGGAATAATACCGTTTTAAAGAGAAAATCATAGAGAATAATATAAGAGTTTTACTTACTACTTATTAATTACGTGTAATAAATTAAAATTACGTAAATAAGATAATACTTTAAATCCTATTTTTATGTTTCTTTAACTTTCTAGTTAGTAAATATATTTAACTAAAATTTTAATTATACTCTTTCAGGCCTAGTATAGGATACGTAACTAGTTTTTCGAAGTATATTAGTTATCTAATTATATAATTATATTAATAATAAAAATTTAGTTTATACTTATATAATTACTATTTACGTAATATATTATTAATATTATAGTATATTATAATATCTTTTATTTTTATAAACCTAAACGTTAATTTTTTTAAAATAGCACTAAATTTTATAAAACTTAAATCTAAAGTTAAACTTTTTTTAAAAGTAAATAATTCTTCTTCTTTAATTGCTACTATTTTAAATAAGTTTTAATAAAGTATTTATAATACTATATAAAGAATTAAAAGAAAGGAGAAAGTTAATTATAATATAAAAAAGATTAAAAGGGGTAGAGTTTCTAAAATAACTTAAAGAAAAAAAGAGTTATTAATAGAGACTTAACTAGAAGTTCTAAAAAAGAATATAAAAAACTATTAATAGTAAATAGTTTAAATATTATAAAAAGGACTTTATAAAGAGATTTAAAAGAGGAGGATTATAGTATTAATATAAGTAAAAAAAACCTATAATTAACAAAGAAAAGGTTAAAAAAAGATTAAAATACGCTAAAGAAAATAAAAAAAATATTAAAAATATAAATTTAAAAAAATAATATTTTCTAATAAGTTAGTAATATAAAGGGGACAACAGAATAGATAATATTATAAAAAAAGGAGTAATAATAGAGTTAGAAGAGAACTAGCTGTTAGCTAATTATAAAGTAAGTCATTTTAATTTTTTAAAATATTAAAATATATAACTTTTTATATATTTTTAAGTTACAGTCTTAGTTTTTTAATATTAATTATAGTAATTATTTTATAGGATAAGACTTTAAACTATAAGTTTAGGGTGTAATTTAGATAGGAGGTAGAAGTAATTTAGTATTTACTAAAATATTTAATTTTTTTACTTCTTTTACTAGTAAGGACTGTATAAATAAAGTCCTTATACCTAAAGTTAAACCCTTAATAAAAAGGGGTAGGTTATATAACTTTTTTTTACCCCATTTTTTATTAATATAATAATATAATAATATAATAATATATATATTATTATATTATATTACAATTATAAACTTTATATTAATATTAATTTAGGTTAGTAATTTTAATAAGACAACGTCCCTATTTATAAAATAAAGGACGTTTTAAACTAGTTTAAAAATAATAAAATTATACTATTTTCTTACCTAGCCTATAGCCCTAATTTAGCCTCTATAGAAAATATATAGGATTATTTAAAATAAGAGCTAAATAAAAATAAAAAGGCTAATTTAGGTATAGGATCTAGTATATAAAGTATAGAGGTCTTTAAAAGAGTTATTATATAAAAGTAGAATAATGTACTATAAGAAGTTATTAATAACTGTATTTTATTTCTTTCTAACCGTTATAAAGTAATTATAGAAGCTAAAGGCTACTATACTAAATATTAGTAATTTTTTATTTATTAGTTTATTATTAAAAATATAAAAAAGTGACTTTTATATATAATTATATAATTAATATATAAATATATAAAAATATTTAATATACTAATAAAACTTAGTATCTATTATTATATATATAAATATAAGCTAATTTTACACCTTAAATAGAAAGTTATATTAACTTAAAGTAGGGTTTTAAAAATTTTTTATATTTACTAATTTTTTTTTAACTCCTAAACCCCTTAGTAAGCAGCCTTTAATAGAGTAAATAGAATCTACTAGTCTTTTTTTTTAAAATAGTATTTTTTCGTATTTTTAGGACCCCTAGGTAAAAAGTTATATTATTTTAAAAAGGGTATCTTTTTTAATTAATCTTTTTTTTGTCACCCCCCTGTAAGGTATAATAATAATAAAGCGAAGGTAAAGACGAGTTATAATAATAATAAATAAAGGTATACACATACTCCTCCTTTTTAAAATCCCTTTTAGACGCCTACACAGCTACTATAGGTACATTCTTTTATTTAATAAATATATACATACAAATATAATAAAAATAAAATAAAAATAAAATAAAAAATATAATAGTAACGCTTTTTATAAGTAGTCTTTATAAAACGATAAATAGAAAATACTTAATCTTTAACTAGAATATTAAAAAAAATTTATATTAAATATTAGCGGAGATACTTAGGAATAAAAATAAAAACTTATAGTAATTTGTTAATGAATATACTTAAAACGCTTAAATATAGTATTAGTTTATAGCTAACTTCTAGTAGATAAGATTAAAAGTAATATTAGTAATAAAAATAAGCTACTAGACCTGGCTATTACGCCGGCCCGGAATATTAAAAAAAAATATAAAAGTTAAAGTATTTTTAGTAAGTAAGCTATAATTATATCTAGGAACCGTTTTAATATACGAAGTAGATATTTAAAAAAATTATTTTATAATTCTTTTACTTAAGATATATATATATTTATATATTAATCGAATAAATAGTGTGGCTGTAGTGGCTTCGAGTAACTACAAGGGGTTTTAAAAAAGAAGAAGTATATTTTACTTAACATAATATTATAAAGGTTTTTAAAATTATAATAAAGGTAATAAAACTTATTATAAAACTAATAGTAAATATTAGCTATAAAACGTCCGGTAATTATATTATATATTCTTTAAATAGTAATATAGCTATTATTATTTATATATTTAATTATATAATAATAATTATAGAGGAAAAACGAGCTAAAAATTACTAGTTTCTATAATTAAAAAATTAGGACTACTTTTATAAAAGAAAGCGCTTAAAAGTTATATTATATATATATAAAGGAGAAATGAATCTTTTGTCCTAAAGAGTTTTATAAACTAGTAATATAAGTTGTAAAGTATTTTTTTATAATATACCCTCTAGTTAAGCTAGTAGAAACAGCTTAACTATTTAAGTAGTTTAAAATTAATTTTTTTAAACTTATAGCTGCTATAAAATTACTTTTAAAAAGAGCTTTTCTAAGTAGACTTTTAGCGGGTAGTGTTACTAAGTAATAAAACTGTAAAATAAGAGACTAATTATAGTAGATACGCTAGTATTTAGTAGTATAAATAGTATTTATATAATTTTTTACTAACTTTTTTAAAACATTTTTTACTTTTTTTTTTCTTTTTATTATTACTTCTACGCGCTTTTATACCCTCTACCTCTTATTATAACTCTTAGTCTTTTTTTTAATAGCTTCTTAAGCTCCCTAATTATTATAAAGGAAATAAATTAATTATTTATATTACTATTACTATAGCTATAGTAAATTATAATACTTTTTTTAATTTTTATTTTTAGAGTGTTTTTAAATTTTTAATTTTTTCTCTTAAACACTCTACTAATTTCTATTTAATAAATTAAAGCGGAGTTTTTTAATACCTTTTTAAATATAATAGTTAATAGTCTAATTATAGTTAAAAGTAATTAGTATTTTAAGTATCTTAAGTATATTAAAGTTAGTAAAGAGCTAATAAAACTATATTCTTTAGCTTCTAGCTTTATATTTTAGTCTATTTTTAAGCGTATAATTACGCTCTATATAAAGTAGGTAAAAAAAAAATTATAGTTGTAAAGTGCGCTAATAATAAATAGTTTAGTAGAGCTAAGATACTATTTAGCTTTAGCTAGAAATTTTTACAACTTAGCTAGAAATTCCTATATTATAATATTTAGAAACTCTTTTACTCTTTTTATAAAAAAAATACGCTACTACTCTATACTTTAAAAAATTATTTTTAATTTTTATCTTATAAAGGTCTGTTGGGTTTTTTAATTTTTATTATAGTTTAAAAAGATTTATAGTTTTTTAAAGTGTTAGAAAATAATTCCTCTATACTACTATTTAGTTATTTTAATAATTCTTCTAGTTTTACGCTTATATTACGCCTCTAAATAACTATTTAAAAGCTAGTTTAAAAGTATATAATATCCCTATAGAAAGCTTAATACTAATAAAAAATTAATTAGACTTTTAAAATTATTAATTTTATTTAACTTATTCTCTTTATTTGGCTTTTTTAAGCGTAGAGTACTATTTACACTTTTTTTAATTTAGTTTTTCTAAGCTCTACTAAGTTAAGTTTAAAAAATAGACTACGCCCTATAGTAACTAAAAATAAATTTAAAAAAACAAAAAAAAATAATAATAGTAAACTATTTGCTTTCTAGACTCTATTATACTGTAAAAATAAAAGTAATATTAGTAAAAAATATTTTAAGCTTCTTAGTTTATAGATTTTTTAAGCTTTATCTATCCTTTTATATTAGAATTAAAAATATTATAAAACTATTAGACAGTCTCTATATAGCTTAATATTATTAATAAATTATAAAATTAAAACGCCTTATATTATATTTTTATTATTTAAATAGTACTTGATCTAGTAAGAGTAATAGTAGTTATTATAATACTAAAAAGCTAAGCTTTTATTACTAAATATCTAAAAGCGAATATAGCTATAAACTAATATATATACTAATATTTTAATTTACAAAATTAAAAAAAATTATATACTTACTATTACAGTTCTATCTACGTATAAAAAATTATTAAGTACTTTTTATTTTACTATAAGCCGCTGTATAGTAAAAAGGTAAAAAAGCTTACTTATAAAAAGATATAATCTTTTAATTTACTTTTTTTAATTTTTACTAACGTATATCTTATAAAATATAAAGCTTAATAAATTATAGATAGCTATTAGGTAAATAATTAAATTAAATAAAATTTTAAGCGGTAATTCTATAAATAATATTTTTAATAATATTATTTTACGCCGCGCTTAAGCTATTTAAAAATTTAGTAAGCTAGTTAAGTTATTAATTTATTAAACGTTTTTATTAGAGTTATTATATAATTTTTATTATTTTTTTATTTTTTTTACTCTTTTATTATAGAGTTTTTCTAAGTAGTACGGTTTTAAATTATTATTATAAATAGTAGCTTAAGAGTTATTTAATAATTAATTTAATACGCCTTACGTTCTATTATTATATAATTTTTTAAAGTTCTGTTTAGTAATTTGTTCTTTTATATTTTTAAGATTTAGTTACTCTTTAAATCTCTAAAATTACTAAATTATAAAAGCTTTTATTAATCTATTAGCTAGTATATTACTTATCTAAAAGTATTTAATCTTAAAACTTTTTTTAAATACTTTTATCGTAGCTATATATTCTGTATATTTATATAGCGTAAATAAGTAGTTATATACTCTTTTTTACCTATAACTAGTCTAATTATTTATTAATTATTATAAAATATACGCTACGTAGCTTTGAAATCTAAAGTAAGTTTTTTAAAAAAGCGTTTTAGAGCTATTATTTTTTTTACTTATATATTTAAGCGTAAGGAGCTTTGTTTTAGTAGTTAATATTATAATAGTAGCCTATTTTACTACTTTGTAAATAATTATACCCCTAAATAATATTATAATATAGTTATATGAAAACCGCCCACCCTCTAAATTATTTATAAATAAAGTGTTTAAATAAATAATAAGTTTTAGGTTTTTATATACGCTATATTAAATTACCTAAAAATAAAATTTATAAAAAAAATATAATTATACGTGCTACTATAGTAAAATACCCTTTACTTAAATTAATTAAAACATAAAAAAGTTTTAAGATAGTAAATACTATATTTAGTTATATTATAATAGTAATATAAAATATAGATCTAATACGCTCTTAATATACTTTAATTTTAGCTTTTATTACTTCTCTCTTATTTTTAACTAGCTTTTCTAATAGTAAAGGCGTTGGTAGAAAAAGTACTAAATTAGTTACTTTAAATTTTTTTATAATTTTTTTAATATATAAATTATAGATTAGTGTAATTATTTAATTTTCTTAATTTCTAATTACTTATATTTTAAAATACTATTTTATAGTTTTATATACTTTTATTTTATATATCCCTAAGAGCTTATTACGCAGTTTAAAAGCTTTTTATTAATAAATTTTATAGTATAAAAGTAGAATATTATTTATATAAAAAAAGTATAAAGATTTTATAATCTGTATTAAAGAATAAGTAAAACTTTTCTTTTAAGTAGATAAAACTAAGCTTAGCTAAAGTACTAAAAAATTCTTTATACTATAGTATAGGTAAGTCTTATAGACTATATAAAACTTAATTAAGCTTTATATAACTACCCCCTTATTTATAATTATTAAGTAGTTTATACTATACTAGATCTAAGGGGTTAATTAGTATATTAAGAAACGTACTAATAATATTAAGCTATAAATTTTTTAAATTAAACTCTACTATATATATTTATATACTAATCGAATAAATAGTGTAGCTGTAGTAGCTTAAGGCAACTAAAAGGGTTTTAAAAAAAGAGGAGTATATATATACCTTTTTACTTAATATATTAAAAAAGTTAAGTAAGGCTAAATTAAAAAAGGTATAGTACTGCGCTAGCTACTAATATACTAGTATACTTAGCGCGCCCCCCCTAAAAAAATATTAAATTAAAAAAGTAAAAAAAGTTTAGTAAAAATGCTATATTTATTAGTAGAAAAGAGATACGTAGGGTATAATAATTATTACTATTTATATATTTCTCCTCTATCTTTCTTACAGTTAATACAGTTAAACGTTTATTAAATAAAAGAAATATACTTACTAAAATATTCTTTAAGCGTAAAGGTATATTATAGTATATATACTAAACCTACTACTAATAGTGTCTAGCTCCTATATAGTATAGTTCTCCTCTTATTAATACTAATAAATACCTAGTAATTAATCTTAAGATATCTAGTATACTTAACTAAGCTTTTTCTATAATATTCTTTTACGTTACGGGCGATAAAGATATAACTTTAGTAAATACTTACTAGTATAGATACCTTATTTATCTAAAGGTAACTAATTTATCTATTTAGTAGCGGACAGAGAAGTTAATTATAATTTATTAAATAAAGTTATAGCTATTCTTAATAATAGATACTAGCTTAATAAGTTAATTAGATTATTAATAAAGGAAGCGGTTAAAGTTATAAATATTAAGTTAGTATTATTAGCGGCGGCGGCTTTAACAGCAGCAGCTTTAATAAATAAAAATTTAGTAAAAGTAGAAGTTACTATAATAAAAGTAAAAAAGATAAAAAAAATATAATATATAGTTTGTAGTAAAGTTAATAAGTAAAATAAGTATTTTATAAATATAGTAGGTACTCTTTAGCGTAAAAAATATAGTAGAGGCAAAGGCAAAGGCGGCAGTATTAGTAAAAGTAATAGTAAAAGTAATAGTAATAGCGGAGATAAAAGTAATAGTAAAAATATATTAAGAGTAATTAATATTTAAAAGTATTAGGGGGGCCTATATATAATATATATATTTAGTACATAGGCTAAATAGGTAAATAAGTATATTTAGTATTATAGTTAACTATCTTTATAGATAAACAAGAATTTATAATTATAAATAAAGAGTTAACTATTATTAAATGCTATACTACCTGTATATATAAGTAGAGCGAAAAGTAATAGAAATAAATATAACCTCTATTTTATTTTATAAAAATAAAGTTAAAAAAGTAATTAATAAATTATAATAGTAGTTATTAGCACTCTACTATAATTATTATAACTATATAAAATGAGTACGCTATAAATATTATAATATATATTAATAAAAGCGTATCTTTTAACTAGAGATTGCCTCTAATAATAAGATAAGTTTTATATTTTATAAAATAACTATTCTAATTAAACTTATAGGTAAATATCTACTTAAGTAAAAATAGTTATTTAGTATTTTTAAAACGCGTAACTACTTACTAAGTTTACTTTTTAAAAAATATATTTTATTCTTTATATATAGTCTAGTAAAAGGGCGGGCTAAATAAATATAAAAAAAATTATTTTTTATATTACTAACTCTGTTAGAAGCTTATTATAGTATATATAAGCTTTATTTTAAAAATTTTTTTTAAGGTCCTATTTTATATAATAGTTTAAACTATAATATTAATAGTTATAAGCTCTCTAAACTCTTCTTATATAAGATTTATACTAAATATAGCTAATAACTGCTGTTATAACCTATTAGTTACTTTTTTAATTTTATTTTTACAAAACGGAGGTTATATTTATTTTTATTACTTTTTACTCTACCTACACATACACATAGGTAGTATAGCGTTTAATAATAATTAATATTTTTGTTTATAATTATATGTCCTTCCTTACCTACGATAACGCAATACTAAGTATACTTATTTATTTATTTAGCCTATATAAACGCACCGAAGAAAACATCTAATACCTATTACTTATATATATAGGCCCTCCTAAAACTTTTAAATATTAATTACTTTTAGGATATTTTTACTATTACTTTTATTATTACTATTACTTTTACTATTACCGCCGCTTTTATTACTATTTTTACTTTTACCTCTACTATATCTCTTATACTAAGGAGTACCAACTATATTTATAAAATACTTATTTTACTTATTAACTCTGCTATAAACTATACGTTATATTTTTTTATTTTTTTTATTTTTACTATATTTCTATACGTATTTATTAAAAAAGCCGCTGCTACTAATACTACTAACTTAACGTTTATAACTTTATCCGCTTTCTTTATTAATAATCTAATTAACTTATTTAGCTCGTTTAACTTAGGATAGTACCTATTATTAAAAATAGCTATAATTTTATTTAATAAATTATAATTAACTTCTCTGCTAACTACTATTAGATAAATAAAGTACTTATACTAGCGAGTGTCTACTAGAGTCGTGTCTTTATTATTTATTATTAAGTAGAAGGATATCGTAGAAAGAGCTTAGATAACTATAAATACTTTAAAATTAATTATAATTATCTTATTATTAGTATTAATAAGAGAAAGAATAGTATTAAGACCTTTAAAGAAGAAGAAAGAGAATAATATCTTAGTAAGTATCTTTTTTTATTTAATAGACGTTTAGCTGTGTTAACTATAAAAAAAAATAAAAAAAAATATATAAGTAGTACCCTATATATCTCTCCTTTAAAGAACATAGTAGTACTAAACTTTCTTAATTTAATATTTTTTAGGGGGGCGCGCTAAGCGTGCTAGTACACTAGTATAAAACGCTATATCTTTTTTAATCTAGCCTTACCTAACTTTTTTAATATATTAAGTATAAAGGTATATATATACTCCTTCTTTTTTAAAACCTCTTTTAGTTATCTTAAGCTACTACAGCTGTACTATTTATTCGATTAGTATATAAATATATATACTAAATATAAATATGTTTATAAAGTTATACTAAAGGGAGCTATTTATATTATTAAGTAAAATATTTATAAGCTTTATATCCCGTAATAGCTTACTTTTTTAGTTAAAGTATAATAGTATATAGATACTAAATAAATTTTTATTTCTACATCTTAATTTATTAGAATTTTTAAAATTTAACTTACATTGCCTTTTACTTTATTAAATAATTAAACTATAGTCCTTTATAGGTTTCTATATTCTATAAGTAAGAGTACTAATTATTTTACTTAATATAAAAAGCTCTATATTACTAATTTAAGTAATAATATTAAATAAACTTTTACTTACTATTTAAAAATTTTATAAAATTTTTATTTTAAACTATTTTGCTTTTTTACTAAAGTATACTTTATAAAAAATACAAAAATATTTTTTTTTTATAAATTTATACCCTTAAGTTCTTTAGGCTCTAAAATAGGCTAAAAAGAGATTAGACTAATATTTATATTATATAATATATAGATTTACAACTATTAATTAACTATATTAATAGTCTACGTATATGCTACTTATATAAGGCTTTACTTACCTAACTAGCTAAAAGAATATAATATAATCTACGCTAAAATATTTCTAAGTTACTACTTAGGTTATATAATATTTTTATTAATCTCTAGTTTACTAAAGTTATAGGTTTATATATTAAAAATTTTATTAAACGGCTTACCTATATTTATAATCTTAATAGTATATAAGATAGAGTAGTATAATAGGCAAGTGCCTAAAAATATATTAGCTTTGTAAAATTCTTTGAATTTTCGACGTTATTTATATATTAGAGGTTCAATTCCTCTCCTTATTATAGTATTCTTTAAATATACCTACTTTATATAATAAATTATAAAGTTTTTAAAAGTGCGAAGTACTATTAAGGAATTAATATAAATCTATAAAAAACTAAAATTCCTATACGGAACACGTTATATCTAAAAATATAAATAAGATTTTAGGCTAAAATTACTATCTAAAGTTAGATAAGATAAAAACCTATACCTAAATAGGCCTAGCGTAGCGAACTAGGCCTAATTAAATTAAATAGATTAGTAGTTTAATATAACTATTTAGTAAATAATACCCTAGTTAAAAAAATTAAAGAGCCGGTTCTAGTTTATTTAAGAGCAGTGTTGTGCAATTTTACTAATTACTAATTTTACTAATTTGTGCCAAGACCTAAATATCTCTTTATTTAATTAATAAAAAGTTATATATATTTAATATATATATAATTTATAGATTTATTAACTT
>JASEKS010000562.1:0-11284 GCA_030770415.1 Pleoardoris graminearum | reverse complement strand
AATAAAATTAAAAAAAAAATACTAAAAAAATATTAGGAATTTTTACCCTAAACGTAATATTTTAAAGGGCGAGAAATACTAGGAAATAATTTAAAATTTGGGTTTAATAAAAATTTTTAATTATAATTAAAAACTTTAAATATATAATTTTTATTTTATTTTATATTTTTAAAAAAAAAAAAAAAAAAAAGGTAAAAAAAATTTTAATATTTTTTTTATTTTTATTAAGGTTTAAAAAAAAAAAAAATTTTTAAAAAAAAATTTTTTTTTTTTTTTTTTTTTTTTTTTTTATTACAGCTACAGGTTATAGCTTTTATTTATTATTAAAAGCTTATCGTATAAGAGTGTTATATAGGGTTTTACTTAGTATAATTAATTAAAAAAAGTTTTTTTTTTTTTTTTTATTTTTCTCTTTTTTTATAAGGATAGTTAAATTAAAAAATAATACTAAGAAGCTTATTTATAAAATAAAGGAAAAGGCGGAGGTATAAAAGTTATAAAACTTAAAATTTTTATTATAGCCTTATATTTTATAGGTAGTAGTAAAATAAGTAGTACTAGAAATAGTAGTTAGTATAAATATATACTTTTAGGTAAAGATAATAATAATAGTATTAGGTAGACGTATAGGGGAAAGTGTTACTATAAAATATATATTTTAGTTAGTAGACTATATAATAGGTTAAATAGGTTTAGTAGGTACGTAAATTATAGTAGGCGCATAGTATAAATAATAATTAAGAGTATAGTATTAGTAAAATACTATTATACTAAATTTTTATAGTATATTATTATAGTAAGGTAAGCTATAGTTAGTATAATTACTATAGAGTCTTATATTTTATTATAGGTAAGCGGAGTTTGCTAAAAGGGCATAAAATAATTTATTAGAGAAGAAAAAATTATAATATTATAAGAGTAAGTAAGAAATCTATTATAATATAATAGAGTAGTTAGCTACTATAAAATTATAGCTTAGAAATTATAGTTATTAGGTATATAAAAAAAAAATTTATATATTATTTAAGTTTTTTTTATATAGGAACGTAAAAGTAAAGAGTATTTATTTAATAAAAAAAAATAATTTAATAAAGAGGTATAGTGTTATTAAATATTTTAAATAGGAGTTTATATATTAATAAATATTAATAGCGGGTACTATAGTGTTATAGAGCAGAGTATAGTTATATTATATAAGTAGTATAGTAGGTATAGATATAGTTTAGATTTTTTTAAATAGGTTATAGTTTTTTATTAGGTTTAATTATATTTAGTTATATTATATTTTTTTTTTTTTTTTTAATAGAGTGTATGTGTTTTTGTTAAAGAGAGAAGATTATATAGTTATTAAGTAAAATAGATTATATAAAAGAGATAACTAGTTAAAAGATAGTATTAAATTATAAATATAAGAGAAATCTTACGTATTATATAGTTATAAGCTATAGTAAAGTAGTAGTATTATTAAATAATTTTTAAATAGGTAAAGGTTAAAAAAGTAACTTATACTTACTTTTATATTATAATTTTCTTTATTTATAAAGTAAACTACTATTTTAAGAATTAGGGTTAGCGTAGTTTAACTCTTTATAAATAAAGTTAGTAATAAAATTAGAGTAGCTAGAGACTAGCGTATTAGGAAGCAAGGTCTTAAAAAAGTAATAAAGTTTTTAGACTCTATTAATTAGTAGAATTACTCTAGCTATACTAAGTACCTAAAATAGATATTTAGGCTAGCTAAGTAGCTTTATTTTATACTCAGTTAGACACGATTTCTATAATTAGTTATTAGGTTTTTAGAGAGTAAAGTACTAGGGAGTAGAGTAGGTTAGTAAAGTAGTATTTTAAAACTTAATAGTTTTAGAATAGAATTCTTTAAAAAAAAAATATAGAGTAGATTATTTTAAAGATTTTTTTTTTTTTTTTTTTTATAGAATCTGGGAAGATAGCGTTATAGAAATTAAATATAAAGTTATAATTTTAAATATAGAAAGTACTAGTTAAGAAAACTACGTTTACTAAGTTTATAAAAAGTTTAAAGGTAGTACTAGTATCTAAAGTATAGTAAAAAAAATTATTATAAAAGTAAATTTAGTCGTAGTTTATAAAAAAGGTATTTTTTAGTTTTTTAAGGACGGAGGATAAACTAGTTCTATTATTAAAGTATATAGATAGTAAAATTTTTTATTAGAGTATAGGTTGGCTAAAATTAATATTTTATAGTATTATAAAAGTATTTTATAATAGTAGTTTATTATATATATAAATTTAAGAAAACGGAGTAATAAATAGCGCGTAAAAATAAAAAGCCTTTAAAGAATTATAGTATAAGGGATTATTAGTGTTATTAGAGGGTTTAAGAGTAAAATATTAATAAAGATTTTTATAAATCGTATTTAGCGGTCGTTATAGGTAATAAAATAGGAGAAAAGAGTATATAGAATTATATAGTATTTATAGAGCTAATAAAAAAGGTATTATAAATATTATTTTATAATATAGTACTGTTAGTATATTAAATAGTATAAAAAAAAGTAGAGGTGTTACGTAAAAAGTTTATTAAGAATACTAATTTAGTAGAGAGGTTATTTAGTTTATTATAGAGTAGGTAGTTTTTAGAACTAGTTAGATATAAATATATAGTAAAGAGTAGATATATAATATATTTAAATTAGTTTTAAAAGGAAGGTATATAGTTTAGGGTAATATAAATAAGATTTTTTAGAGTTATATATAATAGAAAAATATTATAGTAAAAGGGGGTAATAAATATATTAGATTAGAAGTGGCTATAGTATAGCTATTTATTAAAAATAAATATATAGTTATTTTATTAGATATATAGAATATTATATAGTATTTTATATATAATAGTATTTTATATTTTATTATTTAGTTTATTATTTTGTTAGTTAGGTTATTTAATTTTTTTAGTTATAAAGTGAGAGCGAGGTAAAAAAAAAAATTTAATTTTTTATTTTTAGATTTATATATTTTTTTTTTTTTAAATTATAGTTAGTATATTATATTAATATAAGCCACTAGGTTGTAACTAGAGAGATAGTATTATATTATAAAAGTTTAAGAAATATTACGTAGAGTTTTTCCTAAAAGAGTAAAGGTTAAAAAAATAACTTTAGCTTACTTTTATATTATAATTTTTTTTACTTTTAAAGTGAACTACTGCCCTAATTACGGGGCAGGTTTAGCTCTTAGTAAGTAAAGCCCTAGTTTAGGATTAAGTATTACGGAAGGTAGAATAATAAAATTATAAATTAAAAATAAAATTTTTTTAAAAAAATCTTTATATAAGAACACTAAGCATACTAGGGAGTAATAATAAGTTAAACTAATTAAGTATTTTATATTATAGACAGTGCGCTACTATATATAGCTTATTATTAGTTAAATAGGTTTTTAGGGAGTGGGGCTTAGGGACTAAGTAAAATAGTAGAGTAGTATTTAAAAACTTAATATTAATTCTTTAAAAAAAAGCTAGGGAGTAGATTATTTTTAAGAGTATTATTTTATTCTTATTTTTTTCTTTACTATAGTTATAGGTAGTAGCTTTTATTTTATTATATATTTATTCTCTATAGTAGGAGGTAGTTTTATAAAATAATAGTATTTAGTTTTATAGTAAGGAGTACGTATACAGCGCTAGTGTAAAATTTAAGTTTATTAAATTATAGATTAGTAGAGCGCGAGGGGGTATTAAATTAGTAAATTAATTTATAAGAGTTTAGGGTTCTCTTAGCGTAGTTTTATAGGATAAAGAAGAAAATTAAGTTATTTATAAAATATATATTTAGTAGGTTTATACTACTATAATAGGTATTTAGATTATAGACTTATATTTTTTAGTATTATAAGAGTGTTATATAAGCGTAGCGTATTAAGTATTTTTATTTAAAATAGTAGCGTAGTAGTTAGTAGTTAAAAGTAAAAACTTTTTAAAAAATTATAATTATAAAAAGTATTTCCCTTATTATACTATATAGTTATAGAATAAGTTATAAAATTTATAAGGGTTGTATATTATAATTATTATAGGGGATAGGGATAGGAAGAAGTATTTATAAAATTAAGTAGTATTAGGGGAGTTAATTTTAGAATTACTTAAAGTAGTTATAAAAAAGCTAGTACTATTATTTATAGGCGTAGTAAATAGGCGTATTAAGGTTATATATAGTACTAAGGGTATTAGTAATTATAGTAATACGGTAGGGCGCTTATAGTAAATATTATTTAGTAAAAAATTTTTAGGATATTTAGAGTATAAGTATACGTTAATAGTATTTTATATTTTATATTTATAAATAGTAAAGAGAGGTTTAGTGTAGTTTTATATTATATAGTTATAATTTAGTAGGTTAGTCTTATTAAGTATATAGAGCTATTAGTAAATAAAAATAATAAATATATTAGATTTTACGTAGCTACGGTGTAGGTATATTACGTAAAAAATAATAAAGTAATAGTTAGGTATTATTATATAGTATATATATTATATTATATAATATATTTTATATAATAGTATTTTATATTTTATTATTTAGTTTATTATTATAGGTTAGGTAGGTTATTTAATTTTTTTTTTTTTTAAGATAAGAGTATAGTAAAAGAGGTAAATTTTTTTTTATTATAATTAGCGTATTATTATAAAGTGTATTTTATTTTATTAGTAGTTGTGTAGTATTATAGCTAGAAATATAATTATATTAGTATAAGCTATAATAAAATAATTATATTATTATTAGATAGACTACTAAAATAAGTAAAGTGTAAAATGGCTTATATTTTATATTATAATTTTTTTTATTTATAAAGTAAACTATTATCCCGGCCGATTAGGCCTAGTGTAGTTTAGCTTATATAAGTAAATATATAGCTAGAAATTAGCTAGTCGGGGATTAGTCTATTAGAGTTTTAATATTTTAAAAAAGTATTAGAGTTTTTAGACCCTAATATATAGCTGGAAAGCCCCTAGCTATACTAAAAAATAATAGTAAGTTAGACTAGCTAGGCGTATTTATTTTATAGCTAGTGCCCTACTAGATATAGCTTTAGTTTTATCTAGTAGGTATTTAGAAAATAGGGTACTAAAAAGTAGACTTACTAAAAAGTACTTTAATACTTAGTAGTTATTCTATATAAGTATTATTTAGTAGAGAGGTACAGAGTATATAGTTATAAAAAGTATTTTTTTTTTTATTTTATTTTTATTATTTTTACAAGGATAGCGTTATAGGGATTATTTTTAAAGTTATAGTTTTAGATATAGAATACGTTAGTAGCGTAGAAATATATATTTATAAAGCTAGTAAAGGGTTTTAAGGTTTAAACAGAGTTAGAGGAGTAGTAAAAAATACTATTTTTTTAATAAATTAAATTATAAAAGGTAGGTATACTACTTCCTAGCTTTAAGGGGATAAAGAAGTAGTTAGTATTATTATTAGGTTACGTAGATAGTGGGTATATTTTATTTTATTAAAAAGTAAAAAACTAATATTTTATAGTATTATATACGGAGCAGGTTAGCGTTATATATTATATATTTTAAAATAAAATAAATAAAAAATAGTAGTTAATAGTAGAGAGTAGAAAATCTTTAAAAAATTATAAAGAAGTAAATTATTTTTTATATAGTATAGTGCGGTATTAGTATATTAAAAGTAATAAAAATCTACGTAGGTTATATATAGTAGTAGTTATAGGGAATAAAAATAAAAAAAAGCGTAAATAAAATTAAGTAGTATTAGGGGAGTTAATTTTAAAATATTTTTAAGTAGTGTCTAAAGTAGTTATACTATTATTAGTAGGCGTAATACGTAGTAAAATTAAAATTTTACTAAAAAAGTTTAATTATCCTTATTTAGTACGGAGGTTTTTTAATTTATTATATAATAAATAGTTTTTAGGACCTATTAGGTATAGATATATAGTTAAAATAAGGTATAATAGTTATATAAATTAAAAGTAGAGAAAAAGTGTATATTTTAGGTTAATAAAGAATAGGTTTAATAGATTAGTATTTAATTAGTAATAGATATAGTAGATAAAAGTAATAAATAGGTTAGGTTTAGCGTAGCTATAGTGTAGATATATATAGTAAAGAGGTAGCTTAAAAAATAAAATTATAGAGCGGGTAGATTTATATATAAAAATAAAAATTTTTTTTTAGTTATTATATTTATTTTATAATTTTATTAATTTATTTATTATAGTTATTTTCTATTTTTTTTTTAATTTTATATTTTTTTATTTTTTTTTTTTTTTATAGAGAGAGTATATTTTAAAAAAAAGTATTATAGATATAGTGTAGTATTATAGTATTATATATTAGTAGGAAGTATATAAATATATTATATAAAAGAGTTTATTACGTAGTAAATATAAATAGATTTTCTATAAGAGTAAAGTAATAAATAGCTTATATTTATATATATAATTTCTTTTACCTATAAAGTAAACTACTATTTTAGCTAATTAGGCCTAGCGTAGTTACTTTTAGTAAGCGAAGCCTTATAAAAAATAAATAGTTAAGAGGCGGGGTAATAAAATAATATATAAAAAATAAAATTTTATTAAAAATCTTTTATTCTCGGAAAGCTAATTATACTAAAAAGTAATAGTAAGTTAGGCTAATTAGGTATTTTATATTATAGCTAGTACTCTACTAGATATAGCTTTACTAATTAAATAGATTTTTATAGGAGGTAAGACCTAAAAAATAAATAAAATAGTAGAGCGGTATTTTAAGACTTAGTATTTTTAAAAAAAAAAGCTATAAAGTAGATTATTTTAAAAAAAGAGTATTTTTCTTTTTTTTCTTCTCTTTTACTTTAGCCACTAGATATAGCTTTTACTTAGTTATAGGTAAGATTATAGAGTAGTTACTAGTGTACGGTTATTTTTTACAGAAACTTATAAAAAATAAATAAAATTATATATTTAAAATAGAGAGTAGGGTTCTCTATTATATTAAAATTTTCTAGCTTAGTAACTTTTCGGTTTTTTAATAAAAAATTTAAAGAGTAGCTATAAAGAGGTAGTAGTATCTATTATCTAAGTTTTAGCTAAACGCTTTATTTATTCTTTTTCTAGTAAAGGTTAAGATTTTCCTTTTTAAAAGACGCACTAGATAGAAATAGTAGTTTACCTATCTTAGTATTTAAAAGTAGTATAATAAATACGCTTAAAAAAGAAACTATAAAAGTAGTATAGTATTTTAAAAAAAGAATTCTTAATAGAGGGTAATTATATTATTTTTTATTTTAGTATTCTATTAGGAGAAAATAGTACTAGAGGTATATTTACTTAGACTAAGTATTATAGTTAAGGGATAATAGAGGTATAGTTATTTTTTTTTTATACTACTTTAGAGTAACTATGCTATTTATTATTATTTTATTTAAGGGCGGATACTATAAAAAACGCGCTAAAAGGTTATTATATTAAAAAACTTTTTTTATAAAATAGTAAAATTATTAAAGAGTGTAGAGAAATTTTCTTATTTTTTTTATTTTATTTTATTATTTTATTTTTTTTTTTTTTTCCTTTATTACGTAATAGGATCGTCGGCGGTAGTAAAAAAAAATTTTTAAATAAAAAAAAATATTTAGTTAATAGAAAAGGATTTTATTATAGGGAAAAATTTTATAAAGAAAAAGTTATTTTTTATAAAAAGATAGTTTTTTAAGTAAGAAAAAAAATTTATTTAATAGAAGGTTAATGCGCTGTAAAGAGAATTTTTTTAATAAAAAAGTAGTAGAGAAAATATATAAAAATAGTAAGTTTTAGTTATAATTTATTTATATAGGTTTTATTATTTAGTTTATTTTTATTTTATAGAAGAGGTAGTATTAAAGTTAAAAAAAAAATAGTGTAAAAAGAAAATTTCTAGATAAAAAAGGTATTAATTAGAAAGTTATATTATTAATTATTAAATATAAGATTATAGCTAGAGAGCTTAAAAGATTTTACGTAGTATAGGTATAAGCTATAGTAAAATAGTAGTAGAGTATTAAATAGACTTTCTAAAATAAATAAAGCACGAAATGGCTTATATTTTATATTATAATTTTCTTTACTTCTAAAGTAAACTACTATTTTAATTACGGAATAGGTTTAGCTTTAACTAAATAAAATAAGTAAGGGACGAACCCTACTATAAGGTAATATTATAAAATAAGAAATTAAAGATAAGATTTTAGTTAATAAAAATTTTAATCTAGAAAAACTAATTATACTAGACACTTAAAATAGGTATTTAGGCTAATTAGATATTTTATTTTATAGCTAACGCTCTACTAGACGTAGTTTTACTAATTAGATAGAAATTTAGGGAGTAGAGTACTAAAAAGTAAAGTATTAGGAAGTAGGTAGAATAGTAAAGTAGTATTTTAAGACTTAGTAGTTATTTATATATAAAAGGGTAGAAAGGTAAATTCTAAAAAAATTTTTTTTTTTTTTATTATTTTTTTTTTTTTTACTATAATTACTAGTTATAGCTTTTACTTTATTATCGTGTTAGTATTATAAGGGTAAAATTATAGTTATAGTTTTCTATTTTTTATTAAAGGTCTATAAAAAATATATTTTATAAGTATATTAATTGCGATTACGGTTATTATAGATTAGAATAAAAAGTAATAGCGTAAAATAAATTATTAAAGAGGTTAGGTATAAAGTATATATAGTAAATATAAAATACTATTAATATTTATATTAATAGATTAGGCGCCGTAGGTACACTATTTATAAAAGTATTATTTATTTTTATATAATATACGTAGTTTATATCTACGTAAGTAAAAGTATTAAGTAGAAAAACTACTAATTATATATATATATAGAGAGTGTATATATACTATATTAGTAGTAGTGTCTAAAGATTACTATTTTAGTAATAAGAGATAAATATAGTTAGGTTAGTTTATAGGGCGTAGTATTATAGGTATTTCTAGTAGTATACCTCTTTTTAAATATTTTTTATAGGCCGGTTATATAGCGGGATTCGCCTAATATAAAAATATTATTAATATAGGTATATATTTATTTAGCAGCGTTATAGGCGAAGGTTAACTATATTTTAAAAAAGTAAGGTAAGAACGTATAAGAGAGTGCTATTAGTTCTAAAAAAAAATTTTTTTTTTTTTTATTTTTTTTATTTTATATACTGTTTAGTTTAGCGTATATTTTTATAAATTATATACAAGATATATAGGATAAAGTTAATAAAAATATTTAAAAATATAGTTATATAGTAATAGTATAAAAGTATATATATATAATTAATAATATTAGGTTTATACCGGGAGGAGTTTATATTATTTATTATATTTTTAATTATGTTTTTATCGTATTTTAATTATATATAGGTAGTAATATAATTAAATATTATATTTATGCTAGATTAGTGTATTAGAATAAATATATAAAAAGTGTTTTTAGAAATTATTATAAAGAGAATAGTTTATTTTATAGTAGTAGTTTAAAGGTAAAAAAAATAAAATAATAAGATATATAGTATAGAGTTACTAGTATATTAAAATAGTATAAAATAAAAAGTATTATAATAGTATAAACTATAGTAAGTGTTATATTAATATAAGTTATAGTAATAGTATTATAGAGATATTAATTATAATTATATAATTAGTATTATTATTAAATAGAGTACTAAAATAAGTAAAGCGTAAAATGGCTTATATTTTATATTATAATTCCCTTTACTCTTAAAGTGAACTACTGCCCTAATTATAGGATAGGGTTACTTTAACTAAGTAAAGCCTTATAAAGGACTTACTAGCTAAAAGGCAAAGTAATAGAGTTATTAATTAAAAATAAAATTTTTATTAAAAAATTTTTTATTCTTAAAAGAGCTAATTACACTAGTAACTAATTAGAAGTTAGGCTAATTAAATAGATTTATACTATAGCTAGTGCCCTACTAGATATAGCTTTATAATTAGTTAGTTATTTATAGGAGGTAGGATAGTAGAGCGATAGACTAGATTTTAGTATTAATTATATATATTTTTAAAAAACGACGCTAGCTGCAGAAAATAAATAGGGCCTAAAAAAAAGTCTTTTTTTTATTTTTACTTTTACTATAGCTATAGGTTATAGTTTTTACTTAATTTTTAGTAGAGTATATTATATAAAAGCAGAATAGAGAATTATTTTTTTAGATTTTTTAAAAATAGAGTAGTAAAAGTGCTATAAATAGTATTCTAGGGGGTAAATTATATTAGTTTAGTTAAGGTAAAATAGAGCCGGTTATACTAAAAGGAGGTATATTAATAAAAATTATTTTTTCTAAAAGAGTAGTTATTAAATTTTAAATACGCTATAGGAGCAGTATTACTTTATAATAATAGTTATATAGGCGGGTATTATTTAATTTCTTTTTTAAGTATTATATTATAAGTGGGATGTGGCTTATAATAAGAAAGAAAACTAAAAAAAAAAAATAAATATAAAGATAATTTTTACTAAAATAAAAAAAGTCCTTTTATAATACGTATTAGTAGATATTACTTTAAAAATAAAACTAGATTATATTTAAATAAGTTTAGAAAAGTTTTAGGCGTAGCTTTAGAAGTTATTAAATTAGTTATTTTTTATATTTATATAAGGTATTTCTGTAGGTATAGGATAGAATAAAGTATTAGTTTTATTACATTTAATTAAGTTTATATTAGGTTTAATTACGTTTACGGAGTCGAATAAAAAAAATTTAAAAAATTAAAATACTTTTTTTAGGGGGTTATTAGCTATTTTAGGTAAAAAATATATATAATATACTAAAAAGCGTAGGTTATAAAATAGATTATTTTAAAAATTATTTTTTTTTTTTATATTTAGTATAGTTATAGTAAAGTAAAAAAAATTTTACGTAGGTATATATATTATTAAAATAGTTAAAATTTTAGTATTTATAGTATAATATTTATAATATTATTTTAGTTAATATTAGGTAATACTATTTTATAATATATAGTAGACGGTAATAATAAAAATAAAATAAAAATACTAAATAGTAGTATAGAAAGTGTAGGGCGTATTATTTAATAAAATTTATTATAGTAAGTATTTTTTATTTTTATTTTATTTTAGTTTTTTTTTTTTTTTTTTTTTTTTTTTATAGAGAAGTTGTTTATTTTTTTTTTTTAAAATTTAATATTTATAAAAAAGTTAGTAGAAAAGACAACTTTATAAAATAAAAAAATATTAAATATAAAAAAAAAATTAAAAAAGTTAAATTTTAAGTAAAGTT
>JASEKS010000561.1:0-11393 GCA_030770415.1 Pleoardoris graminearum | reverse complement strand
TTTTTTATATTTTTTATATTTTTTATATTTTTTATATTTTTTATATTTTTTATATTTTTTATATTTTTTATATTTTTTATATTTTTTATATTTTTTATATTTTTTATATTTTTTATATTTTCTTTAGTGTATTTTAATTATTTTTTTTTTATATTTTTTTCGTTAATTATAGTATTTTATTACTTATTTTAATATTATAATAAAACTCTTATATAAAGCCGTATATAGAAATTTTTTTAAAATATTTAAACTATTTTGTACTAATAATATTTTAATATTTTAAAATATAATATTTTTTATATATTTTTACGCTATAGTATTAGGATAACTATACTCTACTTATATAGAGTAATAGTTCTCTATAATATTATAGTAAGTAGGAAATAGTACAAAATAATAAATAGTAAATAGTTATATTTTCTTTTATATATATCTTACTTTACTATCTGTATAATAGCTAAATAGAGGCTTTACTTACTAGTATAGATTATATAATCTATACGCTCCGTATTACTAGTAAATCTATTTAGGTTAACTACTTTATATATACTAGTAGTTCTTTTTTTTATAGTAATACTATATAAATATTTTATTCTCTTATAGCTCTTTTTATACGAGTATCTCTCTATTTTAATATATTTTTATATAATTAAATTATAGTCTGTTGTTTACGCGTTATATAATAATAAAGAGTAAAATTATATAATATACTACTACTTATTAATTAAGACTATAGTAAACTAAAGTAAGAAATTAATAATTTTATATATTATACAAAAGTAAGAAGTAAAATTATAGTAAATAAAAGTAAAGAGTTATTATATAATAATTAAAAAGGGCTGGTCTAAAGCTATATAGAATAATAATATAAAAGAAAAATTTTTTTTTTATAATATTTCTTTTTTATACTTTTTATCTATTATTATCTCTATACGTAGTTTTAGACACTATTTTTTTTTATTGTTTTCTTTTATATAGAGTTAACCTCTAATAAAATTTTTAAAATAGCTCTTATTATATATAGTTAGTAGTAGTAGTTATAGTAGTAAATTATAATTATTTTTAGCTTTATTTTTATACAGGCTCCTGTATTTAGTAGTTAAATTTAAATTATTTTTTTTATTAAAACTACTACTAATAGGGTATTTTAATTAGCTTTTTATATTAATATATATATATATCTTTATATAATTCTTTCCGTACAGTAATATTTTATAAAATAATAAATATATAGTATACTAATTATTTTTATATAATATTAATATTATTTTATCTAGTAATACTAACTTAACTTTTTTTACTATAAAAATTATTTATTATAAAGATTACTTTTATACGCTTTTTATATAATTATGTAAAGTATTAAAGCCGCAGCCGTATATATAAAAATATAATAATAATACTAGACTTTTACCCTTTATAAAGTATTATATTTTAGTAATATTTTAGAATAATACGTATAGTTTTTATATATAGTAATTATATAAGGTTTAGTATAAGTATTATACTTAAAATATATAGGCGTTATTTTATTTTTTTCTTTATTTTTTTCTTTATTTTTTCTTTATTTTTTTCTTTTATTAATATAGAGGAGGATTAGGGATATATTAAAAAAATAAAAGGTTTTCTTTAAATATAATATTTTAAAAGTTCTCCTATTAACCTTTATACGATAAAGTAAAAGAATATAATATATAAAAAAAAATATACTAAAAAATAATTTATAAAATAGGGGATATCTAATTTAAAATATAAAAAATATATAAAATACCTTATCAGACCTTTTATACAGGCTTTAGCCTATTAACTAAAGTTTTAATACTATAAGAGAGGGTATTAAAAAATACTAATTATATAAAAGAACTATTTAGTTTACCCTTTATAAAAGTATTTATAAGATTATTTTTTTTACTATCTATTATACTTTAGAGATTTTACGGTTCTTATATAATTAGTAAAAAAATATAATATTTATTATAAGCCTCTTCTTATTTATTGTACTAAGCTTAATAAAATAATTATATAGAAAATTTAAATCTATATAAACTATTATAGGGGCTAGTCAGAGGTTAATTATATAAAAGATCTTATTAATAGTAGTACTAAGAGTAATAACTATATTAAAACTTATAACTATTTTATATAATTTATTAGTAAGAATACTTTACGTAACTTATTTATATTTAGTTAAGCTTTAATAAATAATATTATTATATACAGCAAACTTAGTATCTATATAGTTTTTAACTCTAATAATAATAAAATATCTAAATTATAAACTAAGATTTTAGTTATTTGCAAAAGATCTACTTATAAAAATAAAAAGTTTTATATATTAAAAGTCTAATAAAATATATAAAATTCTTTTTTCTACGTTCTTAATCTACTACTTAATTCTCTTATTTAATACTTTTACTTTTAATATAGTAGACTCTCTTATTTATATAATTATAAAAAGGTTAAATATAGTTTTTAGTTAATAAATAAAAATAATATATATACTTTTTATACGCTACTTAATATACTGCTATTAAATTTCTAAATTAGTTAAATTTATTATATAAAAGCCTTTACTTTATTTTTTTAAATTATAGTAATTATCTAATTTTTTTTTAAAATAATTTTTATTTTATTAAACTCTAGAGGTTCGTATATAAAAAAAAAAATTTATTCTTTATATAGAACTTTATAGTTTATAGTTTATTTTTTTCTCTATTAGAGAAAGTAAGTAAAATAATACTTAAAGTATTATTCGTTTATACGCCTATTAGACTAAAAATTTTTACTTTTTTTTTATTATAAGTAGGTATAGATTATACGTAGAGGAGAATATTTTTTAGCCTTTTAGTATAGTAGTTATAATATATTTTAAACTAGTATAAACCTAATTTAGCTATACTATATAGAGGGTATATAATTTAAAAAATTATACTAAAAAAAAAGTAATTTATTTTTTTTTAGGGTTTTACGTATAGCGTGTAGAGTAGTAGATTCTTAAATTATATATAAATTTAAATAATATTATATAATTTACACTTTATATTATATAATTTAAAAAATATTACGCCTAAGGCTATAATAAATTTTTAACTTATTTTTTAGATAGTTAGTAACTGTGTAAGAATAAACTATTTATTATTATTAGAGTAACTAGTAAGTATATAGCAGGATTTCTTATATAGAATTATATTTTTATTCTTAACTTTCTATACTATTTTAAGATTAAATATATAATTAATATAAATAATAGGGTCGTACGTAATAGGCTTAAAAATATTATTTATAATAAGGGAATTAATCTTCGTATAATTAGATTTCTTAAATAGGGCTTTAAGTATTATAATAATATTATTTTAGTATAGCTTTATTACTAGTATAAAATTAAGTTTTTCTTTTTAAGTTATAAAGGCTTTTACTATATAGTTCTTCTTTAGGTAATCTTACTTTTTTAGCTTCTTAGGTTTAGGTTATACGATTATATTCTCCTTTTTTATAACTAAAGGGTTATTATATAAAGGAGATTTATAGTAGTATAATTTTATATATATTTATTTTATAGTTAGTAGGCTATTTTTTAGGTTAATAGTAATATCTAGTTTATTAATTAACTATAGTACGTATAAACCTATTTATTCTTTCTTTTCTCTTTCGATTAGAACCTCTAATTTAATAGAAAGAAATAAAATCTTTTATAAATTTAGTTTATTATATATATTAATTATAGAGCTTAGCGTAAGTTTTATATAATTAGCTTATAGGATCTTTAAAGCTTTATAGATATTTATATTTATATTTGTATATTAATCAAACAAATAGTGTAGCTGTGGTAACTCGGGGCGACTAAAAGGGATTTCAAAAAAGGAGGAGTATATATATACCTTTATAAGCTTTATAGATAATATTAGCCCGTACAATAATATTTAGTAATAATAAAAATATTATACTAATCTTTAAATAGGCGCTAAAAATAAAAAGTATTAGTATAATACTATTTAGGCCTATAATATTATTTAGTACTTTTATAACTATTTAAAAAATATTTTTATTACTTATACAATATCTAATTTTATTTTTTAAAATATTAAAAACTTACTATAATAGGCTATATACTCTCTTAATCTTATTAACTATCTAGTAAACTTCTACTAGTATTTAGTAATACTCTACTCTTATAATTTATATACTATTCTTAAACTCTTCTAAAGCAAAGTTAGTATTTAGATTATATATAATAAAATCTAGAAGACTTTAGTAGGTATTAATTTAGTATTATATAAAAGCTGCCTATATCTCTTATATAAATATTCAATTAAAAAAAGTAATAGCCTAAAATAATATTTTTAAATTAATAATATAAAAAATATCGCAGTTACTAATTTATATAATATTAATAATAATCTTATAGTTAAAATAGATATTATTTTTAATAAAAAACTTAAATCAATATAGAACTGCTCTATATATTTAGTAATAGTAATATAGCTTTTAAATCTACTCTAGTATAGTAGTGTTAATCTTATAGCCTATATTATAAAATAGCTTATAAAATTATTTTATATAAGAATATCTAAAGCGTCTATAAAGTCTATAAAAAAAATTTTAGTAAAGAATAAAGTAGTTTTTATATAACTTATATTGAAAAATAGATATTTCTATTTACGTATAATTAAAACTATTATACTATTCTTACGTATAATAACGTTTAATATATTATTAAAATATACTCTTATATAATTAGTATCTACTAGAAATAGTAAAAATAGTATTAGAGTATCTAAAATATAGTAAATTACTATACTAATTAGGTTTTTAATCTATATAGTACTAAAAGTATATATTAATATATTACTTTTAAAACTAATAATAGTTTCCTTTAAGGTCTAATTAATTTTTATACTAAAGTTCTTACGAACGTACGCTTTAAGCTAGCCCTTATTAACTATTAAAAATTTAGCTATACTTATATTTTAAAGTTTATTTTAGTACTACGTATAATATTTTCCTTTAAAAGTAAATTACTTAACTATCTTTTTTTTATCTATAGAGAATATATCTTCTACTATTATATAATAAAGGAATAAGGTAATAGTAAAATATTAAACTACTTTTTCTCCTTTTTAATAACTATAATTAAATATAGTTTTATTTTTTAATTTTTTATATTATCGTATAAGGATTCTTTAAAGTCTTAAATATAGAGAATAATATTACTTTAAAAAAATATTTTTTTATAAAAGTTTTTATATATTATAATATACTAGTTATATACTCGGGCCTTATCTTATATAAAATAGTTTAATAACTAGTATTCTTCCTTATAGTAAATAAAGCACTTTTTTTTTATTACTAGAATTATCCTTCTAAATCTCTAAAAGGGTTATTATATATAAAAGTAAAATTATTAGCGCTAGGGGGGTTTATTTTTATTATTAGTACACCTCTAGTCTGTATAAAAAGTTTTATATAATACTTATAACTAAATATAGTATATATATTAGCGATTTATATTAATCTATAATATAGATTTTAAATTACTTAATAGTCCTTTATACCTAGGCTTTATTAAAAATATAGCTTATTTAAACTCTAGTTAACTTTTATATACTTATATAATTACTATATAGAGTAGTACTTTTTTTTAAACTAAGGGTCTAGAGCTCTCTATACTAAAATTAATTTATTAATTATTACTTTTAAGACTTTATACGGAGTCTTATTAGGGTTTTCTTACTTAAATTATATAAAAGTAATAGTAGTCTAGTTAGTTTAATACTAGTTATAGTTAATATATATATTAAAGTAGTAGTTTAATCTATTATATAACTATTTTTATAAGTATTTTAAACTAATATTATATAAGTAAAACTAGCCTGTGCAGTTTTTTAAAATATTTAAAAAACTAATAGCGTATTATAACTCTTAAATATTAATTCTCTAGTAAAGCTTAATAATAATATAAGCCTTATTAGCTAAAATATTATATAAGTAGTTAGTATAGTTATTTATCTTCTTTTATATTTTTTAAAATATAATTATTTTTTATAGATTAAACTTCTCTAGCAGTATATTCTATACAGATAAAAATTAAAATATTAAATTTTAGTAAGCAGCGTATAAAAATTAAAAAATTAGTAAATAACTAGTTATTAATATTCTATAACTAGTTCTTAGAGAAAATAATAATATTTTAGAATTATATAATAGTAAATATATTAAGTATTATAGTTTACTATTATATATATCTAGAAGTAGTACTAGGGTATATAAACTATATAAAGTCTAAAGTTATTTAGGTTTATATAGTCTATATTCCTACTTATATAATATAAGTCTAAAATTCTTTAGGTAATACTAATATAACAGAATTAATTACTTATATAATATATATTATAATAGTTAGCTTTTTTACTATATAAGAGATATAGTTAGAGTATATAAAATATTTAACTATTAACTAAAAATTTAAAAATTTAAGCTTAATAGCTTCCGTACAGATTATTTTATAATAATAATTAGGCTTTTTATTAAACTTTTTAATCTCGCCTAAAGATCTTTAACTTCCTAATATCTTTTTATAATCTAAAGGAGAGTTTATATAAAATTTATTAATATTCTTTTTTATTTATCTACTAGAGGTTGTACGGCGTTATCTTATAATATTCCTAATAATTTTTTTAAAATACTTATTCTAGTAATATAAAGTAGAAATAGTTTTATTTAGTAAATAAATTATAGCATAAAATAACTAGACTTTAACTATCCCTTTACTTTATTTAAAGTTTTATAATAACGCAGCCAACGTATATATTAAATTATTTAGTAAATAGGTTATTCTAAATATCTAAATTTTTTATCTAGTATTATAACTTAGTCTAGTCTTTAAGTACTTATATAGAGATATTATATTCTTAAATATATTTCTTCTATAATAAATCTAGATCTATTTCTATTATACGCTTCTTACCTTTTTTTATAAAGAAGGCTTCTTTTAGTACTATTATATTATTTAGTTTATATAATTAATTATACGGTTTTAGCTTACTATATTAGTAGATTTATATCGAGCAGTTTAGTTTTAAAAAGGATTATTCTTATTTTTTATATAGATAAGGTTTTAATAAAATAGATAGTTTAATATACTTCCCTCTATTTATAGATACGGGGAAGAGTTATATAATATATAAAATTATTTCTATATAGTATAAATTTAATAACAACTTAACCTCTCTATACGCCCTTACTAATTTATAATAGATAAAAAAAATCTAATTAACTACTAGCAATAAAGTAGTTAAACAATTTAATTAATTAACTACTAAGTAGTATTAAAATAACTATACTCTACTTATACAGAGTAATAGTCCTCTATATTATTATAGTAAGTAGAAAATAGTATAAAATAATAAATAGCAAATAGTTATATCTTCTTTTATATATATCTCCCTCTACTATCTATATAATAGCTAGATAAAGGCTCTACTTACTAGTATAGATTATATAATTATATAACTATAGCTATATAATCTATACGCTCCGTATTACTAGCGAATCTATCTAGATTAACTACTCTATATATATATAGTTTTATTTTCTTAATATTACTTATATTAATTTAATACTCTAAGTTTAGAATATTATTTAATTAGAAGATAATAGTTATTTAGTATTTATTAAAATATCTAATTCTTTTATTTCTTTTAATAATAAAAACTATATATATAAAGTTTTTATATCTAATATTAAACCGAAGATAAAAAGGGATAAGTAACTTAATAGATTTTTTAGTACTTTTTTTAATATATTTGTATACTAATCGAACAAACAGTGTGGCTGTGGTGGCTTGGGGCGACTAAAAGGGATTTTAAAAAAGGAGAAGTATATATATGCCTTTATACTTAATATATTATTATATTATATTATAAATATAAAATTTATATTAATATTAATATACGATAGTAGTGTAAATAAGATAATACCCCTATTTATAAAATAACGGACGTTTTAAACTATTTTAAAAATAAAAAAATCTTTTTTTAACTAGCCTATACTACTAATTTAGTCTCTATAAAAAATATATAGCATTATTTAAAATATAGACTAAATAATAATAAATAGGCTAATTTAGATATAGAATTAAGTTTAAAAAGTATAGAGACCTTTAAAAGAGCTAAAATAAAATAGTAATATAAAATACTTTATTACGTAAAAAGGTATACACATACTCCTCCTTTTTTAAAACCCCTTTTAGTCGCCTACACAGCCACCACAGCCACACTATTTGTTTAATTAGTATACAAATATAAATATAATTATATTTTATTACTCTTTATATATTATATTTTTTTAACACATTAAGTATAAAGGCATACACATACTCCTCCTTTTTTAAAACCCCTTTTGGTCGCCCCGAGCCACCACAGCCACACTATTTATTTGATTAGTATACAAATATTTATATATTATAAGATAGTTATAGAAGCTTATAGATAATATAGTAATTACTAGTAATATAGTAAATACTAGTTTATTATTAAAAATTTAGAAATTTAACTTTTAGTAATAATTATATAATTAATATATTTATATATATAAAAATAATCTAAATATTAATAAAATATAGTATCTATTTCTATATATATATAAATAAGCCAATTTTATACCTTAAATAAAAAGTTATAATAGTCTAAAGTAGTGTCTTTTTTTTTATATAATAAAGTTACTATTAGTAACTACCTAATTAGAAAGAAAAGTATTATATATACGATAGGACTTAACGACCAGCTCTTAAAAATACTATACTAAGCCTAATTAGGAAAGATACTGCGCTAAGATAGGCACGTAATAACTATTTAATAGTACTTAATAGTTTTGTAGTTTAGTATAATTATTTTATATAATAACTTATACTTATATATCTACTATTATAAACTAATACTAAGTAGGTATTTACAAAAAAAAATATAAAAAAGTATTTATTTATAATACGTATTACAGCGGTACTTAATAACTAATATATATATTCTTAATATACTGTAAAATAGCTTACTAGTAATATATATATAAATAATTTACGGCGTACGCTGTAAAGCGTATATATATATTTTACTAAACTTAAATAAAGTAAGTAAAAGAAAATAATAAAAAAGTTAAAGTTATAATAACTAATCTCTTATAACTAGCGTAGAGTAACGTAGGTAACGCTTATACTATTTTTAGCTTAATACTATATAATAGTATATCCGGTATAATTAAAAAACAATATATACTTATAATAGCTATTATTAAAAGGCTAAAAATTTAACTAAAGTATAGATAATAAAATAGAATACTTTATAGATTAAATAAGAAGCGAGTATTACTAGTACTTTTAAATACCTACTAAATATTTAAGGTATAAAGCAGTATATAATAACTACTCTAAATATAATTATTACTATTTTAGTAAGTCTGCTACTAAAACTAATAATTTATAAAACTTTTATAATTAAATAAGGGCTTTATATAAAGGTAGTAAACTAACTTAAAAAATCTATATAAGGATAGACTAAATAACTTTAAATATATTATAGAGCTGCGGGAATATAATATTATAAAAGCGTAGTAAGTAGGTAATACCTATATACTAAGGAATTTTTTAAATTAGAGATAATAGCTAACAGGTTTAGAGTAATAAAAATAAATAGTTTAATATATAACTAAATAGAATAAAATATTCTATATTAATTATTTTATTATAACTTTAAAATCTCTAGGTCTCTGTCGAGACTAGAAGTAGTATTTTAAAAATATTATATCTTTACTAAATTTTTATTTATACCTAACCCCCTTAGTAAGCAGTCCTTATATAGGTAATTTATATTTACTAGTCTTTCTTTTTAAAATAGATTTTTTTTTGTATTTTTAGGCCTACTAGTTTTTTTTTTTTTTTAATAAAAAAATATAAGCCTTTTATATTAAGGCTACTTAACTAATTAAAGAAAGTATTTTATTTCCTAAACGAACTAGAACCGGCTCTTTAACTCCTAATTTTAATATATAGGTTATATTACTAAATAATATTATATTAAACTACTAATCTATTACCGAATTAGGTCTAGTTCGCTACGCTAAGCCTATTTAGGAATAGATTTTTATCTTATCTAATATTAGATAGTAATTTAGCCTAAAATATTTTTAAATATAACGCGTTCTGCGTAGAGATTTTAGCTTTTTTATAATTTTATATTAATTTCTTAGCGGTACCCCGTACTTCTAAAAATTCTACTTTTTACTAGTAAAGTAAACGCGTTTAAAAAATACTATAATAAAAAAAGAAATTAAACCCCTAATACGCAAGAAGACCTTAAAAACTTAAAAAATTTTAGTATTTTTAGGCACATGCCTACTGTGCCACCCCGCTAGGCCTACTAGTTAAAAAGTTATATTATTTTAAAAAAAATATCTTTTTTCTTTTATCTTTCCTAATGTCACTCCCCTGTAATAAGCTTATTTTACTTAAGTATAGGCTTTTATAAATTATTTATAAAAATAATTAGTAATATAATAATTATATTAGATATTTTTTTTAATTAATTTAATTTTAAAACTTATACCGATAACTACTATTATAATTTATTAATTACTTTTTTAGTTTTATTTTTATATAAAATAAAAATTATATTTATTTTTATTACTTTTCGCTCTGTCTATATATATATAAGTAGTATAGTATTTAATAATAGTTAATATTTTTATTTATAATTATTTTTATTTTTATTTTTATCTATAATAATAACTGCGACACTAAGTACGTATATTTACTAGTCTATTTACTTAGTCTACGTACTAAAGAAAATATATATATAGACTCCCTAAAACTTTTAAATATAAACTACTCTTAGTATCTTTATAAAGGTTTATTATTTTTACTCTATTAGCTTTATACTTCAGATATTTTTAATTTTACTATTAGTATACTTAGTAGTATTTTACGTACCTATACTATATACTCTAAACTACGTATCTTTATTATAAATACTATATTAACGTAATATTTTTTTTCTTATAGCTAGTATAGTACTATGTATATTCTAGTCTTTTTATTAACTTTTATTACTACTATTATCTTTATATAAACTAGCGCTACTAGTTTTAAATCTTTAAATTATATTACCTCCGATTTTAATAGTATTATAATTTTATCTATTTTATTACTATTTATTCTAGGATTATCTATTTTATTATTATTTATTTTATTATTTGAGAATTTTTAGTATTAATAAATACTTACAGGGGGGTGACACAAAAAAAGTTCAATTAAAAAAGATACCTTTTTTAAAAATTTATATAAAATTAAATAATAGGCCTAAAAATACATGAGTAATACCGTTTTAAAGAGAAAATTACAGAGAATT
>JASEKS010000560.1:0-11521 GCA_030770415.1 Pleoardoris graminearum | reverse complement strand
AATAAATATAATAAATATAATAAATATAATAAATATAATAAATATAATAAATATAATAAATATAATAAATATAATAAATATAATAAATATAATAAATATAATAAATATAATAAATATAATAAATATAGTAAATATAATAAATATAATAAATATAATAAATATAATAAATATAATAAATATAATAAATATAATAAATATAATAAATATAATAAATATAAAACGCTTTTAGACTAGCAGGCTATATATTTTTATATATTATACTACTATAAAAGCACTAGATATTTTTAATTAGTTTAATAATAATATCTACGTAAAGCTAAGGCGCACTATTTATAACTTTAAACTTTTTATAAATTAAACTATTTTTATTACTAGCTAATATACTTAAAGTATTATAATTTAGAAATATAATTACTTATACGTTATTTATAAGTAGCCCTTTTACTAGTATACGTTGCGATATTACTAATAGTATAATATAAATTTAGAGCTATAAGGTATAAGTAAAAATTTAGTACGCGTAGGTAAGTAAAAAGCTAGATTTTAAAAGCTTTTAGGTAATTAGGGGAATCTAGATTAGTAAAAGGATATAAAAAAAATAGTATATTATAAGGTAGCGCAGCTACTATAACTATAGTATATAATAACTTTATTAAAATAGTTATAAAAAATAGTAGTCTTACAGCCCTAGAAATAAGATAGACGTAACTAATATATATATAGAGTAATATAGATAAATAATACAATATATAGGTATAGAAAGAGAAGGATATAAAAAAAGCTTTATAAAATACCTAAAAATATAGATAGAATAATATAAAAGGTATAAGTATAAAAAAAATATATAGTCTATATTAAAAAGGAATAAAAAAGTCTCTGCTTATTATAAACCTATTAATAAATATTATTATAACTTATTAGACCCGGCCGTTACGTTCGAGCCTAATAATTTAGTCTATTTAAATATATAATTATATTTTTTAAGTTATATAACGCGTCTAGTACCTTTTAATATTATATTAATTAACTATTATATAATTACTTAGACGACTTTTACTCCGTATACTTAAATAATATTTTTATTTTTAGTAAAAATAATAAAAATAATAAATAGTATTACTTTTAAATACTATATAAACTCTGTAAAGCTAAACTATATTTTAATATTAATAAATATAAATTTTCTATTTAACGCGTTAGCTATCTTAGTATAATCCTATTAGTAGATAGGTTAAAAATAGACTTAGCTAAGGTTAAAGCCGTTATAAAGTAGTAGTAACTTAAAATAGTTAAAAACGTCTAAACGTTTATTAAATTTATAAACTTTTACTAGTAACTTATATACTATTTCTTTTAGGTTATAAAACTATTAATTAAGTTAATACGCAGCGCTACGGGAAAAATTACGCTAATACTTATTACTAAAAGAGTCTTTAAGTAGCTTAAATACGCCTTTATTAATATTTTAATATTTATTTATTTTAACCCTGATACGTATATAATTATAAAAACTAATATATTTAATTAAGTTATCGCTAGTATACTCTTTTAGTATAAGGATAACGTTTTACAGCTTATTACTTTTTTCTTAATAAAAATAAAACCTATAGAGCTTAACTACCCTATTTATAATAAAAAGTTTATAGTAATTATTGACGCTTTTAAAGAGTAATAATCTAAGCTTACTAGTATACTTAATTTTATAGAGGTATTCTCTAACTATAAAGCTTTAAAATACTTTATAATAACTAAATAGTTAAATTACTAGTAAGCCTAATAGGCTAAGTTCTTATTAAAATTTAATTTTATAATTAAATACAGACTAGGTAAAAAAGGTATAAAATCTAATATACTAACGTAATAAACTAAAAACGTTTTTATAAATATATATAATAATTATATATAGTACTAGTAATAGGTATTATTACTTTTTAAATAATTTAAACTACGCGTGTACGCCGCGTATAATAGTAGTTCCTAATACGCTATATACTTAACTAAAATCTTAATAAATATAATAGAGTTAGATACTATAAACTTATTTTAACGGGTTTATAAAATTAGTAAAGAGCTATTTATTTTTAATAGTTAGAATAAAAATACTATTTTAAAACTTTATAATAGTTATAAAAATACTAATAATATAGACCTATTAGGGCTACTTAAAGTAATTAGCCTTTATAATAATATTATTAAAACTATAATTAATACTATAGAGAGCGGCGTACACTATATACTTTATTAATTTTATTATAAATAAAATATTTATATTAAGTTATAAGACTACCGCCTTAATAATAACTTATTATATATTAATAATAAAATTTTTATTTTATATAATAAGGAGCTCTGTACGCGTATTATATAATTATATTATAATAACTACGCCGCTAGATATAACAATAAATATAAAATATATATATAATTATTATAATACTATTATTAATTACGCTGTATAGATAGTATTATATAATATATATATAATTACCTTACCTATACTAGAGTAAAATTAAAATATAAAAATAAGTATAGCTTATTATATCCTTTATTTATACTAGATACTTATTAAATAAGCGTATTTATTAATTTTATTACGTTACTATCTAAAAGTTACTATAATAATTATAATTATAGATATATTATAGTTCTAATTAACTAACTATCTAAAAAGCAAAAGTTTATACCTTTAATATTTTTTAATACTAAAGCTTATATCTAGGCTTTTATTAAATATATCTAGCCTAAAAAGAGGTATTTATAAAAGTTTATAACTAACTATAGTACGTAATTTATATTTTAGTTTTAGAAATAACTATATAAAAAGGTTAGTATAACGCTAAAATTATCTATAGTCTTTTATCTAAAAATAAATAAATAAATAAAAATTACTAACTAAATATTAAAAGCTTATTTATACTACTTTATTAGTTACGAGTAAAATAACTAAATAGAGCTATTACTTATTATAAAATTTAAAGTAAATAGTAGTATTATATTAATAGGTATAATACTATTTAAAACTATAAAGGGATACTTACTATATATAAGTACTAAACCTCCTAGTATACTACTAAAAAAATAGAAGGTAATACGTAATATATAAGTTATAGATAAACTTTTTATATATATAAACTATATAAGATAATAACTACGTCTAGTACTAACGTAGGTATAGGTAAAAATAAAAAAAATATATTAATAACTAATAATTACTAGCCCTAAAGATTTATATAGGCGACTAAGTTATACTTAATATATATAATATCTATATACGTCGCTCTAAAAGACTAAAAAATAAAAACTTTAAACTATTTAAAATTATAAATATCTATAATAGGTAACCGGATAACTACTATAGTATAAATTAAACTTTTAAATTTAACTTTACTAGTTATACTATACTTAAAAATATTTATCTATAGTTTTACCCGTAGTTATTTTATCTATAAAATATAATATTATTACTAGAGTAGTAGTAAGAATCGTAAAAACTAGTTACTATAAAAGAAAATCTACTAGTTTATAATATTAAAGTAATACTTAATTGTAGGATTAATAAGTATATAATTAATTTTAATACTAGTTATAAAGGCTTACTAAAATTTCTTATTAAATAGAAAGATTTTAATAACCCTAACTAATAATTTTACTTTAATATTATAGGCTATTAAAAATATTTTATAGAGTACTACTAGCGTTACCTATAAATATTTTAATAATTAAGTATATTTTTTCTAGAGGCTTATAATATATAAATAGCTATTACTTAGCTTATAATAAATAAATAATTAACTAATAATAAATAACAGTAAAAGACTAAAAACAATTTAATAAATAATTAATAGATAATTAATAGATAATAAGGTATAGTTAGTAAATAAATAGTATAATAAAATTATAAGAATAATATAACTTAGTATAAAGGGCTCTTTTAGAGGTATAGATAGTAAATAAAAAAAATTATACTTATTTATTATATTTATAATTCTAATAGTTAAGTTATAATAAAAACAGCTCTATAGTTTATTATTTAAGTAGTTACGTATTTTACCGCTCTAATAAAAATATTTTATTATTATAAATATTTAACTCCGCCCTATTATATAAAAGTTAAGAATAAATAAAACTAATTATAAAGTTTTAGGAACGAAGTTTTTTAAAAAAAGGAATAGTATTATAAATATAAAGGCGCTTTTTACTTAAGTATAAATACTAAAATAGGTATACTTACGCTAGCGAAGCTAGCGTTTTAGTATATACTTTTACCTTATTTTAGGACACCTAGTAAGCTCCCTATATATAGATTTTTATTAAATATTAATATTTAATATCTATCTTTTAAGCCTCTATAATACCTTAAGCTACTATAGCCACACTATTTATTTAATTAGTATATAAATATAAAATATATATATCTCCTTTATTTTTAGCTATTTTTATATATAATTCTAGTCTTTCTTTTAAAATTTATATTAGAGTATAAAAAGTACTATATAATTACTAAGATCTATCGTACGACTTATTAGGTAATAATATTTATAGGATTATAAAACATATTTCAATATAATTTAAAAGATATATTATAGTACAAAGTATACGAAATCTGCATGACGGGAAGGGGCAGTCGCCGTAAGGTATCTATGTACCTAGATACGAAGCCGATGGTCATGAGGTTACAGCAGGATAGCCAATCGGAAGCCGGACACCCTGTGGAACACGCAGGCTCCAAGGGACTCCATACATTTCATCGGTGTAGCGTTGGGTGACGCTGCTGCCTTGTGCGCGCGTATGGGCTGGGGGGAGATGCGTGATCAGCTCCTTTCCGGTTTGCGCGGGTCGTATGAGTCAGCACCTACTAATCGGTCTTCCGATATAAAGTTGAGCTTTTATTCGTCTTCTTGAAGGCAATCCGAACGCTAATGTATTGTTGCTGAACTTGAAACTTGAAGAAACTATTGATATATGGCACCGCAAACAAAAGAGGTGGTGGAGACGGAACGACTACGATTGATTCGCATATCGGATACTTCGCTCGACGGGGACCATGTGAAGTGGTTCCACGCAACTTGGTCCGACCCCGTTGCCACGAGCTGGAGGTACGCCCATTCTCTAATAGATTCATGTTCGACCCTCATCATCATCCTTCAACTATGCTGCTCCCAAACCCTCTTTACAACCGACCTCACACGTTCCCAGCCTCCACGGCAAATGCTCCACCCTCGAAGAGTCCCAGTCCTGGTTCGCCGAACACCTTTCCAAATACGACAGCATCACGTACATCGTCTTCGCAAAGTACGACGAAGAGGGCAAAGAGCTGGAATATCCAGGCCAGGTCCTCGGCAATGTTGGGCTGAGAATACAGCCCGACGGACCGAATCTTCCTCCCTTCGCTCGCCCAGCCCCAACCTCAAATCAGGCGCCCACCGACTCCACCACGCCTCCCTTTTCGGAGGTAGCAGAGAAAGACAAGCCGCTGAATCTTAGAAGCATTGGGTACTCCTATCTTCCCGCGGCATGGGGCAAGGGCTACGCGACAGAAGCGGGTAAGGCTGTCATGGACGCGTATCGCGAAGGGACGGAGAAGGAGCGAGCTAAGGGCGAGGTGTACTACGTAGAAGCTATATGGGGCCCGGAGAACCCTGCTAGCGGGAAGGTGTTGGAGAAACTGGGTTTCACGACTATAGGGTATAGGGAGGAGGAGAAGGTGTGGCTGGCGGGGGACTGGAGGTAGGTCAATCGCCCGATTCCGCTCAAATTGACTCCAATTAACAGGGTCGGAGGTATGGATATAATGTCAGTGGGTTGTATGTCTGAAAGATGGCACGAGAAGAGATAATGTAGGAAGATACCAGGTCTCGGTTCGACATGCGATCGCGGCTTGGAAGAGATGTATGGATTGACCGTTCAACTCGGCCGCATGGGCGGCATTCGCGGAGAATTTCATAAGCGACCGAGTCCGTGTTCTTCAAATTGGAGACATTGTAAAGCAACTCGCTGTGTTGTGGTTGGGTCTTTGGGAGCAATCTGGGCGGTTATTCAAGCACCCTGCTCTCTCCGTTGCCGACATCTTCAAAATGTACGTCCGAGAACCCATCATCTTCTCCATGGTTGGCTTCGCCGTCTACCATCGCTCGTGCTTCTTTCAAAGCTTCGTCAAGTGTCCAGACCTTTCGGCGCAGAAACCAAGCCACCAAGCCCCCGCCCTTCTTTACTTCGTCGTGCGTTCCTACCCAGTATTTCGCGCGCAAGACGCGTTGCGCCAGTACACCGTTCTTCGCGCCGAGGTTTAGCTGCTGCGCCGCCGATATCGAGACATCGTGCAGACCGTGCAGAAAGGCGAGGGTTTGCAACGGCGGGTCCGCTTTTGCGACCGGCTCGAGCGACTTGTATGGGATACCGTGGGGTGTGTATATGACGCATTCGGCGGCGTCGGAGTCGGTCGAAGAGGGCTCTTCCTCGCCGTATATCGAGAGCGAAGCGCGCTTCCTTGGTGTCGCGGACGAGAAAGCGTGCACGTTGAAGGTGATGAGGAGCGCGGAGTGGTAGTATAGCGCATCACCGGCGGCCGTGAGTCGCGATATGCTGAGCCAGGATGGGAGTGGGAGCAACGAATAATCGTGCCAGTCGGGGTTCTCGGCCGTGAACGTGGGAGTCGTGACGACGGTGCGGAAGTGCTTCCAACCCGACACGAGCTTCGCCGCTTGCTACATGCACCATGTCAGTGTCATCGATCCTGGACCAACGCCAAGAGCAACGCGCACCTCTGTCGCGAACACAGGCACATCCGGATGCACCTCCAGCAGTGTCTCCTTGTGGCAGTGATCCGTAAACTCATGGCTGATGGCCACCGCATCGATGTACGTCCCTTCGCCCACAGTCGCAGCCTCCAGATTGCTCTTCCTGCCTTTCCCCAATCGCAGCCCTCCCGCTAGGATCTCCATCTGCCTTGCGACCTCCTCCACCTCGGCAATGGTCTTCACGGCGCTCTCCGTGGCATGCCACTGCTGCGAAAACCACCGCGCGACATCGCTCTGGCCGCCCTGCAGCCACGGGTCGATCAATATATTGTAGTATACACGGCTGCCGTGCTTGACTGCGGAGGCGGGGCGCGGGATCTGGAGAAGCCAGGAGGTATCGGCGTTTAGGTGGTGGAGGATGGGGCGGCGCGTCGCGAGCTTTCGCACCATTGCATCGCGAATCTCGAGGTGGAGTTGCGCCGAAGGCGCATCGTCGTGCGCATCCATGGTGGATGGTCACCGAGGCATCGCGTGGGGAGCGGATCGTGCTCGGGTGCTGCGCGACGCGTGGTGGGAGGTGCGGGCGCGCTAGTGGGTGAATTGATGACGCACCGAGGGCCCCGGGGCATGGCCAGGTGCGTTCGCTGAGTCTTGACATCAGCATTGCGATTCTGCATTCATATCGCTTTGTATCATTCTATTGTACGTTGCCATCTAGCTTCTTTCTTCATGTGTTTCTGACATCTGCATTCGCATTATGTTTCCATCCCACTCAAAACGCCCGCCATGTAATGTGTTCAAAAACGAGCTGTCGCCATGGCGCGACAATGTCAGTAGCATGCCCAGGACGCAGCCTTCTTGTCAAAACCAACGTCCGTCAAGTTCACCCCACCCGGGCAGCAAATGTTCCCCTTGTATTTCTCGACGTACACGCTCGTCCCATTACATCCTGCATCTCTATCGGTTCATCAGCAACTGCCGGTTCTCACTGTGTCGTCTCTATAGCCACTTACTCGTAAAGCGAGCATCCATTTGCAAGCCCAGAAGATACGTAAGCGTATGAAATGTTCTTGTAAAGACCAGGCTCTGCGAGTTCGTGGCCTGCACCACGTAAGCTGATGAACTGCGGGTTGGACCATGGTGATAAACCTACAAACCCACCGATCTGTTACCCACGAATGCGTAATGCCCTTGTTGCCTGGCTCAGTCGCTACCATGAAGACGAGGCTACTTTGTGCGGTAGCAACGAGCAAAGCGATGGCGGAAGCGAGCGTGGTCTTCATTTTGAACGAGTGGAGTTTATCTAGAAGGGGAAGCAACGACACCAAGAAGTTTTCGACGTGCAGGAGTATTCCGGATGCTGCGCGTTCTACTTCATAATATATGTTGGGATGTCATCAGCACCGTGGAATGTGCTGGCCAACAGTCCACCTCTGCCCTGTCATGTCGCCAGCTGAACATTCTTTCACTGCGCTACAGACGAACCCGTCCTGGACCAATATTTTATCCTCCGTGAAGGCCGTATCAGTGCGCTTCGTATTCCCTGGCCAATATAAGCAGAAGGCCCTAGTCATGGTAAGAGGGTGCCCGCTGATACACTCGACTAGGTTAGCCAGGCCTACCAATTATTGACAGGCCTGCGTGCGTTACTCCACTTGGACGAGAAGCAGGATCAATGAACGCTAGAATATATGAGGGCTATATATAGCACCTTACCGTAAATCACATGTAGTCCCAGCATGGCGCTGAGAGCAGAGTGTGAATACACGAGCGCAAATTTAGATGCGATCATTTGAGAAGAGTCCAGATGAAAGTCGTAGTTCCGCATGCGCGGAAAGGACGATGCGCCAAGCCAGTGATGACGCAGTGAATTGCAGGGTCCAAGAACAGTGGCAGCACAGCCACAACTCCATCTCGTAGCCCGACTATCAACCGTGGAATGCACACTCATCACCTGTCGACGATTTGGAAAGCGCTCAAAAGGTCGCCCTCACAAGCCACGCTCAACAACCCAGCATTATATTACTCATAGCTACGGAAGTGAGCCACCCCGTTTGCTCCACCCGTGCTAAATCCACTAACGCAGCAGGCACATCTAGCGGTCGCCGCATCTAACCGGGCACCATCATCATGTTTAAGAAGATCAAAGACAAGTCCAAAGGCGACGATCTTTCCGCTTCGCAGCAACAGAAACAGCAGGGACCCTCATACCAGCAGTCAGACCTCCATCCAAGCAATCCTTACTACGCACCACCGCAGCACCAACAGCAAACTGGCATTCATGACATCAGTGCCAACGAGAAGTACCAGCCTCCTCCAGGACCACCCCCAGGTCACACCGGCGTGAGTTCAAACTCAGGCTACGCACCGCCTCCCGCTCCACCGCCTTCACACTCGAGCTTTCCCCAACAGCCTCCCCCCAGCTGGGAGCCACCGCCGTACCATGACTGGACTGTGATCCCAGACACGTCTCTACTACCGCCCCCGCCATCTATCGGCTATGAAAGTTCGCCTACTGCTAATGCCACAGAGGAAGACGGGGAGCGTGCAGATCAGTGGTGCAAAGCGAATCCGCTCTGGCCACCCCAGAACCTGACACCTCCAACCTACGGCGCGATCCAAAACGGCCAGCTTGCTCTCCTCAAGCCACCGACACTCACAGGCGAAGTGTTCCCGATGCAGCAAGCCGGCCACTGGAAATGTCGCACCCACGCACAGTGTAGAGACTCCGCTCTCTTAACGAATCTTCCTATGTATTCCGTATACTGGGACTCACCGGTGAACACTCACCGCCCGAAGACAATCTACTTTGAACTCAAGGTTCTCGGCATCGGGCGCGGGGGATTTTCTTTCTCCGAGGCAGACGCCGGCATCGCGATAGGCTTCGTGGCGCCGCCATACCCTACCTTCCGTCTGCCAGGCTGGCAGCGCGGCAGCCTGGGTGTGCACGGCGACGACGGTCGCAAGTACGTGAATGACACATGGGGCGGCGTGGACTTCACGAACGCATTTCAGCGGGGTGAGACGGTTGGTATTGGCATGACGTTCTCGATGCCGAGAGATCCCCCATCGTACGAACAGTCGCAGATGGGAAAGGTTATGGACATTGATGTGTTCTTCACAAGGAACGGGCAGAGGGAGAAAGGCTGGGATGGCAATGAGGAACTGGACGAGAGGAGCGAGGGCGGAACGGTAGGGCTGAGAGGCGAGTGCGACCTGTTCCCTGCGGTAGGTGTGTTTGGGGCTGTTGACTTTGAGGTGTTCTTTCATCCGAGCCAGTGGCTGTATCGTCCATTCTAGGAAGGGTGACGCTGTAAGAGCGTTTCGCCACCATAGGTCATACTATAACACCGTGTAAAGGTAGTTTGATATAGACATGTTGTTGAATCATGTTAACGAAGCCAAGGGCCTCACAGTAGACGAACCTTATACCCTCGCATGCATATGAGCCTTCACTTTTCCTTGGTGGTAATTCAGAGGCTAGTTCTTTGGGAATTGAAGGTTGGCTGGCGTGTAGGCTATGCATTTTCGGTTTTTTATATTGCGCAACCTGGGCAACGCCGCATGCGTATGTTCGTGTGGTAGGGTTGATTTGCTCCATAGCCTCTTGTCGTCCCTTGACCAATTCTGCCTCTCACCTCGCTGCTTAACCCACGCTAGCACATCCATATCGGCGCCTCGACTCACCTTGTCACCTCACCACCTTACTCAACCACGCAGCCACCAGCAGCCATGAACATGAACACGCTCATGACTACGGGCGACGGCCCCATGAACTTCAGTATGTACCCCTTCTCTCCTCTGCGCCACTCCATCTACTCATCTTATTCTAGACAATCCCCTCCGCCAGCCATGGGTCCTGAAGTCCTTCCTGCCGGATCATCCTCACGCCCTAGTCCCTAGATTGTCCCCTCCCGCTTGCGCGGCTTGTACCCAGCCCAACGCCACGCAGCGATGCGCTGGCTGCAAGGACATCCATTACTGCGATACGCGCTGTCAAACTGCAGACTGGGCGACTCACAAGCTCGTCTGCAAAGCAATTGCCAACGAGCCCGAGCGACCTGGTGCTAACTTCTACCGTGTCCTCGTGTTCGATGCGAGGAGCTCGAAGACCAGCGTGCAGTGGGTGCCTGCTTTCCCGGGAGGGCCGCCAGACATATGCGGTACGCTCAACGTTAGCGGTCCACTGCCCACAGGGATGATGATGGAGGATGAGCGCCTCCCGTATGTAGCATGCCTTTGAAGTGCTGGTACCGCAAAGGTCCACAGGGCTAACGTCGCGCCATGCAGGTACCGCATCGGCATCAACTATCTGCCGCACTCTCAAACAACACACCTTCCCCCCAACAGGGCCCTTACCGCTCTCTTGGGCGCCGGAGTTGCGCGAGCCTTCCGTGGGACCTTCGTGGTTATTGCGATCCATAAGCGTATCCGTGAAGCCGAGCTCGGCATGATTGATCAGACCGACGCTGAGTCCGTCCATGTGTTAGTTTCATCAGTCGGCGGAGCGACCGATGTGCACGCCGAAGCGCTGAAGCCCATCAAAGAGCACCTCACCTTGCGAGCTCAGTACAAGGGGCCTATCTTCATTGAACAGCCGCAGAAGTGGTACGTCATTAACCCCTCTGGATAGGATCGGCGGCTAACTGGCGGTGTAGGTATGCACCAGTGGAGTGGCGTGAGTTCATGAAGCGTGTGGTTGACAAGATGGAAGGACACACTCCAGCGTAGATGGGGCAACATACTTTGTTAGCATTGGAAATATCTGGAATGATCGGAGATAC
>JASEKS010000056.1:328764-388333 GCA_030770415.1 Pleoardoris graminearum | reverse complement strand
AATAATTTAAAAAAAATTTTTTTTTTAATATTATTTTATTTAAAAAATAAAAATTTTTTTTTTTTTTTTTTTTTTTTTTTTTTTTTTTTTTTTTTTTTAAATAAAGCTACGCTTTTAGCGTAGTACTTTTATTTTAAAAAAAATAACTAGTATATTACTTTTATATAAGTCCTATAAAACGGCTCTATAATAACTTAAATATAATAATAGGAGATAAACAGCGCGTAGTTATATATTAACGCGTTATACTAAAAACAGTTTATTATTATAATAAATTAAAATAGTAATACGTAAGTAAGCGTTATCTTTTAATTTAGTACGCAGCGTTTATTTATAAAGAAAAGAAATATAATATTAATAGCTAGTTACTATTAATAGTATACTATAAAGTATTAATATACGCTAGTGTCCCCGGTACTATATACGTATATATATATAAAATAATAAAAAAAGTATAACTAGCAGTCTACTATACTAAGTAGCTGCTTATACCCTCTATAAATATTATAATATAGATAAACGACTCTATAAAAGTAATACGCGTAATAATTTTTATATAACTAGATTTATTACTATACTAATAATAATAAAGCTTTTAGTAAAAACCCCTTTACTAACTACTCTTATAAAGCTCTAGACTACTATAATAAGATTTAACCTTTATAGGTAACCTATAGGTACTATAGAAAAAACTATAATTATAATAACTATAGACTACGTTTTTATAGAGGGAGAACTAGTTAAGTATATACTATATTTATACCTATACCAGCACTAGTATAGTATAGTAATAGTAATTATTACTAACTTACGTAGTCGCGAAAGTAATAAACCCTAAAAGTCTTATTATAGGTAACCTAAAATATATCTTTAAATAAAAGTAATAGCTCCTAACTATACTAAATAACTAAAATAACTCTGACTATACTAAGTTTAAGGATAAGATAGTAATTATTACCCTAACAGTAGTATAGCTGTAAAATATAAAAAACTTAATAAAAATAGTATTAGCGATAATATAAAAAGAGCTATATATAAAATAGTAAATATAATAGGCAAATATAATAAACGTAATAATAATATATAGAGGAGTAAGAAGAAGAGCATTATAAAATACCTATAAGTATAGGGAAGATAATACATAATAGTTCGGATACAAAATATAATAATTTAGGTATAAAAGAAATAGGTAATTAGTACTAAAAAAAAATAAAAAAGTCTTTTTCTTATTATAAACCTATTAATAAGTACTATTATAACCTATTAAACTCGGCCGTTACAGTCGAGCCTAAAAGAACTAGTTATTAATTTACTTAAAAGATATAGTACTTTTTTTAAATAGTAAAGTAGCCTTAATAAAAAAAAAAGGCTAAATTTTTTTTTATTTTTTTTTATGTTTTTTAATATTAATTATATTAATTATTTTATAAGATAAAATCTTATTTTATAAGTTTAGGATATAATTTAGGTAGGAGGTAGAAGTAATTTAGTATTTATTAAAATACTTAATATTTTTACTTTATTACTAGTAAGGACTATATATTTATATATTAATTAAATAAATATTATAGCTATAGTACCTTAGAGTACCTAAAAAATTTTTTTTAAGAAAAGTATATATATACCTTTATACTTAATATATTAAAAAAGTTAGGTAAGATAAAATTAAATAAGATATAATACCGCGCTAGTATACTAGTATACTAAATACTTAGCGCGCCTTCCTAAAAAATCGTTAAATTAAAATAGTTTAGTATAAAAAGTCTAGTACTAACTAAATTCTTTAGAAAAGAAATACGGTAAAAACTATATAAATAAAGTTTTTATATCTAAAGTTAAACTAACTATAAAAAGGAGTAAGTTATATAAACGTTTTTTACTACTTTTTTTATTAATATAATTATATAATAATATATATATTATTATATTATAATTATAAACTTTATATTACAGGGGGGTGTAATAAAGAAAGAGTAATTAGAAAAAAAATATTTTTTAAAATAATATAACTTATTATTTAGTAGGTATAAAAATACGATAAAAATACTATTTTAAAAAAAAAAACTAAAAAAGTCTATATACCCTATTAGGATCTGCTTATTAGGGGGTTTAAAAGTTAATAAAAAATAGTAAATATAAAAATTTTTAGAATTCTACTTTAGACTTTTTTTTTTTTTTAAATAAATTTATACTTTTAGCGTAGTATCTATATTTTTAAAAAAAATAACTAGTATAATACTTTTATAGGTCCTATAAAATGGCTCTACTATATCTTTAGTATAATAATAGGAAATATAGTACGTAGTTATATAATATATATATTAAAAATATATATAGGTTAACGCGTTCCGTCTAGTATATATAGTAATAACCGTAATAATTTAAAATACTTATATCCCCATTTAGTATAAAGCGTCTATTTATAAAGAAAAATATAATAGTAATAACTCGCGCTATTACTAGTATACTATAAAGTATTAATATATATTAGTATCCTTAAACTAGCTATAGCAATAATATAAGGAAATATAAAAAAATAGGTTGCCTATAAGGCTATAGCTTCTTATAATATTCTATAATAATAAAACACACAGTATATATAGTAAATATAATAAATATAAAATAATTTTAAGCTAGTAGGCTATATATTTCTATATATTATACTAATATAAAGGTACTAAATATCCTTAATTAGTTTAATAGTATAACCTATATAAAGCTAAAATATACTATTTATTAGGTTAACTATACTTTATTTATACGGAGTAGCAGTCGTCTGTAATATTATAAAAAATAAAAAATAGTATAAAATAATAAATAACAATAACTATATCTTAATCTCTTAAAAAATATCTTTTTTTTTTTACTATTTATATAATAGCTAAATAGGGGTTCTGTACGCTAGTATAGATTATATAATTATATAATTATAACTATATAATTTATACGCTTTGTATTACTAGCGAATCTATTTAGGTTAACTACTCTATATATACTAGTAACTTTTCTTTTTATAGTAATACTATATAAATACTTTATTTTTTTATATCTCTTTCTACTTTCTGTACAAGTATTCCTTTATTTTAATATATCTTTATATAACTAAATTATAATCTGTTATTCGCGCGTTACATAATAATAAAAAGTAAAATAATATAGTATACTACTACTTATTAATTAAAATTATAGTAAACTAAAGTAAAGAGTTAATAACTTTATACGTTACGCGAAAGTAAAAAGTAAAATTATAATAAATAAAAATAAGAAGTTATTATATAATAGTTAAAGAGGGCTAGTTTAAAGCTGTATAAAATAATAGTATATAAAAAAAGGCTTTTTCTCTTTATAATATCTCTTTTTTTTTTAATTTTACCTATTATTATCTCCGTACGGTTATAGATATTATTTTTTTTTTTTTTAACTTTTTAGCTATCTTTTTTTATATAGAGCTAACCTCTAATAAAATTTTTAAAATAGTTTTAGTTCTGTACGGTTAGTAATAGTAGTAGTTATAATAGTAAGTTATAATTATACTTAGTTTTATTTTTATATAGACTTTTATATTTAGTAGTTATATTTAAGTTACTATTTTTACTAGAACAGCTACTAATAGGGCCTTTTTTTTTAGCTTTTTATATTAATATATATATATATCCCTGTGTAATTCTTTCCGTATAGTAATATTTTATAGGATAATAAATATATAGTATACTAGTTACCCTTATATAATATAGATATTATTTTACTTAATAATACTAACTTAACTCTTTTTACCGCGAAAATTATCTACTATAAAGACTACTTTTATATACTTTTAGTATAATTATATAAAGTTCTAGAGCCGCAGCTATATATATAGAGGTATAGTAGTAATACTAGATTTTTACTCTTTATAAAGTATTATACGTTAGCGGGATTCTAAGGTAATATATATAGGTTTTATATATAGTAGTTATACGGAGCTTAGTATAAATATTATATTTAAATTTTTTTTATTTTTTTTTTTATTTTTCCTTTATTTTTCTTTTATTAATATAGAGGAGGATTAGGGATATCTAGAAGAAAAAAGGGGTTTTTTTTTATTTTTTTTTTTATTTTTTTTAGGTATAATATTTTAAAAAATTTCCTTTTAATCTTCGTGCGATAAAGTAAAAGAATATAATATATAAAAAAAAGAAAAAATATACTAAAAAGTAATTTATGCGATAGGGAATATCTAATTTAAAATAAAAAATATATAAAATACTTTATTAGGCCTCTCGTACGGGCTCTAGCCTATTAACTAAAGCTTTAATACTATAAGAGAGAGTATTAAAAGATACTAATTATATAAAAGAACTATTTAGTTTTTCCTTTATAAAAGTATTTATAGGATTATCCTTCTTTACTATTTATTATACTTTAGAGATTTTACGGTTCTCGTATAATTAATAAAAAAATATAATATTTATTATAAGTCTCTTCTTATTTATCGTACTAAGCTTAATAAAATAATTATATAGAGATTTTAAATCTGTATAAACTACTATAGAAGCTAGTAGGAGGTTAATTATATAAAAGATTTTATTAATAGTAGTATTTAAAATAATAGTTATATTAAAGTCTGTAACTATTTTATATAACTTATTAGTAAGAATACTTTACGTAACTTATTTATATTTAGTTAAGCTCTAATAAATAATATTACTATATATAGTAAACTTAGTGTCTATATAGTTTTTAACTCTAAAAATAATAAAATATCTAAGCTATAAGCTAAGATTTTAGTTATTTATAAAAAATCTATTTATAAAAATAAAGAGTTTTATACGTTAAAAGTCTAGTAGGACGTATAAAACTTCTCTTTTTATATTTTTAATCTGCTACTTAATCCTCTTATTTAGTACTTTTACTTTTAATATAGTAGGCTCTCTTATTTGTATAGCTATAGAAAGGTTAAATATAGCTTTTAGTTAATAGATAAAAGTAATATATATACTTTTTATATACTATTTAATATACCGCGATTAAGCTTCTAAATTAGTTAGATTTATTATACGGAGGCCTTTACTCTGTTTTTTTTAAATTATAGTAATTATCTTATTTTTTTTTAAAGTAATCTTTATTTTATTAAACTTTAGAGGTTTATACGTAAAAAGGAATAACTTATTCTTTATATAGAACTCTATAGCTTATAATTTATTTTTTTCTCTATTAGAGAAAGTAGGTAAAATAATACTTAAAGTATTATCTATTTATATATCTATTAAGCTAAAAGTCTCTACTTCTTTTTTTATTATAAGTAGGCATAGATTATACGTAGAGGGGAATATTTTTAGTCTTTTAATATAGTAGTTATAGTATATTTTAAACTAGTATAAACCTAATTTAGTTATACTATATAGAGGTTATATAATCTAAAAAATTATACTAAAGAAAAAAAAATAGTTTATTTTTTTTAGGGGTTTTACGTACAGCGTATAAAGTAGTAAATTTTTAAATTATATATAGGCCTAAGTAATATCGCGTAATTTATATTTTATATTATATAATTTAAAAAGTATTACGCTTAAGGCTAAAATAAGTCTTTAGCTTATTTTCTAGATTATTAGTAACTATATAAGAATAAACTGCTTATTATTATTAGAGTAGCTAGCTAGTACGTAATAAGATTTTTTATATAGGACTATATTTTTATTTTTAACCTCCTATACTATCCTAAGATTAAATATATAGTTTATATAAATAGTAGGATTATACGTAATAGGCTTAAAGATATTACTTATAATAAGGGTATTAATCTCTATATAATCTAATTTCTTAAATAGGTCTTTAGGTGTTATAATAATATTATTTTAATATAGCTTTATTACTAGTGTAAAGTTAATTTTCTCTTTTTAAGATATAAAGACTTCTACTATATAATTTTTTTTTAGGCGACTTCGCTTCCTTAGCTTCTTAGATTTAAATTATATAATTATATTTTTTTTTATAGCTAGAAGGTTATTGTACGGAGGAGATTTACGGTAGTATAGTTTTATATATATTTATTTTATAGTTAGTAGGCTATTTTTTAAATTTATAGTAATATTTAGTCCGTTAATTAACTATAGTACGTATAAACCTATTTATTTTTTTTTTTCTTTTTAGATTAGAATCTTTAATTTAATAAAAAGAGATAAAGTCTTTCGCGGATCTAGTCTATTATATATATTAATTATACAGCTTAGCGTAAGTTTTATATAATTAGCCTATAGGGCTTTTAAAACTTTATAAATAGTATTAACTTGTGCAATAATATCTAGTAATAGTAAAAATATTATACTAATTTTTAGATAGGTGCTAAAGACGAGAAGTATTAGTATAAGGCTATTTAGGCCTATAATATTATTTAGTGCTTTTATAGCTATTTAAAAAATATTTTTATTACTTATATAATATCTAATTTTATTTTTTAAGATATTAAAGACTCGCCGTAATAGGCTGTATACTCTCTTAATTTTACTAATTACCTAGTAAACTTTTACTAGTATTTAGTAATACTCTGCTCCTATAATTTATACGTTATTCTTAAACTCTTCTAAAGTAAAATTAGTATCTAGATTATATATAATAAAATCTAGAGGACCTTAGTAGGTATTAATCTAGTATTATATAAGAGCTGCCTATACCTCTTATATAGATATTAAATTAAAAAAAATAGTAGCCTAAAATAATATCTCTAAATTAATAATATAAAAAATATTACGGTTACTAATTCGTACGATATTAATAATAATTTTATAGTTAAAATAGGTATTATTTTTAATAGAGAACTTAAATCTATATAGAGCTACTCTATATATTTAGTAGTAGTAATATAGTTTCTAAATCTACTCTAGTATAGTAGAGTTAATTTTATAGCCTATATTATAAAGCAGCTTATAAAATTATTTTATATAAGGGTGTCTAAAGCGTTTATAAAGTTTATAGAGTTTTTTTTTAGTAAAAAATAAAATAGCTTCTATATAGCTTATATTAAAAAATAGGTATTTCTACTTATATATAACTAAAACTATTATACTATTCTTACGTACAATAATATCTAATATATTATTAAAATATACTTTTATATAGTTAGTATCTACTAAAAATAGTAAAAAAGGTATTAGAGTATCTAAAATATAGTAAGTTATTATATTAATTAAGTTCTTAATCTGTACGGTCTTAAGAGTATATATTAGTATATTACCTCTAAAGCTAATAGTAGTTTCTTTTAGAGTTTAATTAATTTTTATACTAAAGTTTTTACAAACGTATACTTTAAGCTAGCTCTTACTAATTATTAAAAATTTAACTATATTTATATTTTAAAGTTCGCCTTAGTACTGCGTATAGTACCTTTCTTTAAAAATAAATTACTTAGCTATTTCCTTTTTATTTATAGAGAATATATCTTCTACTATTATATAATAGAGAAATAAGGCGGTAGTAAAGTATTAAACTACTTTTTCTCTTTCTTAAGGACTAAGGTTAAATATAGTTTTATTTTTTAATTCTTTAGTATTATTATACGGGAATCCTTTAAAGTCTTAAATATAAAGAGTAATATTACGTTAAAAAGGTATTTCTTTATAAAAGTTTTTATATATTATAATATACTAGTTGCGTGCTCGGGTCTTATTTTATATAAAATAGTTTAATAACTAATATCCTTCTTTGTAGTAGATAAAATACTTCTTTTTTTTTACTACTAAAGTTATACTTCTAGATCTCTAGAAAGGTTATTATATATAAAAGTAAAATTATTAGCGCTAGGGGGGTTTATTTTTATTATTAGTATACTTTTAATTTATATAGAAAGTCTTGTGCGATGCCTATAATTAAATATAATATATATATTAGCGGTCTATATTAATCTATAGTATAGATTTTAAATTACTTAGTAGTCCTTTATACATAGACTTTATTAAAAATATAGCCTATTTAAGCTCTAATTAACTTTTATATACTTGTATAATCGTCGTATAAAGTAGTACTTTTTTTTTAAATTAGGGGTCTAGAGCTTTTTATACTAAAGTTAACTTATTAATTATTACCTCTAATACTTCGTGCGGAGTCTTATTAGAGTTTTTTTATTTAAATTATATAAAAGTAATAGTAGTCTAGTTAGTCTAATACTAGTTATAGTTAATATATATATTAAAATAGTAGTTTAATCTATTATATAACTATTTTTACGAGTGTTCTAGACTAATATTATATAGGTAAAACTAGCCTACGTAATTCTCTAAAATATTTAAAAAAATAACAGTATACTATAACTCTTAAATATTAATTTTTTAGTAAAACTTAATAAATATACGAGTCTTATTAGCTAAAATATTATATAAGTAATTAGTATAGTTGTTTACCTTCTTCTATATTTTTTAGAATATAATTATCTTTTATAAATTAAACTTCTCTAGTAGTATATCCCGTACAGATAAAAATTAGAATATTAAATTTTAGTAAGTAGTATATAAAGATTAAAAAGTTAGTAGGTAACTAATTATTAATATTCTATATTTAGTTCCTAGGGGAAATAGTAATATTTTAAGATTATATAATAGTAGATATATTAAGTATTATAGTCTACTATTATATATACCTAAAGGTAATACTAGGGTATATAAACTATATAGAGTCTAAGGTTATCTAGATTTATATAGTCTATATCTATACTTATATAATATAGGCCTAAAATTTTTTAAGTAATACTAGTATAGCGGGATTAGTTACTTATATAATATATATTATAATAGTTAGCTTCTTTGCTGTATAGGAGGTATAGCTAGAGTATATAAAATATTTAGCTATTAGCTAAAAATTTAAAAGTTTAAGCTTAATAGCTTCCGTGCAGGTTATTTTATAATAATAATTAGGCTTTCTATTAAACTTTTTAATTTTATATAAAAGTTTTTAACTGCTTAATATTCTTTTATAATTTAAAGGAGAGTTCGTATAAAACTTTATAATATTTTTTTTTATTTATCTACTAGAGGTCGTACGCCTTTATTTTATAAAATTCCTAGCAGTTCTCTTTAAAATACTTATTTTAGTAATATAAAGTAACTATAGTTCTACCTAGTAAATAATTTATAGTATAAAGTAATTAGGTTTTAGCTATTTCTTTACTTTATACAAAGTCTTATAATAACGTAGCTAATATATATATTAAGTTATTTAGTATATAAGTTATTTAAAATATTTAGATCCTCTATCTAGTATTATAACTTAGTTTAGTCTTTAAGTACTTATATAAAAATATTATATTCTTAGGCGTATTTCTTTTATAACAAATCTAGATCTATCTCTATTATACGCTTCTTACCTTTTTTTATAAAGAAAACTTCTTTTAGTACTATTATATTGTCTAGTTTATATAATTAATTATATAGTTTTAGCTTACAGTGCTAGTGTATTTATATAAAATAGTTTAGCTTTAAAAAAGGTTATCTTTATCTTTTATATAGATAAGGGTTTAATAAAATATATAATTTAATATACTTCCTTTTATCTATAGATACGGGAAAGAGTCGCGCGATATATAAAAGTATTTTTATATAATATAAGTTTAATAATACTTTAACCTCTTTATACGCCCTTACTAATTTATAGTAAATAAAAAAATCTAATTAATTACTAGTATAGAGTAGTTAAACAAATTATTTAATTAACTACTAATTAGTGTTAGGTTAACTATATTTTACTTATACGGAGTAGCAGTTATCTGTAATATTATAAAAAATAGAAAATAGTATAAAATAATAAATAATAATAGCTATGTCTTAATTTCTTAAAAAATATTCTTTTCTCTCTACTATTTATATAATAGCTAGATAGGGGTTCTGTACGCTAGTGCAGATTATATAATTATATAACTATAGTTATATAATTTATACGCTCCGCATTACTAGCAAATCTATTTAGGTTAACTACTCTATATATACTATTTATAATTTTAAGATTTTTATAGACTAAACTATTTTTATTACCGGCTAATACGCTTTAAGTGTTATAATTTAAAAATATAACTACTTATATATTACCTATAAGTAGCTCTTTTACTAGTAGTATATATTACGTTACTAATTATATAAACTTAGTACTATAAAATATAAATAAAAATTTAGTATATATAAGTAAGTAAAAAGCTAGGTTTTAAAAGCTACTAAGTGATTAGAGGAATCTAGATTAGTAAAAGAATATAAAAGAAGTACTAGAGTATAAGGTAGTATAATTACTATAGCTATAGCACGCAGTAACCTTATTAGGGTAACTATAAAAAATAATAGCCTTATAGATAAAATAGATATAACTAATATATAATAAAATAATATATAATAGAATAACATAGGTAAATAGCGCGATATATAAATATAGAAACAAGAAAGAGAAAAGTTTTATAAAATACCTAAAAATATAGGCAAGATAATATAAAAGATATAAGTATAAAAAAAATATATAGTCTATATTAAAAAAAAAATAAAAAAAAAAGTCTCTACTTATCGTAAACCTATTAATAAGTACTATTATAACCTATTAGATCTGGCCGTTATAGTTAAGCCCGCTACTTTAGGCTATTAAAACTTTTTATTTTAGGTATAACATTGTTTTATTTTTATATATAGTATAATATATACTATATTATATTAGTATATAAATTATTTTTATATATTTATATATTCCTAATAACTACTATTATAATTTATTAGTTACTGTTTAACTTTATTTTTATAAAATAAAATAAAGATTATTTTTATTTTTATTACTTTTCGCTTTACCTATATATATAGGTAGTGTAGTATTTAATAATAATTAATATTTTTATTTATAATTATAAATTCTTTCTTATTTATAAAGATAATTATAGTTGCGATACTAAGTATACCTATTTACTTATTTAGCCTATACACTACACTAAAGAAAATACCAATTATTTATACTTATAGGCCCCCCTAAAACTTTTAAATATTAATTATTTTTTAGTATCTCTATAAAGGCTTTACGCTTAAATCGTTTTTATTTTTATTACTAGTATTCTTAGCAGTATTTTTTATAACTATATTTTATACGCTAGACTACGTATTTATATTATAAAACTAATATTAGTATACTAATTTTTTATTTTTTATAACTAGTATAGTACTGTATTTACTATTTTTTTATTACTATTACTTTTATATAGGCTAGCGTAACTAATCCTAGCTTTTTAAATTTTATTACTTTTATTATTAATAGTATTATAATTCTATTTATATTATTACTATTTATATTATTACTATTTATTTTATTACTATTTATATTATTACTATCTATTTTATTACCGTCTATCTTATTACTATATATTTTATTATTTAGAATTTCCCGGTATTAATAAATACTTAACTTAAAAAACTAGGTAATTATACTATATATAGAATACTTAGCGGTATTAAGAAGAACTTATTATATATTATTATCTAGTTAGTGTAGTCGGTGTAGTAGGCGTAGTAAGTATATTAAAATTAATTTAAATTAGTACGGTATCCGCTAAGACAAGAGTAAAAATAGAAAAACCTTTAAAGAATAATATTTTAGAAAGTATAAAAGTAGAAGGACCTTTAAATAATATTTTAGTAAGTATTTATTTAATAAACGTTTCGCTGTATTAATTATAAAAAAAGATAAAAAAGAGATATATAGGTAGTACTCTATATGTCTCTTCTTTAAAAAAGAATATAGTATTAGTACTAGAGTTTTTATACTAGAGGTTTTTAACTTAATATTTTTTTAGGGGGGTATACTAAGCGCGCTAACGTAAGGCGCTATAATTTTTTTTAATCTAGCCTTCCCTAACCTTTTTTATATATTAAATATAAAAGTATATATATACTCCTCCTTTTTTAAATCCCTTTTTAGGTCGCCCTAAGCTATTATAGCCACACTTTTTATTTAATTAATATATAAATATATATATTATATATTTATTATATAATTATTAATTAAAGTTAAATTTTTAAATCTTTAATAATAAACTAGTATATTAAGTATAAAGGTATATATATACTCCTCCTTTTTTAAAATCCCTTTCAGTCGTCCCGAGCCACTACAGCTACAATATATATTCGATTAATATATAAATATATACTAGTATATAATATATTACTAGTACTTAGTATAATAGTCTTTAGTTTTTATAACCGCCTTATAATAGTTAGGGAGAAATAAATATAATTATTAATAACTTTTTATAGTATATTATTCTATATCTTTGTAATAGCGCTTTTAACGGTTTCTATACTATTTAGAGTATATTTTATACCTAAATTAGCCGTTTTATTTTTAATCAGTCTAGATTTTAAATAACTTTATATATTTCTATAGCGGCTAAGTTAGGGCTATAGGCTTAATAAAAAAATAGGTATATTTTATTATTTTTAAACTAGTTTAAAACGTTTTTTTTTAAATAAAGCTACGCTTTTAGCGTAGTACCTATATTTTTTTTAAAAAAAATAACTACTAACTACTATAGGAGTTCCTATAAAATAGCTTTATAATAATTTAAATATAATAATAGGAAACGTAGCGCGTAGTTATATATTAATATATATACTAGAGACCTTATACTTAGTTATAATAAGTTAAAATAATAATATATAAGTAAGTATAACCTTCTAACCTAGTACCGGACGCCTATTTATTAAGAAAAAAAAAAGAGGTAGTATATTTACGATATACTATCTATAGTATACTATATATTTATATATTAATTAAATAAATAGTATAGCTATAGTAGCTCGGAACGTCTAAAAGGGGTTTTAAAAATAGATATTATACTATAAAGTATTAATATATACTAGCGCCCCATACTACTATATATATATAAAATATAAAAAAATGCAATAAAGTAGTCTACTACGCTAAATAGCTATATTAAATTTTTTTATAAATATGACTATATATACTATATATATTATATATTATATATTATATTATAATATAGTCGAATAGCCTTATAGTAGTAATAAGTATAATACTTAGTATTTTACGAAATTTATTCTTATAAAGACTGCCCTGCTAGTAATTTTTATAAAGTTTTAATATACTACTAGAAGGCTCTATCTTTATAGATAAGTAGGTATAAAATAAATAATAGCTATAATAGCTACAGATTATAATTTTATACTAAAAATAAGTAAGTATACGCTATATCTATATAGTAATAGTAATTATTACTAACCTATATAGTCGTGATAGTAATAGATTTTAAATATATTATTATTATAAATACTAATCTAAACTATATCTATACGTAAAAATAGTATCTTTTAGTTATACTAAATAATTAAAATAACTTTAACTACGCTAAGTTTAAAAATAATATAGTAATTATTATTTTAATAATAATATAGTTATAAAATGCAAAAAAACTATTAAAGAGGATATTAGTAATAATAACTAAATAGGCCTAGCCTTAAGGGTAAGAAGAAAAAAGAGCTATATATAAAATAGTAAATATAACAAACGTGGCGATAATATATAGAAAAGTAGAGAGAGCGTTATAAAATACATATAAGTATAAGTAAAATAATATATAATAGTTTAAGTATAAAGAAAATAGGTAGTTAGTATAAAAAAAAAAGTCTCTTTTTTATTATAAACCTATTAATAAGTGCTATTATAACTTATTAGACCCGACCGTTATAGTTAAGTCTAAGTTAAAATATTATTTATAATATAGATATTAGCGTTCTCTTATTAAAATTACTATCCTAAAATATAATTAGTATATAGATTATAATTATAATATAATATATTAATATATAGAGGTATATATATACTCCTCTTTTTTTAAAACTCCTTTTAGTCGCCCTAAGCTACTACAGCCACACTATTTGTTCGATTAGTATATAAATATATATAGTATATTAATATAAAATATATATAGCATATTAATATAAAATATATAATAATATATATATATATATACTTATATATTAATCGAATAAAAAGTGTAGCTGTAGAGGCTTAGGGTGACTAAAAGGGGTTTAAAAAAGGAGGAGTATATATATACCTTTATACTTAATGTATCGAATATATATATATATATATATATATATTATAATATTAATAAAAAAAATAAAAATATATTATATTACTTTCTACGTTTTATACTTAGTTTAATTATAAAATTAAGGACTATATTTAAATAGTTCTTACTAGTAAATAAAGTATTATTATTAAGTATTTTAATAAATACTAAAATACTTCTTTTATTTATCTAAATAGATCCCTATACTTAAATAGTAATATCTCGGTCTATATTATAATTAGTATTAATAATATATATAATATTATATATTTATATATTAATCGAATAAAAAGTGTGGCTATAGTAGCTCGCGGCGATCTAAAAGGGGGTTAATATAATATTATATTATATAATAATAATAGGGAGTTTTTTTTTTAAAATAAACCATTTATATAAAGTCTACCTAACTATTTAAGAAAAGTGTTTTATTATCTAAATAAACTAGAACCGGCTGTTTAATTTTTAAACTAATATAATACTAAATAAAGTTATATTAAACTACTAATCTATTACCTAATTAGGTCTAGTCCGCCACGCTAGTCCTCTTTAGGAATAGATTTTTATCTTATCTAACTTTAGATAGTAAGATATTTCGCTTATACTCTTATTTATATTTATAGATATAACGTGTTCTATATAAGGATTTTAGCTTTCTATAGCCTTATATTAATTTTTTAGTAGTACTCTATGCTTTTACAAATTTTATATTTTATTATATAAAGTAGGCGTATGTAAAATATACTATAATAAAAAAAAATTAAACTTCTAATACGCAGAAGCCCTTAAAAATTAAAAAAATTTTAGTATTATTAGATATATGGCGACTATACTACCCCGCTAAACATAATAATAGTTAAAATAATAAATAATATAATATATTAAAAAACATTAAAAACTTACTACGTTATTAGCTAGAAACTAATTCTTTTTTTATTTTATTATTATTCTTTTTTCTATACTATTCCTTTTTAACTTTACCCCTTTATATTACCAACTTACTAGAATATATAATATTTTTTATATTTATATTTTTTTTATTTTTTTTATCGTCTTTTAATATTTTTTTCACGTTTTCTTTATTTATAAGAGGTTTTTTAGTACTTATATTAACAGAGTACTCTTTCTCTATTAAAAAATATTATAAAGTTCTTTTATTAATATTTAGACTAGTTTCTATAAATAGTCTATTATTATTTTTTTAGAACTTCTAGTCACGTTTCTATTAATAATTTTTTTATCTCTAGGAGTTAGCTTTAAAACTCTACCTCTTTTAACTCTTTTTATATTATAATTAATTTTATTTTTGTTTTTAATACGTTGTATACTATTATAAATAGTCTTTTTTAATATATTTAAATTTGTAGTAATTAAAGATAGTAAATTATTTACTTTTAAAAGAAGTTAAACTTTAGATTTAAGTTTTAAAAAATTTGGCACCATTTTAAGAAAATAGGAGTTTAGGTTTATAATAGTTAAAAGATATTATAACATACTATAATATTAATAATATATTACATAAGTAGTAATTATATAGGCCTTAGTTAAATTTTTATTATTAATAAAATTTTATTATTAGATTACTAATATACTTTAAAGCACTAGTTATATAACCTAGACTAGACCTAAAAGGGTATTATTAAAATTTTAGTTAAATATATTTACTAACTAAAAAGTTATAGGAACCGAAAAATAGAGTTTTAAATATTACTCTATTTAGGTAATTTTAATTTATTATATATAATTATTAAGTAGTATATAAAATAAGTATATAATTATTTATTATTTTCTCTTTACAACGGGATTATATAAGTATTTTTATTCTTATTAATTAATTTTATATAAATTTTTTAAAAAGGTATTATTATAATTACTCTTTTTTTATTGCACGCCCCAGTAATATTAATTTAGGATAGTACTTTTAATAATATAAAGCCCCTATTTATAAAATAATAGATGTTTTAAACTAGTTTTAAAAAGAATAAAACTATACTATTTTCTTTTCTAGCCTATAGCCATAATTTAGTCCCTATAAAAAATATATAATATTATTTAAAATAAGGACTAAAGAATAATAAAAAGAATAATATAGGGGTAGAATTTAGTTTATAAAATAAAGAGGCCTTTAAAAGAGCTATTATAGAAGAGTAGAATAAAATACCCTAAAAAGTTATTAATAACCGTGTTTTATTACTCCGTAATTATTACAAGGAGGTTATAGAAGCTAAGGGCTATTATACTAAATACTAGTAATTTATTATTACTAGTTTATTATTAAAATTTTAAAAAAGTAGCTTTTATATAAAAGTATATAAATAATATATAAATATATAAAAATAGTTTATATACTTATATATTATAGGTACTATTATAATATATATAAAAATAACTAAATATTATAGCTTAAATAATAAGTTATTATAGCCTAAAGTAGTGGCGTCTTTACGGCTTTATCTACCGTAAACGATAGTTATTATCTTATATTTAACTATTTAGTTAATCTTTTACCGGGTATAGATAGTATTAAAGAGCTATTATCTACGTGTATATAGTATAGTCCTCTAAATTCTTTACTTACTTTTAATATATAAATACCTACTAATATTTAAGCGTATACGTATACGCTTACGTAATATAAATATATATTTACCTATCTTTTTCTTCTATTAACGCGCTGTAGCTACTATACCCGCCTTACGCTTTATAACCTGCCGCTAATAGGTTATTTAATATAATTTAGTAACTGCTACCGCGTTAAGTATCTTTTTTAATTATATTTTATCTATTATCTCTAGTATAAAGTCTATCTCTTATTTTTTTACTATTTCTTTTTTATAAAACCTTATTATAAGCTATTATAGCTTAGTAGCTTATAGTATAGCCGGAATATAGTTATCTATAATAATATACTATATTTAGATATACTATACTAGTAAATATAGTTTAATAGCTTTCTTTACTATTATTACTATATACTTATCTCTTTTCTCTTTTTTAGCTTCGGCGAGTACGCGGTACGTAGTATTATAGTATTTTCTTTTTAGTATATTAAGGGCTCCTATAGCGTTAACTTTATTAGTATTAATTTTATTAGCGTTAACTTTATTAGTGTACGCCTATATACGCGATAAATATTTTATAACTACCTCTACTACTTATACGTACAGGTTATTATTTAGTATACTTTTATAAATAGGTATATAAGACTTAGCTCCGCTTATAGTTATAGTTTTATCTTTAAAGGCAATCGTAATACGCAAAATTACTATTAGTATACCTATAAATATTATTAGCTAACTATATCCTATAAGCTACGCTACTAAGAATAAACGCTATACTAGTATTTATATTAATATACTAGATACTATTATATAATTTTAATAGATAATAATAATAATAATATAGTAGAGTAAGTATATTATAGTATAATAGTACTGCAGCAGCCTAGCCTAAAAAAAAAAAAAAATAAAAATAATAGTAGCCCTATACTAGAGTACTAAACTTTAGTATACTAAGCTATACGCTAAGCTATACGCTAAGCTATACGCTAAAACTATAAATTTAAATCCCCTACTAATCTAAAAAAAAAAAATATTTTTTACTATTTTTATATACGCTTATTTTTAACTGTATCTAGGAGAATAACTTTTTTTAGCCTATACCTTTTTTAGACTAGTGTCTTAGCACTATACTTTACCTTTTTTTATATAATAGCCTAAAGTAGGGTCCTAAAAGTTGTTTATATTTACTAATTTTTTTATACTCTTAAAGTCCTTAGTAAGCAGGCCCTAAGTAGGTAAATAGAATAAGCTTGTTATTCTCTTTAAAATAGTGTTTTTTGCGTATTCTTAGGCCTTATAACTATAAAGTTATATTATTTTAAAAATAGTAACTTTTTAAATTTAGGTTTTTTCTAATATCGCTCTGCTGTATACTGTTTATTATATATTTTTATATTATAGTTTTAGTTTTTTAATATTAATTATATTAATTATTTTATAGGCTATAATATAATATTTTAGGTTTATAATACTATTTAGACGGTAAAATAAAGATATATATATACTCCTTCTTTTTTAAAATCTTTTTTAATCGCCCCGAGCTACCACAGTTACACTATTTATTTAATTAATATATAAATATATATATATATATAATACTACTTAGTTAAGAAATAACAGTAATTTAGTATTTATTAAAATACTAAAGTCTTCTATTTCTTATACTAGTAAGAATTTTATAAATAAAGTTCTTATACCCGAAGTTAAACTAGAGATAATAAGGGGTAAGTAACTTAATAGATTTTTTTTTAATATAATAATATATATATATATTATATTATATTATATTATATTATATTATATTATATTATATTATATTATATTATAATTATATTATAATTATATTAAAATTATAAAGTTTATAATAAAGGTATATATATACTCCTTTTTTTTTAAAACCCCTTTAAGTCGCCCCGAGCCACTACAGCTACACTATTTATTTAATTAGTATATAAATATAAATATATAAACTTTATATTAATACTAATTTAGGTTAGTAATTTTAATAAAATAATAGTCCTATATATAAAATAATAGAAGTATTAGACTATTTTTAAAATAATAAAATTATACGTTTTTTTTTACCTAGCCTATAGCCCTAATTTAGTCCCTATAGAAAATATATAGAGTTATTTAAAATATAGTCTAAATATAATAAAAAGGCTAATATAGGTATAAAATTAAGTTTATAAAGTATAAAATCTTTTAAAATACCTATTATAAAGAAGTAAAAATAATACAGTATAAGAATAAAAGTATATATATACTCTTTTGTTTTTAAGATCTCTTTTAATTACTCTAAGCTACTATAGCTATACTATTTATTTAATTAATATATAAATATATATAAATATATACTATAAGAAGTTATTATATTTATATATTAATTAAATAAAAAGTATAGCTATAGTAGCTTAGAACGACTAAAAAGGGTTTTAAATAAAAAGGAGTATATATATATTTTTATACTTAGTTATAAAAAGTTACCGACTAGTAAAATAGAAAACGCGTAATTAAAAATATTACTTTTTTAAAAGTTATATAACTTTTTGATTAGTAAGCTAAAAAATATATAAAAAAAATAGTAATTTAAAAAAAAAACTAGTAGATTCTATATATACTATTAAAAACTACTTAGTAAAAAGTTTAAAAGTAAAAAAAAATTAGTAAATATAAATAATTTTTAGAGTTCTATTTTAGACTATTATAACTTCTTATGTAAGGTATAATATTAGCTTATTTTTATATATATAATAATAGATACTAAGCTTTATTATTATATTAAATATTTTATATTTTTATATATTAATTATATAATTATATATAAAAGTTACTGATATAAATTTTTAATAATAAACTAGTAAATAATAAATTACTAATATTAAGTATAGTAGCCTTTAGTTTTTATAACTATTTTATAATAGTTAGGAAGAGATAATATATAATTATTAAAAACTTTTATAGTATATTATTTTAGTTTTTTATAATAGCTTTATTAAAGGCCTCTATACTATTTAAATTATTTCTTATACCTAAATTAGTCTTTTTATATTTAATTAGTTCTAATTTTGAAAATTTTTTATATTTTCTATAAAGGCTATATTAGGACTATAGGCTAAGTAAAAAAATAGTTTAATTTTATTATTTTTAACCTAAGTTAAAATTTTTATATTTTTATAAATAGGGACGATAGTTTATTAAAATTATTAACTTAAATTAATATTAATATAAAGATTAAAATTATAATATAATATATTAAGATATAGATATATATTATAGGGGGGTAAAATAAAAAAAAAATTAATATAAAAAGTTATCTTTTTAAAAATTTATATAAAATTAAATAATAATTTTAAAAATAGGTAAATAACACTATATTAAAAAGAAAGTTAAAAAAAGTTTAATTACGATTTTAATTACTACTTAATAACTATAAGTTAATAACTAAAATTATCTAAATATAGTAATTTTTTTTTCCACTTTTTTAAATTTTTATAATTTTTTAGTTAGTAAATATATTTAACTAAAATTTTAATTATACTTTTTTAGGCCTAGTATAGGTTACGTAATTAGATTTTTAAAATATATTAGTAATCTGATAATAAAATTATATAAATAATAAAAATTTTACTAAAACTTATAAAATTACTCATTACGTAATAGATTATAAATATTATAATATATTATAATATTTTTTTACTTTTATACACTTAATCTACTATTTTCTTAAAATAGAGCTATAATTCTTAAAACTTAAATCTTAAGTTTAATTTTTTTTAAAAGTAAATAATTTATTTAGTTTAATTATTACTATATTAAATAAATTTTTTACTAGTATATATTATACTATATAACGTATTAAAAAAAAGGAGAAAGATAATTATAATATATATATATTAATATATTAATTAAATAAATAGTATAACTATAGTAGCTTAGAGTAACTATAAGGGGTTTTAAAAAAAGAGGAGTATATATATACTTTTATTTATAATATAAAAAATATTAAAAAAAATAGAGTTTTTAAGTTAACTATAAAAAATAAAAGAGTTATTAATAAAAATTTAACCTAAAGTCCTAAAAAAGAAAATAAAGAACTATTAATAGAAAATAGTTTAAATATTAAAAAAAAAATTTATAATTTTTTTTTATAAAAAAAGGACTGCTCTATTAATATAAGAAAAAAAAACTAATAATTAATAAAAAAAAAAGTAGAAAAAGAGTAAAATATACTAAAGATAATATAAAAAATATTTATACTGTAAATTAAAAAAAAAATTTTTTAATAAGTTAGTAATATAAAGGGGGTAATAAAATAAATAAAATTATAAAAAAAGAAATAATAATAGAGTTAAAAGAAAACTAGCTATTAGCTAATTATAAAGTAAATTATTTTAACTTTTTAAAATATTAAAATATATAACTTTTTATATATTTTTAAGCTATAGTTTTAGTTTTTTAGTATTATTTATATAAATTATTTTATAGGCTAAGACTTTACTTTATAAGTTTAGAATATAATTTAGGTAAAAGGTAAAAATAATTTAGTATTTATTAAAATACCTAATTCTTCTACTTCTTATACTAGTAAGAATTATATAAATAAAGTCCTTATACCTAGAGTTAAATCCTTAATAAAAAGGGGTACGTAACTTATTAAATTGTTTTGTTCTTTTATTAATATAATATATATTATTATATTATATTATAATTATAAAATTTATACTAATATTAATTTAGGTTAGTAATTTTAATAATGTTAGGAATTAGGATAGAGTAGTAATATAGCACAATATATAAGACGAATTAGGTATATATTATCCGTAAGAGTAAAGAGACAAATTGCTGCCGGGCTGAAACCCCGCAGCGTAGACTATATATCCCTTATTACGTAAGCACGCTCCTACCTAGAGCGGAGACACCTAAGTCGTAATAAATAAGATAACGTCCCTATTTATAAAATAACAGATATTTTAAACTAGTTTAAAAATAATAAAATTATACTATTTCCTTATCTAGTCTATAGCCCTGATTTAGCCCCTATAGAAAATATATAGGGTTATTTAAAATAAGAGCTAAATAATAATAAAGAGACTAATTTAGATATAAAATCTAGTATATAAAGTACAGAGGCCTTTAAAAAAGTTATTATATAAAAGTAAAATAATATACTATAAGAAGTTATTAATAACTATATTATATTTTTTTTTAACTATTATAAGGTAGTTATAGAAGCTAAAGATTACTATATTTAATATTAGTAATTTATTATTTACTAGTTTATTATTAAAAATATAAAAAAGTAACTATTACGAAAAGATACCTTAGAGTTTATATTACTAGCTTATAAAACTCTTTAAAACGGGGAATTTATTCTTCTTTATATATATATATTACAGCTTTTTAGCGCTTTTTTTTTTATAAAACTAGTCCCTACTTTTTAATTTTAGAATTTAGTAATTTCTAGCTTATTTTTTCTTTATAGTTATAAGTCTAGCGTTTTAAGAGTAAAAAAAAATTCTCCCTACGTATCTAATTATTAAAAATCTTATTTTCTAAAGCTCTAATTAATTTTTTAATTTTTTATTTAAAATCTTTTAGTTTTATAGACCTAGTAAGTATTATTTTATCTATATACTAATAATAATTTATATTTTTAACTATTAAACGCTTAGTAAGTATTATAATTAATAATTTTTTAAGCGTTATAATAATAAAAGCTATTTTATTTTTTTTAACTAATAATATCTGTTTTACTAATTTAGTAAGCTAGCTAATTTAGTATTATATAAAGAGAGGTAATGTGTAGCGTCGAGACACTAGTCCAAAAAAGGTATAGGCTAAAAAAAGTTATTCCCCCGGATACAGTTAAAAATGAGCGTGGCTAATTTAGTATATATAGTTTAAAGTATAGTATATACTTTATTATATATAAAATTTTATAAATTCTAATCTTAAAAGCGTTAATAATTTTAATAATTTTTTTTAAATACCGGAGCTTCTACGTATTATAAAAGTATTTAAAACTATAATTATAAAAATTTACTATAACTATACTACTAAAATAGTTATATACTAAGCCTACTTAACTAATTATATTACTAAAGTAAACTAAGTAATAAATATCTAAAATTAAATTAGTATAATAGTAGTTTTAAAGCTTATAAGTGCTACTTAAATATACTATACTATTAAGGGGGATATCTTAACTTACTTAATTATTTATTTTCTTAAATAAGAGCGTTTAACTACTAATATAGTAGCTAAGCATATTATATAATAATAATATTATACTTATTTAAAGAAAGCAGAGTACGAAAAAATAGTTTTTAAATTATAGTATTATAAATAGAAAGCTCTTTGTATAAAAATAGAAGTATATAAGCATAGTAATATTTAAAAAAGCTAGCTATTATTAACTTTTTTACTATTATTAGTAAAACATTAGTACTTAATTATATAGAGTAGATACGTATAACTTAAATTTAAAAATTAATACTTAAAAATAAAGATCTTTTTTTAATAAAAGTAAAGAGAATCTTTTAATAATATTATAAAATAAAATTACGAAAATATTTTTTAAAAGTTTTAGAATTTTTATAATACTTAATAAATAAAGCCCGTTTTTTTAATTAAATAGTTTATAGCTAAAGAATAAGAATAAGTTATATTAGTACTTTTATAAACTTAAAATATACTATTAAAAACCTACTAAGTACTATTACTTATAATTAGTATTAATAAATACTTATACTAGTCGGACTGCGTCGCTTTTTAAAAAAAATAAAAAAAAGCTCTTTAAACGCCTTAAATTTAATAATTTTATAGCTCTTTATAATATATTTAAGTAAAAAAAATAGTTTAAAGAGAATACTATAAAAGGTAAGGAGTCTAATAAGCTAAAATTCTTTAGCTTATTTATATATATAGTTATTAATTCTTTACTTATTTTAAATAGTTAATTAAAAGAAAGTAATAATATATATTTTATATAAAATTATAATACTTATACGCTTTTTAAAAGTACTATTTTTAATAATAATACTACTTTATAATTAGTAAATAATAGATTACTACTTATTTTAAAAAATTTTAAAAAAGCTAATAGCATCTATACTATTAAAGCTAAAATATAAGCTTTTTAAATCTTTAGTATAAGAACCCGTATAATTAAAAATATTTTAAATAGCCTAAATAGAAATTTATAAAAAAATTTATATTAAAAAATATAGCTATTATAGAAGAATGTTACCTAAATATAGTATTTAAAGCTTACCTATATAAAAAAAAACTTTAGTATTTAGGCTTAAATAATATACTATATATAAAATCTTTAGAATAGAGTTTTATACTTATAATATTTATTTATAAGTATAACCTTATATTTATTAAATCTAAGCCTCTATTCTTCTATCTTATAGTTTAAAGTATAATACTAGTATATTAAAAGCTCTATTTATAATTAATATATTTATATATTAATACTACGAATATATAGTACTAAAGAGTAAAATATTTAAATTAAAAATTTTATATACGCTAGTTTGAAGAGTATAAAATATTTATATTTTAAATACTAAACGTATATATTATAAGTAATATTTTTTTTATATACGCGGCTTAGGTAATCTTTTAAAAACTAAAAAAAAGTTATTATAACTATACTAGTATATTTTTTAAAATCTTTTTAATATATTTAAAGAAAGGCTTAGTAAGTAGTAAATATTACTAGTTAAAAATAACTATAGTAGGAAGGTTTATATATAGAGCCTATAGGTAAAGTTATATTTAAAACTTATAAAAGTATTTTTAAGTTTTACTATATAGGTATATACTTAGTATAAATTTAAAATTATAAAGATTTTTTAAAATAATAATATTACTACTTATTTATACTATAGAAGATCGCCTTTTAAAAAATAAATAAAAAAGCTTAATATAAATATTAAAATATTACTTTTATATATATATAAGCTAAACGGCAGCGCTAAACGCGGTAGCTAAAAAATTATTAATAAAACTATTACTATAAGACTTAGTATAAACTTACTAAAAAAGCTTTAGTTAGAGAGTATAAAAGTAGTTATAGTATTTTATAATATTAATTTAGTAGCTTTTAAAAGTATATAATTTTTAAATAAGGTTCTTTATAGTTAATTTAGGTTGTATTTTTATTATTATAAACTTAAACTTATAAAGTACCGGACGATAGATCTATACCTATTTTAAAATAATATATATACTTATAGTTATTACGTATATCTACTAAATAGAAATTATATAATTAGGCCTAATAGGTATAGATTTAAAATAAATCTATATATTTATATTAGATATTTAGTTAGTTACGTAGCTTTTAATATTTATAAAATATAAATATTATTATTTAACTAGATTATTATAACGCGTAATATTATATTTAATAAAATTCTTTTTTATAAGGGAACAGAAGAGTAGCCTATTCTATAAAAAGAGACTATAAAATTTATAAATATTTTATATACTATTAAGATTATAAATATAGGTAAGGCGTTTAATAAAATTTTTAATATATAAGTCTATAACTCTAATAAACTAAAAATTAGTAAAAATATTATATAATCTAAATAGTAACTTAGGGGTACTTTAGCGTAGATTTTATTTTATTTTTTTAGTTAGTTAAATAAGTAAAATTTTATATAAGTAGTATATACGTAAACTATTAATATAGTTAACTAATAGTTACAAATTCGTATATTATATAATATAAATATTAGTTTAATCTCTTTTTAGCATACTTTAGAGCCTAAAAAACTTAAAAATATAAATTTTAAAAAAAAAAAATACTCTAGTATTTCTTATAAAGTATACTTTAGTAAAGCAGTAGAATAGTTTAAAGTAAAAAGTCTATAGAATTTTTAGATAGTAAATAAAAGCTCGTTTAATACTATTACTTAAATTAGTAATATAGAGCTCCTTTTATTAACTAAAATAGTTAATACCTATACTTATAAAATATAAAAACCTATAAAAGACTATAACCTAACTACTTAATAAAGCTAAAAGTAATATAGATTAAATTTTAAAGATCTTAATAAACTAGAGGGCGGGGATAAAAACTACTTTAGTATTTATATATTATTAAGCTTTAATTTAGAGAGTAAGTTATTACGTAATATAAAATTTATAAGTATTTTACTTAATAGCGTAGATAGCTCTTTCTAGTATAATTTTATAAATATATTTATTTCAAGTATAAATCTTATATAAAAAAAGCATAAAGAGCTTATAACTATTAATACTATAGTTTAAGCTGTTATATAGGATAGGGCCCTAAAAAAAATAATATTTTAAAATAAAATTTATATATACTATAATAAGCTTCTAAAAGAACTAGTAATATAAAAAGTAATTTTTTTATATTTATCTAGTCTACTCTTTTACTAGACTATATATAAAAAATAAACTATATTTTTTAAAAAATAAATTTAGTAAGTAGTTGCGTACTCTAATAGTACTAAATATTTACTTCTACTTAAGTAGATATTTACTTATAAGTTTAATTATAATAGTTACTTTATAAAGTATAAAGCTTATTTAATTATTAGAGGCAATCTTTAATTAAAAGATACGCTTTTATTAATATATATTATAATATTTATAGTACGCTCCTTTTATATAACTATAGTAATTATAGTAAAATTTAATTTAGAAATTTTATAGCTTAATATAATTAGTACGTTCCTTAATATATTAATTAATTTCTTAACTTTAGTACAGTATAAACTATTTAATAGTTATAAATAAAAAGATAGCTATATAAAGCTTAATTAAGTTTTATATAGCCTATAGGACTTATTTATACTATAGTATAAAATTTTTTTTAGTATTTTAGCTAATCTTAGTCTTATTTACTTAAAAGAAAAGTTTTATTTATTCTTTAACGCAGATTGTAAGATTTTTATACTTTTTTATATAAATAATATTCTACTTCTATACTATAAAATTTATTAGTAAGAAACTTTTAAACTACGTAATAAGCTCTTAAGAATATATAAAATAGAGATACGCGGAGCTATAAAATAGTATTTTAGAATATAGGTAATTAAAAATTAAAAAAATTAAATAATTACGCTAATTTATAATTTATATATAAAGGTATATATATACTCCTCCTTTTTTAAAAACCCTTTTAGTCGCCCCGAGCTACCACAGCTACACTATTTGTTTAATTAATATATAAATATAAATATTATAATTTATATATTAAAAAGATTATAAAAAAATTTAGAATAGCTAATTTAGTGCTCTTTTTACTAACGCTATTACTATTAGAAAAGCTAGTTAAGAATAAGAAAGAAGTAATAAAAGCTAAAATTAAAATATATTAAGAGCGTATTAGATCTATATTTTATACTACTATTATAATATAACCAAATATAGTATTTACTATTTTAAACTTTTTTATTTTTTAACTAATTTAAGTAAGGGGTATTTTATTATAGTAAAATATATAATTACGTTTCGTTATAGATTGCGTTTTTAAGTAATCTAATATAAAGTATATAAGGGCCTAAAATTTCTAATTTATTTAAACGCTTTATTTATAAATAATTTAACGAGTAGATAATTTTCATATAATTATATTATTATATTATTTAGGGGTATAATTATTTAGAAAGCTATAAGATAGGCTACTATTATTATATTAACTACTAAAGTAGAGCTCCTCGCGTTTAAGTATATAAATAAAAAAATAATAGCTCTAAAATACTTTTTTAAAGAATTTACTCTAGATTTTAGAGCTATATAGCGTATATTTTATAATAACTAATAAATAATTAGGCTAGTTATAGGTAAAAATAAGTATATAACTACTTATTTATGCTATATAGATATATAAAATATATAACTACGCTAAAAGTATTTAAAAAAAAGTTTTAAAATTAATACTTTTAAATAAATAATATACTAGCAAATATGTTAATAAAAGCTTTTATAGCTTAGTAATTTTAAAAATTTAAAAAATAACTAAATTTTAAAGATATAAAAAAAAATTACTAAACTAGAATATTAAGAAATTATATAATAATAGAGCGTAAAGCGCTTTAAATTAAATACTAAATAACTTATTAGCTATTATTTATAATAAATAATTTAAACTGTACTGCTTAGAACAACTTTATAATAAAAAAGTTAAAAAATAATAAAAAATAATAAAAAATAATAAAAATTATATAATAACTTAATAAATATACTTAATAGATTAATAATTTTACTAGTTTATTAAACTTATAAATAGCTTAAGCGCAGCGTAAATTATTCTTATTAAAAATATTATTTATAAAGCTACTACCTAAGTTTTTATTTAGTTTAATTATCTACCTAATAGCAGTTTATAATTTATTAAGCTTTATTATCTATATAGTTTACGTTAGTAAAAATTACTAAACGTAAATTAGAAAATTATATTTTTTTATAAATAAACTCTTTTACCTTTTTACTATAGAGCAGCTTATAATAGAATAGAAAGTATTTAGTAATCTCTTAAACGTAACCAGGACTATAATAGTAAATATATAATTTTTTTTAAATTTTTTAAATTAAAATATTAATATATATATTAGTTTATAGCTATATCCGCTTTTATATACTTAATAATAGGAGTTTTATATTTTAGTATTATAGTAACTTTTATTACTTTTATTAGAGAAAGCGCTATTTAGATAGTAAAAATAAAATACTAGGCACTTTAATTTTATAATCTATTAATAATATTAAATTATTTAAATACTATTTAATAGTTTCCTAACTCTTCTAATTCTAATATAAAAGGATAAATAGAGCTTAAAAAAACTATAAACTAAAAAGCTTAGAATATTTTTTATTAATATTAGTTATATTTTTATAGCGTAATAGAGTCTATAAAATAAATAATTTATTATTTTTATTTTTTTTTTGATTTGTTTTTAGATTCGCTCTTTACTATAAAGTACGACCTATTTTTTAAACCTAATCTAGTAAAGTTTAAAAAAGCTAAATTAAAAAAGACGCTAATAGCGCTTTACATCTAAAAAAACTAAATTAGGGAAATAGCTTAAGCAAAATTAATAATTTTAAGAGCTTTTTAAATTTTTTATTAATATTAACCTTTCTGTATAGTATTTATTTATTTATAAAATAGCTAATAGACTGCTATTATAGAGCGCGATATATATATTAAATTAAAAAAATTATTAAAGTTACTATATAGTAGCGTATATATTAAATTTTTTATAATTTAAGGGAACTATAAAGCTTATAACTATAAAGAGAAAAAATTTTTTAAAAATAAGGGGAGTAACAGAACTTTTTAAACTAAAAAATTAAAAACTAAAAAAAAAAAAAAAAAAATTTTAATTATGAGACGCGGGCGGATTTACTTATATTAAAGATATAAAATTTTTTTTTTTAGTTTATAGTAGTAGCGTATTAATTTATAAAAGAAGTAAAAAAGTTTTTAAATATTATAGTATAGGAGTTTCTATCTAAGTTATAAAAATTTTAGTTTTAGACTAAATAGTATTTTAATTTTACTAAACTACCTATTATTAGTACTCTTTATACTTTTTATTTTTTTTATTTACTTCTTTTTATAGAGCGTAATTATAGGCTAGAATAGTAGTAAGTAAAATACTAAAAACTAAAAGACTAGACTCTATTAGCTTCTTACTAATTTTAGTAAGCTTATAATATTTAAAATACTATTTACTTTTAACTATATATAGGTTATAGACTATAGCGTTATAAAAGGGATTAGAAAACTATTAAATAAAAATTAATAAAATTTTTAAGAGATAGAATTAGAGCTTAAAAATCTAAAAAAATTCTAAAAAATAAATATTCTAAAAAATATTACAGTTTACTATCGCTATAGTAGTTATAATATAAATAATTAATTTATAATACTTATAATAATTAAAAAGCTTAAAAAGCTATTAAAGGAAAAAAAGTTAAATATAAGAGTTAAAATACGTAATAGATAGTATAAAAAAGTATAAAAGTAATAATAAAAGTATAAAAAGAGTAATAATTATTTTAAAAAAGTTAGTAGAGAGATTATATAAACACTTGTTATACTATTAATACTAGTACGCCTATTATAATTAGTTTTTTATTTTAAAGCTCTATTACTTAGTAACGCTACCTACTAAAATTTTACTTAAAACAGCTTTTTTTAAAATTAATTCTATAGCTACTATAAGCTTAAAACAATTAATTTTAAACCGCTTAGATAGTTAAGCTATTTTAATTAGTTTAACTAGGGGGTATATTATAGAAAGATATTTTAGAGTTTATATTACTAGTTTATAAAGTTTTTTAAAATAAAGAATTTATTCTCTTTTATATATATATATATTACGGCTCTTTAGAACTTTCTTTTATAAAACTAGTCCCTACTCTTTAATTTTAGAATTTAGTAATTTCTAACTCGTTTTTCTTCTATAGTGACTTTTATATATAATTATATAATTAATATATAAATATATAAAAATATTTAATATACTAATAAAATTTAGTATCTATTATTATATAGATAATAATAAGCTAATTTTATATTTTAAATAGAAAGTTATACTAACTTAAAGTAGAGTTCTAAAAATTTTTTATATTTACTAATTTTATTTTACTCTTAAACCCCTTAGTAAGTAGCCCCTAACAGAGTGAATAGAATCTATTAGTCTTTTTTTATAAAATAGTAATTTTTTTATATTTTTAGGCTTACTAATTAGAAAGTTATATTATTTTAAAAAAGGTATTTTTTTAGATTAATCCTTTTTTGTTTTACCCTCCTGTATTATATTAATAATAAAAGGGATAAAAAGATATTATAAACTTACTCCTTTTTATACTTAGTTTAACCTTAGGTATAAGGACTTTATTTATATAATTCTCACTAGTATAAATAGTAAAGGAATTAGTTATTTTAATAAATACTAAATTACTTTTACCTCCTACCTAAATTGCATCCTAAACTTATAAAGTAAGGTTTTAGCCTATAAAATAATTAATATAATTAATATTAAAAAACTAAACCTATAACCTAAAAATATATGAATAGTAATATATTTTAATATTTTAAAAAATTAATATAACTTACTTTATAATTAGCTAATAGCTATTTCTATTTTAATTTTATTATTACTCTATTTTCTATAATATTTTATTCTAGTTTTACCCCTTTATATTACTAACTTATTAGAAAATTTTTTTTTTAAGTTTATATTTTTTATATTTTTTCTAGTCTCTTTAGCATATTTAAATCTTTTTTTAGTATTTTCTTTATTTATTATTTTTTTTTAATTATATTAATAAAATAGTCCTCTTCTTTTAAAAAATATTATACAGTCCTTTTTATAATATAAAGACTATTTTTTATTAATATTTTTTAATTTTCTTTTTTAGGACTTCTACTTAAGTTTTTATTAATAACTCTTTTATTTCTTTAAATTAACTTTATTATATTACTATATATTTATATATTAATCGAACAAATAGTGTGGCTGTGGTGGCTCGGGGCGACTAAAAGGGGTTTCAAAAATATTACTATATTTAAGCTTTTTTATATTATTATTATTATTATTTTTTATTATTTTTATTTTTAATACGCCTTATAGCATTATAAATAGTACCTAGTAATTTATTTAAAGTAGTAGTAATTAAAGTAGGTAAATTATTTACTTTTAATAGAAGATTAATTTTAAATTTAGGTTTTTAGAATTTTAGTTCTATTTTAGAAAAATAGGAGTATAGGTTTATAAAAGTTAAAAGATATTATAATATACTATAATACTAAAAATATATTAGGTAAGTAGTAATTATATAAGTCTTTTTTTTTTTTTTTTTTTTAATAAACCTTATATTTAAGGCTACCTAATTATTAAGGAGAGTCCTTTATCTCCTAAGCGAATTAACAACCAGCTCTTTAATTCCTAATATTTTAGGTTATTATTTACTAAATAGTTATACTAAACTACTAATCTATTACCTAATTAGGACTAGTTCGCCACGCTAGGCCTATTTAGGTATAGATTTTCATTTTATCTAACTTTAGATAGCAATTTTAGCCTAAATACCTTACTTATACCTCCGGATGTAACGCGTTCCGCGTAGGGATTTTAGCTTCCCGCAGTCTTGTATTACTTCCTTAGCAGTGCCCTACACTTCTAAAAACTCTGCTTTTTTACTAGTAAAGTAGGCGCGTTTAAAGAACGCTGCGACGAGGAGAGGAATCGAACCTCTAATGCGCAGAAGAGACCTCGAAAATCGAAGAAAATCGAGGAATCTTGGCATTTCTAGGCACATGCTCCCACTGTGCCACCCCGCCTATATAAGTCTTAATAAAATTTTTATAATTAATATAATTTTATTATTAGATTACTAATATACTTTAAAAATCTAGTTATATAACCTATACTAGGCCTAAAAGAGTATAGTTAAAGTTTTAGTTAAATATATTTACTAACTAAAAAGTTATAAATACCTAAAAGAGCGGTTTAAAAAATTACTATATTTAGGTTATTTTATTATATTACACTTAATTTAGCGAGAGGATATATAGCTTAGTAGATAGTATACCTAGCTACCTATAATAATAATATTATAGGCTACGAGTTTAAATTTTATTTTTATCTACTTTAATCTACTATTTAATTAATTAGTTATTAGATTTTAGACTTAATCTTATTAGGTTTAGTTATATTACTTAATTAGACTAGTTAATTTCCTAAATAGTTTTAGTTTAATTACTTAATTAAGTTAGCGTAGCGACCTAACCTAATTAATATTAGACTATTTTTAAATAGAAAGGACGCTAGTCCTAAATAAGTAATTAATTAAATTCTAGTATAGGTTACTTAACTAGTCTATATTAGTTAGTTAGTTAATTACTTAAAAAGCCGATTATTAGATCGCTTAGAAGATAAAATACTTTTCTTAAATAGTTAGGTAGCCGTAATATAAAGGCTTATTTTTTTTAAAAAAAAAAAAAAAAAAAATAATTTATAAGTAGTACGTAAAATACTTATAAAATTCTTTATAATTTTTTCTTTAAAACGGTATTAGTCACGTATTATTAAACTTAGTAATTAATTTTATATAATTTTTTAAAAAAGGTAACTTTTTTTAATTACGCTTTTTCTATTTTACTCCTCTATATTAATAATTATATTTTATTCCTCTCTAACTATTATAAGGTAATTATAGAAGCTAAAGGCCGGGTTTAACTATAATAGTTAGTTTTAATAAATTATAACAGCACTTATTAATAGGTTTATAATAAAATAAAAACTTTTTTACTTTTCTTTAATATTAACTACCTATTTCCTTTATACCTAAACTATTATATATTATTTTACTTATACTTATTAGTATTTTATAATATTTTTTTCTTTCCCCTTAGTATATTACTGCTATATTTATCTATTATATTTACCTATTATATTTATTTATTATTATTAATCACCGTCTTATATATAGCTCTTTTCTCTTCTTACTCTTCAAGCTAGACCTATTTAGTTATTATTACTAATATCCTCCTTACTAGCTTTTTTACGTTTTATAGCTATACTATTATAAAGGTATATATATACTCCTCCTTTTTTAAAACCCCTTTTAGTCGCCCCGAACCACTACAGTTACACTTTTATTTAATTAATATTTAAATATAGTTATACTATTATTAGGGTAATAGCTACTATTTTAATTTTAAACTTAGTATAGGTAGAGTTATTCTAGTTATTTAGTATAGCTAAGAGATACTACTTTTATCTATAAATATAGTTTAGGTTAATATTTATAATAATAAAATTTTTAAAATCTATTACTATTATAATTATATAGGTTAATAATAATTACTATTATTATATAGGTATAGCGTACACTTACCTATTTTTAGTATAAAGTTATAGTCTATAGCTATTATAGCTATTATTTATTTTATATCTACTTACTTATAAAGATAGAGCCTTGTAGTAATATATTAAAGCTTTTTAAAAATTACTAGTAGGGCAGTCTTATAAGAATAGATTTAATAAAATATTAAATATTATATATATATTTATATATTAATTAAATAACAGGGTGTGGTTATAGTGGCTGTGTAGGCGACTAAAAGAGGTTTTAAAAAAGGAGGAGTATATGCATGCCTTTATATTAAATATTATACTTATTACTTTTATAGGGCCGTTTGGCTATATTATAATATAATATATAATATATAGTATATATAGTAATATTTATAAAAAAATTTAATATAGTTATCCAGCGTAGTAAACTATCTTATTATACTTTTTTATATTTTATATATATATAGTAGTAGGGGGTACTAGTATATATTAATACTTTATAGTATATCGTATATAGTATACCGTAAATAGTATACTATAAATATACTACCTCTTTTAATTTATTTTTTTATATATAGACGTCCGGTACTAGATTAAAAAAATTATATATTAACTTATCATAGGTAACACTATTTTTACTTATTATATATTATATATATTTATATATTAATTAAATAAATAGAGTGGCTGTAGTGGTATAGGGCAACTAAAAGGGGTTTTAACAAAGGAGGAGTATATATATACCTTTATACTTAATATATTAAAAAAGTTAGATAAGACTAAATTAAAAAAGGTATAGCGCTGTACTAGACTACGCTAGCGCGCTTAGCGCGCCCCCCTAAACAAATATTAAATTAAAAAAATAAAAAGATTTAGTAAAGATACTATATTTATTTATAAAAAAGAGATACGTAGAGTATAATAGCTATTATTACCTATATATCTTTTTTCTATCTCTCTTATAATAAACACAGTTAAACGTTTATTAAATAAAAAAAAATACTTATTAAGATATTATTCTCTTTTTTCTTTACAGGTTTTAATACTACTTCTTCTCTTATTAATACTAATAATAAGATAATTATAATTAATTTTAAAGTAATTATAGTTATCTAAGCTCTACGTATAGTATTTATTTACTTTATAGGTAATAGAGATATAACGCTAGTAAATACTTACTAGTATAGGCACCTTATTTGTCTAAAAATAGCTAATTTTATTTATTTAGTAGTCTACAGAGAAGTTAATTATAATTTATTAAATAAAGTTATAGTTATTCTTAATAATAGGTACTGTCCTAAGTTAAATAAGCTAAACGAGTTAATTAGATTATTAATAAAGGAAGCGGTTAAAGTCGTAAACGTTAGATTAATAATATTAGTAGTAGTAGCGGCGGCTTTAATAGGCAGAAATATAATAAAAGTAAAAAAAATTTTTGGACTAGTGTCTCGACGCTACACTTTACCTCTCTTCACATAAAAAGTAAAAAAATAGAAAAATATAATATACAGTTTATAATAAAGTTAATAAGTAAAATAATTATTTTATAAATACAATAGGTGCTCCTTAGTATAAAGAATATAGTAGAGGTAAAAGTAAAAGTAGTAGTAATAGTGAAGGTAATAATAAAAATAATAATAATAGTAAAAGTAATAGTAAAGTCGTCTTAAGAGTAATTAATATTTAAAAGTTTTAAGGGGGCTTATATATATAGGTATATTCGGTGTGTAGACTAAGTAAGTATATAAAATACACTTAGTTATCGCGTTATTATAGGCGAGGAAGAATTAATAATTATAAATAAAAAATATTAATTATTATTAAACGCTATACTATTTGTATATAGGCGGAGCAAAAAGTAATAGGTATAAATATAACCTCTGTTTTATTTTATAAAAATAAAGTTAAAAAAGTAATTAATAGGTTATAATAGTAGTTATCGGCTAACTTATTATAATTAAATATAATAAACACGTCCTTAGCGTAATATATTAATATATAACTACGCGCTATATTTTTTATTATTATACTTAGATTATTATAGAGCCGTTTTAAAGAAATCTCTATAGTAGTTAGTAATTATTTTTTTTTAAAAAAATATAGGCACTACGCTAAAAGCGTAGCTTTATGAACAAGATAAAAATAAAAATAAATAAAGTCTAATTTACTAAATAATAGTAATTTATTATTTACTATTTTATTTTTAAATATTTAAAAGAGTGACTTTTATATATAAATCTATAAAAATATTTTATATACTTATATATTATAGATACTATTATAATATATAAATTGAGTATAAAGGCATGCACATACTCCTCTTTTTTTAAAACCCCTTTTAGTCGCCCCGAGCCACCACAGCCACACTATTTGTTCGATTAATATATAAATATATATATATAATATATATATATAAACTAGCTAATCTTATACGTTAAATAAAAAGTTATAATAGCCTAAAGTAAGGTCCTAAAAAATTTTTATATTTACTAATTTTTTACTACCCCTAAACCCTATAGTAAGCAGCCCCTAATAGGGTAAATAGAGTAACCTAGTCTTTCTTTTTAAAATAGTATTATTTTCGTATTTTTATACCTTATAACTAAAAAGTTATATTATTTTAAAAGTAATAAGTTTTTTAAGTTATCTTTCCTATATACCTATATACTTATTAAATAAATAGTATAGCTGTAGTAGCTCGGGGCGACTAAAACGGATTTTAAAAATAGAGGAGTATATATATATTTTTATATATTATCGTTTCTAGTATTATTCCCGTGTATAGTATAAAGCTTTATATAAAAGTATTTTTATAAAAATACTAGTTTTTATAGTAAGAGGGTATATAGTATAATAGATAATACACCTAATTACCTATAATAGTAATATTATAGATTATAAGTTTAAATTTTACTTTTATCTACTTTAATCTACTATTTAATTAATTAGTTTATTAAGTTTTAGACTTAATCTTATTAGATTTAGTTATATTACTTAATTAGACTAGTTAATTTCCTAAATAGGTTTAGTTAAATTACTTAATTAGGATAGTATAGTAACCTAATCTAATTAGTATTAAGTTATTTCTAAAAAGAAAGAACGCTAGTCCTAAATAAATAAATAATTAAATTTTAATATAGGTTACTTAACTAGCCTATATTTGATTAGTTAGTTACTGAAAGAGTCGGTTATTAAATTACTTAAGAAATAGAATACTTTCTTTAACTAGGTAGGTAGCCTAAATATAAAAGCCTTATTTTTTTTAAATTAAAAAAAATATTTTTTATACTATTACTAATAGTATAATAATAAATTAAATTTATAAAATATATTATATAAAAAGTACTATTTAGTAACTCTTAAATTATAAGTATAAAAAAGTAAAAGCTACATCTAGACCTTAATCCAGGGATATAAACGTAGTAAGAGCACTGTATTAAATATTAAACTATACACGGAATAATAAATTATAAGTATAAATATACTAGTAATAGAATTATTAAAAATTTAATATTTTTTTTATATTATACTAATACACCACTATTTTAAAATATATATATAATTTTTTAACTTTCTATAATATATATATTATAAATAAATTTAAAATTTTACTTATAGTACCTGTTATACATATATTATATTATATATATAATTATATATTAATTAAATAAAAAGTGTAGCTATAGTAACTTAAAACGACTAAAAGAGATTTTAAAAAGGGAAGAGTATATATATACCTTTATAGTTAATTAGTTAATAATAAGTTATAAGGTTTTTTTTAACGTTTTAAAAATTTAATTATTTATAAATTAAATATTTTATTAACTAGACTAGTTAAATATTTATATATTTATATATTAATTAAATAAAAAGTATAGCTATAGTAGCTCGGGACGACTAAAAGGGGTTTAAAAAAGGAGGAGTATATATATACCTTTATACTTAATGTGTCGAAAAACCTATAGAATAGTTATAAAAATTTTAAATAAGTTATTTTATAATAAAAATTTAATATTATATTAGTATATTTATTAGCGGAGTAGTATAGTAGACATATATTTAAAAATACTAAATTTTTTTAAATTTTTAAGGTCTTCTGCGTATTAGGGGTTTAATTCTTCTCTTTATTATAGCGTTCTTTAAACGCGCCTACTTTATATAGTAAAGTTTAAAATTTTTAAAAGTATAAAATACTATTAAGAAATTAATATAAGAGTATAGAAAGCTAAAATCCCTATTTAGAATATATTATATTCTTAGGTAGGCTTTTTAGACACATTAAGTATAAAGGTATATATATAGTTCTCCTTTTTTAAAACTTCTTTTAGTTATCCTAAGCTACTATAGCCATACTATTTGTTTAATTAATATATAAATATATATAATATATTTTTAGGTATATCTTACTATCTAAAGTTAGATAAAATAAAAATCTATTTCTAAATAGGCCTAGTATAGTAAACTAGACCTAATTAGGTAATAGACTAGTAATTTAATATAACCTTATTTAGTAATATATTAATTTATAAATTAAAAAGCTAGTTATTAGTTTACTTAGAAATTAAAACACTTTCCTTAAATAGTTAGGTAGTCTTAATATAAAAGGCTTATTTTTTTAAAAAAAATTAAAAAAAAATATTTATTATCCCTTACGTAATTAACTAATTAGGTAATTAATTTAAAAAATATTATAAAATATTAAAATTATATAAAATATTATATACTATTTTTAAAATATTTTATATTTTTTTAGAGAAGATATAATTTATATATATTATTAATAATAGTAGCAGGGTAGTATAGTAGGAATATATTTAAAAATACTAAAATTTCCTAAGTTTTTAAAGTCTTTTTATATATTAGGAGTTTAATTTCTTTTTTTATTATAGTGTTTTTTAAACGCGCCTACTTTACTAGTAAAAAGTAAAATTTTTAGAAGTATAGAGTACTATTAAAAAATTAATATAAAATTATAAAAAAGCTAAAATCCTTATATAGACTGCGTTATATATAAAATTATTTTAGGCTAAATTACTATTTAATATTAGATAAAATAAAAATCTATTCCTAAATAGGCTTAGCGTAGTAAACTAGGCCTAATTAGGTAATAAATTAGTAGTTTAATATAATATTATTTAGTAATATATCCTAGAATAATATATTAGTTAAGAGTTAAAGAGCCGGTTCTAGTTTGTTTAGGAGATAAAACACTTTCCTTAAATAGTTAGGTAGCCTTAATATAAAAAAGGCTTATTTTAAAAAAAAAAAAAATTAATAAATGTATACTATATATTAACTATTTAAATAATATATACGGAGCGTAAATAGCCTAAAATAAAAATAATAAATATTATAAGCGTTAATAAAAAATACTAGAAGCGTAAAAAATTTATATAATATATATTTAAAAACGTAAAAAAAAAAATTTACTTTTTTTTTAAGTGTATATTATAAAATAGTAGAAAAGGGTATAGAGTTTCTATTTTTAGTTATTTTTATTATATAGTATAGTTTTATAGTACGTAATAATGATTGCGATGTTTCGCTACCGTTGAAACTTTGGGCTAGTAATTGCTTATACCGATGTGCTTAGTCAGAGGAACGAATGGTGCATTCCAATACGGCCGAACACACCCTATATGTTGCCATCATAATGCGTCAATTCTAGAATATTTCCATTCTCCATAATGCGGACACCAATCACTAATCCTATGCCACAACATGAGAGTTTCGTAGAGGCCCTTCAATCACGCCCCGTGACCAACAACTTTGGAAACTTGGAAGTCCTCATAGGTTGTTAAAGACTAGCATTCCAGTTCATTAAAGCAAGGCGCGACGCGTCCGCAATGGTTCGATCCTGCGTATGCCTGCACCTCGTTCACCGATACCGAATTTTTGGGTCGATCAACTAGGTTACTGAATCGGGCTAGCACCTTCGCCGCACCACAGTGCATGTCCAACGTCCCTATTACATCACCACCAAACCATGGTCATCCCCGGCGTATCTCCGCAGAGATGCACTCAGTTCCCATGCTCTTTCCTCTCCTCTAGTTTTGACCTCTTTTCACTAACAGCAACAATCCGACGAGTGCAATTGAAATCACAGCATCACTTCACACCCACAGTATACACACTATCACGATCTTCGAACCGCAACAATGATCCGCCTACCACTCCGCACGCACCTCTTCCGCCGCACACCGGTCACCTCGATCCGCTACTCGTCAGGCTCGCCCGCACCAACCAATGTCCCAGACGACCACTTTATCAAGACCGGGAAGCGCGAAGCGTCCGATCCCGCGAAGATCAACCTCCGCAGCAATGAGTACTCGCAGTCTGGCGGCGACGACATGGTGGCCGCGCAAAAGGAGGCGAGTTTCAGCAGAGACACGGATGCAGAGTCGACCAAGGCGAAGGCGGGCAAGGGCAACGCCGTGAATCCTCTGGAGCTGAGTCCGGCGACGCCGGAGCTGTCGAGCTACCGGACTGAGACGGTGAGTCTCGCTTTGGAAGTTATGGTTGGTGAAGGATCGCTGCTAATGGTGAGGTCTAGTATGTTGAGAAGAACGTGGAGAGGACGAAGGATATGCGGACGGGGCAGGGCGTGGCGAGGAAGTCGAAGACGGTGGTAAAGTCGGAGAATGATTTCGATACGGCGAAGCATAAGATACCATAGGTCTCGATGAGACCTCGGCATAAAACAAGGCGTTGAAAGGGCTCTGTCTGGCATTTGTATTATAGCATGGGGGAACGACCTCGGGACGGTTGCAGGGGGGGAGATCTGAAAATGAAAGCGTTGAAGACTATAGAACTGCAGAGGTATTCGCAACCTGGTCGGTAAACGCCCCTACCTCCGTAATAGGAGCCTAGGTTTAGTCCGCAACGCCTTGAAATGCAATTAGTGAAGCCCATGCGGTCTACGTCTCCATCGTGCAGGTGAAGCGGAAACCTCGGAAAGAATGCAGAACGCCCAATTTACTTCCGCGTTATGGCGCTTCTTCTGCTTTCCTTGTTTTTGTCAACTTCCTTCCACTAGACACAAAAGATGTCGGCAGAACATCTCGACCATGTCGACACCTAGTATATCGCCCTAACTGCGCCTCACCTCCTCCGACTCCTGTCTCCGCTAGCTTGTTGCGCCGCCTGCTGGGCAGCCTCGTGTCCCAGCTCCGCCCTTAGCGCCTTTAGCTTGGCCTCTGTTTCCTCCCTCTTCTTCGTCTCCTCTTGCAGAGCCTTGCCCACCTCCTCCATCTTGGCTTTGAGCTGGTTCATCAGCTCGACCTCCTGCTCCTGACTGAAGGGAACATCGTCGCCGCCCTTCTCCGGTAGCTGGGCGCTACGCTCGCCGTTGGGAAATCCGCGCTTCGGTCGTCCGTTCGGTCCCGTGCTCACGCTCGAAGTCTTCTTACCACCCTTCGCACCGAGCGCAAGATAGCTCCACTGGTCATCTGCAGTAAGCGCCTCGTACAGCGCCTCAGTCGGCTCGTTGAACTGCACAACCTCCAAGAACTCGCTCCTCACGCAGCCCGTTCTTTCCTGTTCTGCTTGCAACTTCTCATCGCCGTACTTCTCCAGCTGCAGGAAATGCTGTCTGTACTGTGCCTTCTCGCCGCTGATGGGCTGGAAATGGAGTCGGATGTCGATGGTGAAGCCACCCCAGCCGGTCTCGGTGACCTGGAAGGGCGGGTTGTCGCATGTTCGTAGCGGGTTCTCGTACGTGTTGAAGATTTTGAATTGGACTTTGTTGAGCCAGGTGGTGAGCGAGGGGTCGCCGTCGGGCTGGCGCACGTACACGGTCCAGCGCTTGGTGTGGTCGTCGGGTACGCCTTTGGGACGGTCGGGGTGGCCTACTGGAGGGAGGGCCCAGGCTTCGGAGCCGATGACTGCGCATGTCAGCACATGGTTGTGCATTCATGCTGGGGTGGGCATACTGATGTTGCGACTCACGCGCTTATTCTGCGCGTTGTTAGCACGCAATCACGGCGATAGACGTGTGCTTTACTGACCTTCACACGCTTGTTCGCTGCAGGGGCGGGCATCTTCACGAGTGCGCGCCGCGCTGCGTATTCGTCCTGGGTGCAGCCAGGTCGCGGCTTATTAGGCACAAATTTTAGCCGAGAGTGGAGACGAAGGTAGCGTGTGCGCAAAAAGGCATGTTGAAGGACGTAGGATCAGCTATGGTTGTGGAGTGTTTCCCGACCGGTCCCAGAATCTGGGCCTCTTCGCCGCGGAGGTCTTGGCGCGATCATTGGAAGCTACATCCCTGTCAGCCCTATGGGCAGCTAGGTGGAGTGACGTTTAGACGCTACGCTTTGGGCTGGGTCTTCCTCCTTACGCGACACAACAATGGCTTCAGCAGCGAAAAGGAAGCTTGTAGTGTGCGGTGGCAGTGGCTTCCTCGGTACGCATCTTCTTTAATGGCACAGCTGCAAACCATCTGCAGCTCGATTACTGACCATCTCGTCCAGGAAGCCGCATATGCAGAGCAGCAGCCCAGCGCGGCTGGGCCGTAACCTCGATATCGTACGTTTCTCCCACCCCATAACCACCATACTGTTTCCTTTCTCTAACGTAACCATTCCAGACGCTCCGGCGCCCCGCAATGGTCCTCCGTAACCACATCACCCACCCCACCACCATGGTCCACATCCGTGGCCTGGGAGAAAGGCGACATCCTCGATCCCTCCACGTACACGGCACACCTGTCCGATGCCTCCGCGGTAGTCCACAGCATGGGCATCCTTCTCGAAGCCGACTACAAGGGCGTCGTCTCCGGCCGCGAGTCGCCCATCGCCGGCCTCAAACGCGCATTCAGCGCCAGCAAGCAAGGGACGCAGAACCCGTTTGAGCGCAAAGAAGGAGAGCCGCTGAAACCGCAAGAGAGAGGTGGGCAATTGACATATGAGGTCATGAACCGCGACTCGGCAGTCAGTCTGGCGAGCGAGGTGCAAAAGAAGAGCGTCGGAACGTTTGTTTACGCATCTGCGGCGGCCGGCGCGCCGATACTACCGCGGCGGTATATTACGACGAAGAGGGAGGCGGAGGAGATTATTGGATCAAGGTTTCCCATGCGCAGCGTGTTCATCCGCGCGCCATTCATGTATGATTCGAGTCGGACGTTTACGCTGCCGATTGCGGCCGCGAGCAGCATTGCATCTATGGTGAATAGTGCGGTGGGGGGGAGACTGACGTGGTTGATGGGTGCGGGTGGGATCAAGCCGTTGAAGGCGGATATGGTCGCCGATGCCATCGTGGAGGCGCTTGAGGATGAGGAGGTCAAGGGGCCGGTCGAAGTAGGGGAGATTGAAAAGCTGGCTACGAGAGCGTGGAGGAAGAACATGTTGTGAGGTTGCTAGAAGCGTGATAGAAGCAGATGATGTACCATCAATGTACAAATAGCACTTAACGTTCAGGTCTCCACGACAAGTGTGAAAGACCTTCATAGTGAAGGTTACTCACCGCGCATCTGGTTGTGATCCACCTTTTCGCTTCAATGATGGATATCACATAGAACACGATCAACATGGTATTCATAACATTAATTGCCGATGCAAAGGTATCATTTCATTGATTTCGTCATTCGCATAACCGTGTCCCGATATATGTACCTGTTGACCCTGTATAGGTCTCGGTGACAGCAAAGTGTCAACCACGTACTTTTGTGCTCCGTGGCCAGCACATTGTATACCACGATGTACCTCGCCCCATTTTTGACCGAGCCAAATGCAAAAAGTTCTACGATGCGCAAAACCTCTTAGCAAGCCCCCGAATGAACTAGTCAGCGACTACTCCCAGTCGCCCGCACACAGGCAACCTCGTGGATACCATGCTGCCGATTCCAAGTGTAGAACTCAAATGCCGTCTAAAATGCCAGCACGAACACACCCGAACAAACTCCTCACTTCTTACGCGAGGACTGCGACACCAGCTTCTTCTTCAAATGCTTCGGCATCTTCTCCTTGCGCTTCTCGCGCTTCTCCTCTTTCACAGCCTTCTTGTGGTCACGCTTTGCATCCTTATCCATATTGCGTTTGCCCCTCGGCGTACCCTTTTCGAATCTTCTCTCATCCTCCTCGGAAGTAGTAGCCTCCGAACCGGTACCTTCTTGCGAAGCATCAGATTCGTTTTGCGATACAAGCGCCTCATCCGCAGGCTTGCTAGCCAGTAGCCCCTGGTAAATGAGGTCGTTTGCCTGGCCACTGTTTACAAGTTCAGCATCACGCTCGATGTCGTAGACCTGATCGAGCGTCTGGGGGATGTATTGGTTGCGGAAGACCTCATCTTCGTCGTCTTCCTGTTTCCGTTCCTCTTCGGATAGTGCGCCTTTGCGCTCGAACATGCTGTGGATGTACGTCTCCATATCAGCGAGCTCCTTGCCACCTTGTTCGCCGGTCACGAAGAGGAAGACCTTTTGTTCGGAGAGTACGTCAACATTTCGGGTGCGGAAAAAATCGGAAACGTTCTTGACGTCCATGCGCAGGAACTCTAGGGACCGGGGGTGGTCGTGCTCGACCGACTGAGAGACGTCGATCATGTAGAGTTTGTTTTCGTGGTAGAGGAGATTGTACTCGCTCAAGTCGGCATGCACGATGCGGCAAGTCTGGTACATGGTGCGCATGTAGCCCAGGAGCTGCACGTACAAGCTCTTCCACTTCTGCTCCTCCTCTTCGGCAGTGAGACCTTTAAACACGACGTCCCGGAGGCGTGGAGCAGGCCAGCCCTTCTTATCACCGAGAAAGCCCATAACGAGAACGTGCAGGCGCAGGTACAGAGGCTCTGGAGCCGGGATACCAGCGTTGTATATCCGTCGTAGGTTCCGCATCTCCTTCTCTGCCCACACCTTGACCATGGCGCGATTGTTGCTCTTGTTGTAGCCCTGGCGGAAACGAAATTCGCCCGTGACGTACTTGTCGCGGTCCTTGAAGACCAAGATGGACGTCTTGTACACTTTGATCGCCCGGTGCTGTGGTTGCGCATCGTCCTCGGGTATTGTAACGGCGTGGTATACATTTGCCTCCTTGCCAGTTGAAATAACTCCATGAATCTCAGACACAATGTTCCGGTTTATGAGCTGCAGCAAGATCATGCGCGTGCGCGGATCTAGCACCTGCTCGCTTGTCGCCCTGTCAGCCTTGTCCTTCTCCCTAGCACCGCCTCCGCCCGTACCGGCCATCCTAGCGTCGAGGCGTATTCGGCTTGCATGCTTGGCTAATGACGCTATTTGGTCGTCAATGGAGGCGCTGGTGTTCGCGGTGGGCTTCGACTTCTTCTGAGCGTTGGGAGCAGACACGGGCTCGGGAACATCTTCCTCTTCAGACGGGTCGAAAATGTCTTCGATGTCGTCGTCGTCTCCGTCGTCGGCAATCGGCTCGGTGGCGGCAGGGACGGTTGGCTCGGTGCTCGCCATGGTGCGCGCAATGGATCCGCAGCGTTGTGGCGAGGTTGTACGTGAGATGGGTGAGTAAGAGAGGTCGAAGGAGTCAAAGGAGTGGATGCGGGTGGACGTAGCCGGTCAGAGGTTGTGGCGATGAATATATAGTGCAGTTTACATGCAATATACAACCGTGACGCGGGCGTGGAGGGGCGAAAAAGTTCGGTGAGCGTATCGATAACACGTCACTAGCCGTTGCTGGCAGCATACTGCCAAGGCGGGCTGGTGCCCCTCCAAACCCCGCCATGCAGTGTGAATCAGAACCAGTCAGTATGAGTCGGCAGCTTTCGACTTCCAGACTCCTCTGTATGACTCTGAACATTTATATCGTCCTCCCGTTATGCCAACGCAGGTCATGCATCTCAACTCAAGTGAAACCCCGGAAGCTGCGCTGTCACGCTGTCACGTACCCACTCACCGGGCCACCGAGCTCCTCGCGCCATGCCCGCTCGAAAGCTAAGATCATCGCGTACATCGACGGCATACATTAAGCCTCTTTTTGAGTCATACCGCCTTCCTAATGACGCTGTGATTGGAGAACGACAGGAAATGAGAGGCATAAGATACGGACTGGAGAACTCGTTGTGTTTAATATAGACTTTTATTACAACCTCCTGGGTTCTATACCAGCCCTTAAATATTAGATATTATTCTACTATTTTTCTAATTTTATTATTCTTAATTCAATAGGTTAAGAGTTAAATTAATATAAAAAATATTATTAGTAGTAAACGTATTATATTACTATATAAAAAAAATTAAATTTTTTATTTAATAGTAAATAACTACTATAAATAGTTTTTTTTTAATAAAACTACGCTTTTAGCGTAGTACTTTATTTTTTTTTAAAAAAAAAAATAACTATTAGCTATTATAAAGATTTTTATAAAATAACTTTATAATATTTTATATATAATAAAAAAGATAAATAATATATAATTAATATTACTCTATTAAACTAATAATATATTTATTATATTAAATTATATTAAATAAAAGTATTATTAACTATAATACTTAATTTTTTATTTTTTTTTAAAAAAAAATTTTATATATAAGACTATCTAATTATTAAAAAAAGTTTATTATCTTTTAAGTAAACTAATAACTAGTTTTTTAATTTTTAACTAATATAATAGGCTAGTTATATAACTTATACTAGAATTTAATTAATTACTAAATTAGGACTAAGTATTTTTCTATTTAGATATAGTTTATATTTAATTAAGTATAGGTTATTATACTAATTTATTCCTAACTTCTTTGACACATTAAGTATAAAGGTATATATATACTCCTCCTTTTTTAAAATCCCTTTTAGTTACCCCGAGCTACTATAGCTATACTATATATTTAATTAATATATAAATATATATATACTAATTTAATATAGAAAGATATTTATCTATTTAAATAATTAACTAGTGTGTTTAAGTAATAAATTAAATTTAATATAATTGAGTCTAAAATTTAATAAACTAATTAAATAAATAGTAGATTAAAGTAAATAAAAATAGAATTTAAATTTATATATTATACTATTTTTTTTTAGATAAAACTACGCTTTTAGCGTAGTACCTATATTTAAAAAAAATAACTATAAGCTACTATAGTTATTATTATAAAACTGCTCTATAATATTTTAAGTATAATAAGAGATAATAAATAGCACACGATTATATATTAACGCGTTATATAAAAAATATTATATTTAGCTATAATAAGTTAAAATAGTAATACGTAAATAAGTATTATTTTTTAATCTAGTACGTAGCGTCTATTTAAAAAAAATAGTAGTATATCTATAGTATACTATAGAGTATTAATATATACTAGTGCCCCCGCTACTATATATATAAAATAATAAAAAAAGTATAATATGTAGTTTACTATACTAGACAGCTATATTATATTTTTTACTAAGTATTTATAACTATACTATAAATAAATAACTCTATAAAAGTAATATTTATAACGCTTTTTATATAATTAAATCTATTTTTATGCTATTAATAATATCTCTTTTACTAAATACTTTTAAAAAGCTCTAAAGTACTGCAGTAAGTCTTAGCCTATATAAATAATTAAATAGTTTAAAATAAATAGTAAGTTTAATAATTATAGACTACTACTATATACTAAAAATAAGTAAGCGTATACTATATTTATAAAACTATAACTACGGCTATAGTAAAAGTAATTATTATAAATCTATATAGTTATAATAGTAATAAATCTTAAAAATTCTATTATTATAAATACTAACCTAAACTATATCTACAGGTAGAAGTAGTATTTTCTAGCTATATTAAATAACTAGAATAACTCTACCTATACTAAGTTTAAGAAAAATATAGTAACTATTACCCTAATAATAGTATAGCTGTAAAATATAAAAAAACTAATAAAGAGGGTATTAGTAATAATAACTAGACAAGTCTAGTCTTAAGAATAAGAAAAGAAACTATATAAGAACTATATAAGACGGTAATTAATAATAATAAATAAATATAATAGATAAATATAGTAGGTACATATAATAGACGAATATAGTAATAATATACTAAAGAAAAAAAAAAGTGTAATAAAATACTTATAAGTATAAATAAAATAATATATAATAGTTTAAGTATAGAGAAAATAGGTAGTTAGTATTTAAAAAAAATAAAAAAGATTTTATCTTATTATAAACCTATTAATAAATACTATTATAACCTATTAGATTTAGTTATTACGGTTAAGTCCGCTCTATAATATTACTATTATAGGTAATTAGATATATTATTTATTAAGCTATATACGCTCTCGCTAATAATAAATTAATATATAATTTTTTTAAATTTAGTACTAGACGTCCATTTAAAAAAAATAATTTAAAAGTAATAACTTTTTATTATTAATATATATTAACGTTCTCGGTATTATATATATATAAAATATAAAAACTATAATAAGTAGTTTACTATAGTATATAGCTACAATATATATTTATTAATATATAATATATAATATAGCTAACTAATTTTATAAAAATAATATATATTATAAATAATATATAATTATTTTTTTATACGATTACAGGGAAGGAACATAGAAGAAGACTAATTAAAAAATATACCTTTTTTAAAATAATATAACTATTTAATAAGTGAGCCTAAAAATATAAAAAAAAAATTATTTTAAAGAGAAAAGCTACTGTATTTTATTTACCTACTTAAGGGCTACTTACCAAAAGGTTTAAGAATAAAAAAAATTAGTAAATATAAAAGATTTTTTAGACCCTACTTTAGGCTATTATAATTAGTTATTTAATATATAAAATTACGTAATTTTTTTACATATTATAATCGTACCTATAATATATAAGTATATTAAATTTTTCTATATATTTATATATTAATTATATAATTATTAGAAAAAGTTAAATTTTAAAATTTTAAAATATTAATAATAAACTAGTAAATAATATATTACTAGTACTTAGTATAGTAGGCTTTAGTTTCTATAACTACCTTATAATAGTTAAGGATAGATAAAATATAGTTATTAATAACTCTTTATAATATATTATTTTACTCCTCTATTATAGCTTTTTTAACAGACTTTATACTGTCTAAAATTAATCCTATACCTTAATTAACCCTTTTATATTTATTTAGTCTAGATTTTAAATAATCCTATATATTTTATATAGGGGCTAAATCAGGACTATATACTAGATATAGAAAAAGTATAATTTTATTATTTTTAAAGTAGTTTAATATATTTATTATTTTATAAATAGCAGGCTTATCTTATTAAAATTATTAACCTAAATTAATATTAATATAAAGATTATAAACATAATATAATACAATAATATATATATTATTATATATATTATTATATTAATAAGAAAAGACATAAAAAAAGTTAATATAACTTACCCCTTTTTATATTTAGTTTAACTTCGGATATAGAGACTTAATTTATATAATTCTTAACTTTTTCTTTTTCGACACATTGAGTATGAAGGCATGCACATACTCTTCCTTTTTTAAAACCCCTTTTAGTCGCCCTGAGCCACCACAGCCATACTTTTTATTTAATTAATATATAAATATAAATATATCTTAACTTTTTTAATATACTAAGTATAAAGGTATATATATACTCCTCCTTTTTTAAAATCTCTTTTAGTCGCCCTAAGCCACTACAGCCATACTATTTATTTAATTAATATATAAATATATATATATATTTTATATTTTCTTTAGTATATTTTATTCTTTTTTTTAGTATTTTATTTATTTATTATAGGTATTTTGTTTTCTTATATTAATATACTAACCTTTCTCTTTTAATATTCTTTATAAGTGTCTTTATATAATATTTAATATTGAGTATGAAGGCATGCACATACTCCTCCTTTTTTAAAACCCCTTTTAGTCGCCCCGAGCCACCACAGCCACACTATTTGTTCGATTAGTATACAAATATATAACTAGTATAGTAATAATTATACTAAAATAATTAAACTAAAAAATAAGAATAGTATTAATATAGTAATTATTTTAGTTAAAACTGTAATAAAAATAGTTTATTATAATCTAGACTTTATTATCTAGATAATACTAAAAGATTAAATATATTTTAAAATAAGTAATAACGCAGACAACGCGTAATATACTTATATAATTTTTATAAAAACTAAATAAGTTACTACTATAATTACGTAAACTAACTTTAATAGATTTTATTTAAAATTTAATTAACCACACCCTATAATTAATAAAATTAGATAAAGATTACTAAAATAATTTTATTATATTACTAATTTATAAAATTTTAAAAAAACTACTAAACTATTTATATATTAACCGGGCGTTAACTATAAAGTATATTTAAAAAAGAGGCAACTAGCTAATTATATAACGCTATTTTAAAGTATCGTGTCTAGTTTTAATAGAGACCTAAAAGTTTTAAAGTTATAATAAAATAATTAATACAGAATACTTTATTTTATTTAATTATATACTAATTTATTTATTTTTATTACTGTAGACCTATTAGCTATTATCTCTAATTTAAAAATTTTTTAGTATATAAGCGTCGCCTACCTACTACGCTTTTATAACGTTATATACCTATAGCTCTATAATATACCTAAAGTTATTTAGTCTACCCTTATATAGATTCTATAAGTTATATTACTATTTTTATATAAAGTCTTTATTTAATTATAAAAGTCTTATAAGTTATTAATCTTCATAGTAAAGTTTTTAGGACTATTATTATATACTACCTTACGCCTTAAGTATCTAGTAGGTATTTAAAAGTACTAGTAATACTAGCTTTGTATTTAATTTATAAGGCGTTCTGTCTTATTATCTGTATCTTAATTAAATTATTAGCCTTTTAGTAACATCACAGCCACACTATTTATTCGATTAATATACAAATATAAATATATATAAATATATAGCCTTTTAGTAATAGTTATTATAACTATATACTACTTTTAAATTATATTAGGTGTACTATTATATAGTATTATACTAAAAGTTATATAAGTATAACTATTACCTTACACCGATTATAGTTGGTTACTTATATTAATTTTAACTTTTTTATTATTTTCTTTTACTTACTTTATTTAAGGTTAGTAGAGTATATATATATACTTTATAGTATATACCGTAAACTATTTATATATATATTACTAGTAAGCTATTTTATAGTACGTTAAAAGTATATATATTAGTTATTAAATACTTCTATAATACGTACTATAGATAAATATTTTTTTATATCTCTTTCTTTATAAATATTTACTTAGTATTAGTTTCTAATAGTAAATATATAAGTATAAGTTACTATATAGAGTAATAAATTATCCTAAGCTATATATTTATTAAGTACTATTAAGCAGTTATTACGTGTCTATTTTAGTATAGTACTTTTTTAATTACACTTAGTATAGTACCTTTAAGAGTCGATTATTAGGTCCTATAGTATATATAATACTTTTCTTCCTAATTAGGTAGTTACTAATAGTAACTTTATTATATAAAAAAAATAGTATCGCGTAAAAAAAATAAAAAAACTAAAGTCTATATATAGACTAAAATAGTAAAAGAATATATTTATAAAAGTAATTTTTTATTTACTGCCCTACTACTAGTTATTAAAAAGTCTAGAGAAGGTATTTATATATATATTAACTATTACCGCCTTAATAAAATTATAACTAAAAATTACAATACTCTAATAAAGCTAAAAAAAAAATACTTACTTATATAAATAAGGTGCGCGTCTTCTCTAAATTTAATATTATTATAGCTTTTAATAAAATTAAAATTAAGAGGATAATAAGTATAATATAACCTTTCTTATATAGTTTAGTTTATTTAAATATATTATTATACCCTTTAGACTATATAACACCGTAAATACTTTTTAATAATATATTAATTAACTACTACGCGAATACTTAGATAATTTTTATTTAGCTTACTCTAATAACATTATTATCTTTAGTAAAAATAAAAAAAACTATAAATAATATTATTTTAAAATACTACATAGGCTCCGCGAACCTAGTTTATATTTTAATAATAAAAAGTATAAATTTTAGATATACTATATTAGTTATTTAAATATACTACTCTTTATAAATATTTAAAGATAAATCCTACTAAGATTAAAACTATTATAAAATAAAAATAACTTAAAATATTTTACGATATTTAGGCGTTTATTAGTTTTATAAAATTTTATATTTATATATTAATCGAATAAATAGTATGGCTGTAGTGGCTCGGGGCAACCAAAAGTGGTTTTAAAAAAGGAGGAGTATATACATGCCTTTATAATAAAATTCTATTAATAATTTATATACTACTTCTTTTAGGTTGTAAAACTACTAATTAAGTTAATATATAGTACTATAAAAAAAGTTACGCTAACGACTACTACTAAAAAGTCTTTTAAGTAATGTAAACGCGCTTTTATTAATATTTTAATACTTACTTACTTTAACTCTAATGCGTATATAATTATAGAAACTAATATATCTAATTAAGTTATTACTAGTATACTCTCTTAGTATAAAAATAATATCCTATAACTTATTATATTTTTTTTAATAAAAATAAAACTCGTAAAGCTTAACTATCCTATTTATAATAAAAAGCTTATAGTAATTATCTGCACCTTTAAAAAGTAGTAACCTAAACTTACTAGTATACTTAACTCTATAAAAGTATTCTCTAATTATAAAGCTTTAAAATACTTTATAATAATTAAATAGCTAAATTACTAACAAGCCTAATAGGCTAAGTTCTTCTTAGAATTTAATTTTATAATTTAATATAGGCCCGGTAAGAAAGATGTAAAGCCTAATATATTAATATAATAAATTAAAAATATTTTTATAAATATATATAATAATAAAATATAGTACTAATAGCGGGTACTATTATTTTTTAAATAATTTAAACTACTTATATATACCGTATATACTGCGTATAATAGTAGTTTCTAATATACTATATACTTAATAAAAATCTTAATAAATATAATAAAATTAATTATTAAGGTATATATATACTCTTCCTTTTTTAAAATCCTTTTTAGTCGCCCTAAGTTACTACAGCTACACTATTTGTTCAATTAGTATATAAATATAATATATAATAAAATTAAATACTATAAACTTATTTAAACGAGTTTATAAAATTAGTAAAGAGCTATTTATTTTTTATAATTAAGATAAGAATACTATTTTAAAACTTTATAATAGTTATAATAACGCTAATAACGTAGACTTATTAAGACTACTTAAAGTAGTTAGTTTTTATAATAATATTCTTTTTCGACACATTAAGTATAAGGGTATATATATACTCCTTCTTTTTTAAAACCCCTTTTGGTCGCCCTGAGCCACCATAGCCACACTATTTATTTAATTAATACATAAATATATATATAATAATATTATTAAAGTTATAATTAATACTATAAAGAGTGGCGCGCGCTATATACTTTATTAATTTTATTATATATAAAATATTTATATTATATTATAAGACTACTGTCTCGATAATAACTTATTATATATTAATAATAAAATTTTTATTTTATATAATAAGAAGCTTTGTACGTATATTATATAATTATATTATAATAACTACGCTACTAAATATAATAGTAAGTATAAAATATACGCGTAATTATTATAATATTATTACTAGTTATACTATATAGATAGTGTTATATAATATATATATAACTACCTTATCTATATTAAGATAAAATTAAAACGTAAAGGTAAGTATAGCTTATTATACTCTTTATTTATAGTAAATATATATTAGATAAGCATATTTATTAATTTTATTACGCTATTATTTAAAAGCTATTCTAATAGTGGCGATTATAGATATATTATAGTTTTAGTTAATTAACAAAAAAAAATTTTTTTATACTCTTAATATTCCTTAACGTAGAAGCTTATATTTAGGCTTTTATTAAGTATATCTAGCGTAAAAAGAAATACCTATTAAAGTTAATAATTAATTATAGCACGTTATTTATGTTATAGTTTTAAAAATAATTATATAAAAAAATTATAGGGGGGGAAAAAAAAGACTAATTAAAAAGTATACCTTTTTTAAAAATATATATATAATTAATTAGTAAGCCTAAAAATACGTGGATAATACCGTCTTAAAGAGAGAGTTATAGAAATTATTATTAGAGTCTTAGTTATGTTATATATATTACTTATAATAAATTAAACTTACCTAAATATAGTAATTATATTAAGTCCTTTTTTAGGTTCCTATAACTTTTTAGGTAGTAAATATATTTAACTAAAATTTTAACTATACCCTTTTAGGTCTAGTATAGGTTACGTAACTAGATTTTTAAATTAGATTAGTAATATAATAATAAAATTATAGTAATTATAAAAATTTTACTAAAACTTATATAATTACTGCTTACGGAATATATTATTAATATTATAGTATATTATAATATCTTTTTACTTTTATAACCTTAAACTCCTATTTCCTTTCAATAGCGTTAAATTTTTTAAAACTTAAATTTAAAGTTAAACTTTTTTTAAAAGTAAATAATTCTTCTTTTATAATTACTACTACTTTAAAAAAGCCTTAGTAAAGTATTTATAACGCTATAAAGAGAATAAAAGAAATAATTATAATATAAAAAAGATTAATAGAGATAAATTTTAAAGTTAACTCTAAGAGAAAAAAGAGTAATTAATAGAAACTTAACTAGAAGTCCTATAATAGAAAATAAATAACTATTAATAAAAAATAGTTTAAATATTATAAAAAGGATATTATAAATATTTTTAAAAAAAGAAGACCACTCTATTAATATAAGAAAAAAAAACTAATAATAAATAAAGAAAACGCTAAAAATAGATTAAAATACGCTAAACATAATATTAAAAATATAAATTTAAAAAAAATAATATTTTTTAATAAGTTAGTAATATAAAGAGAAATATATTTATATATTAATTAAATAAATAGTGTGGCTATAGTAGCTTAGAGCAACTAAAAGGGGTTTTAAAAAAAGAGAAGTATATATATACCTTTATACTTAATATATTAAAAAAGTTAGGTAAGGCTAAATTAAAAAAAGTATAGCGCTACGCTAGTATATATACTAGTGCGCTTAGCGCGCCCCCCTAAAAAAATATTAAGTTAAAAAATCTAGTACTAAAACTATATTTAAAAAAGAAATACGTAGGGTACGGCTACTACTACTACCTATATATCTCTCTTTTATCTTTTCTTATAGTTAATATAGCTAAACATTTATTAAAGAAAATTACTTACTATATTATTCTTCTTTAAAGGTCCTAATACTGCCCCTTCTTTTATTAATACTAATAATAAAATAATTTTAATTAATTTTAAGGTGTCTATAGTTACCTAAGCTCTTTTTATAATATTATTTTATTTTACAGGTAACTAAGATACAACTCTAGTAAACGCTTTCTAATATAAACACTTTATTTATCTAAAGGTAACTAACCTTATTTATTTAGTAGCTAATAAAGTTAATTATAACTTATTAAACTTATTAAATAAAATTATCACTATTATTAATAATAGGTACTAGTCTAGTAAGTTAATTAAGTTATTAATAAAGAAAGCGGTTAAGGTTATAAATATTAGGTTAGTAATAGCTTTAATAAGCAGAAATATAATAAAAATAAAAAAGATAAATAAATATAACGTATAGTTTATAGTAGAGTTAATAAGTAAAATAAGTATTTTATAGATATAGTAAGTACTCTTTAGCGTAAAGAATATAGTAAAGATAAAAATAAAGATAAAAGTAGTAGTAGAAGTAATAGTAAAAATAAAAGTAATAGTAAAAATATTTTAAGCGTAAAGCCTATAAAGCGATAGGTAAGAAATAGTAAAATCTTTAGTAGATAGAAATACTAGGGGTAATTAATATTTAAAAGTTTAGGGAGGGGCCTATATATATATATTTTTTCGGTACGTAGACTAAATAAATAGGTAAATAAACTAGCGTGCTTAGTGTTGTAACTATAGTTATTTTTATAAGTAAGAAAGGATTTATAATTATAAATAAAAATATTAACTATTATTAAACGCTATACTACCTATATAGATATATAGCCGGAGCGAAAAGTAATAGAAATAAATATAACCTCTATTTTACGTAAAAATAAAGTTAAAAAGTAACTAATAGGTTATAATAGCAGTTATTGGCCTAAGGGAAAAAAATAGATAATATTATAAAAAAAGAGGTAATAATAGAGTTAGAAGAAAACTAGCTATTAAGTAAATATAAAGTAAGTTATTTTAATTTTTTAAAATATTAAAATATATAATTTTTTATATATTTTTAAGCTATAGTTTTAGTATTTTAATAGTATTTATATTAATTATTTTATAGGCTAAAATATTATTTTATAAATTTAAGCTGTAATTTGTGTAAAAGGTAGAAGTAATTTAGTATTTATTAAAATACCTAATTCTTTTACTTTTTATACTAGTAAGGACTATATAAATAAAGTTCTTATACCTAAAATTAAACTATTAATAAAGAGCGGTAAGTAACTTAATAGAATTTTTATTTTTATTTTTAATATAATAATATATATTTTATATACTAATTAAATAAATAGTGTGGCTATAGTGGCTCGAGGCAACTAAAAGGAGTTTTAAAAAAGGAGGAGTATGTGTATGCCTTTATTATATAATATATATATATATATATTATTATATTTAATAAAGATATATATATACTCCTCCTTTTTCAAAACCCGTTTTAGTTGCCCTAAGCCACTATAGCCACACTATTTATTTAATTAATATATAAATATATATATTATTATATTATATTATAATTATAAACTATATATAAATATTAATTTAGGTTACTAATAACTGCTGTTTTAATCTATTAGTTACTTTTTAACTTTATTTTTAGATAAAATAAGAGATTATATTTATTTCTATTACTTTTTACTCTGCTTATATATATATATAAGTAGTATAGCGTTTAATAATAGTTAATATTTTTATTTATAATTATATCTTTTTTCTTACCTATTATAATATAACGCGATAACTAAGTACGCCTATTTACTAGCCTATTTACTTAGCCTATGTACTAAAAAATATATATATATTATATATAGGCCACCCTAAACTTTTAAATATTAATTACTACTAAAATATTTTTACTTTTTTTTTTAAAATAAATCTACGCTTTTAGCGTAGTACCTATATTTTAAAAGAAATAATTAATATAATACTTTTATAGGTCCTGTAAAACGGCTCTACTATATTCTTAGTATAATAATAGGAAACGTAACGCGCAGTTATATAACGTATACACTAAAAATATATTTATTATACTTAGTTATAATAAGTTAAAATAGCGTCGCCCGTAATAAGTTAATATATAACCTTTTTTAATCTAATACCAGACGTCTATTTGTAAAAAAAAAAAAAAAAAAATAGTATATTTATAATATACTATAGGGTATTAATACATACTAGCGTCCCTAAACTAGCTATAGTAATAATATAAAAAAATATAAAATAGGCTATTTATAAGGCTACAGCTCCTCGTAATACCCTATAATAATAAAATATATAGTATATATAGTATATACAGCATATATAGTATATATAGTAAATATAGTAAATATAAAGTAATTCTAAACTAGTAGGCTATATATTTTTATATACTATACTAATATAGAGGCACTAAATATCCTTAATTAGCTTAATAGTATAATTTATATAAAGCTAAGATATACCGCCTATAATTTTAGACTTTTTATAAACTAAATTATTTTTATTACTAACTAATACGCTCTAAGCGTTATAATTTAAAAATATAATTACTTATATATTATTTATAAATAGTCTTTTTACTAATAGTATGTTGCGGCGTTACTAATAGCGTAAATTTAGTATTATAAAATATAAGTAAGAACCTAGTACGCGTAGGTAAGTAAAAAGCTAAATTTTAAAAGCTACTAAGTAATTAGGGGAATCCGAATTAGTAAAAAAATATAAAAAAAGTATTAAAGTATAATGTAGCGCAGCTACTATAGCTATAGAGCGTAGTAATTTTACTAAAATAGTTATAAAAGATAGTAGCCTTATATAGTAGCCTTATAGATAAGATAGATATAACTAATATATAATAGAATAATATAGGTAAACGGCGCGATATATAGGTATAAAAAGAGGAGAGAAGAGAGTGTTATAAAATGCCTATAAGTATAAATAAAATAAACTTACAATAATATATAACAGTTTAAATATAAAGAAAATAGGTAGATAGTACTAAAAAGAAATAAAAAAGTTCTTTTCTTATTATAAAAAACCTATTAACAAGTGCTATTATAACCTATTAGACCCGGCCGTTATAGTTAAGCCTAAATATTTTTACTATTACTATTACTATTATTTATATTATTATTTTTATTACTGCTTTTACTTTTACTATATTTTTTACGCTAAGAAGTACCTGTTATATTTATAAAATACTTATTTTATCTATTAACTTTACTATTAATCGTACGTTATATTATATTATTTTTATTATTTTTATTATATTTTTACTTATTAATACCGCTGCTAATACTACTAACTTAATATTTATAACTTTAGCTATTTCCTTTATTAATAATTTAATTAGCTTATTAGGCTAGTACCTATTATTAAATATAGCTATAACTTTATTTAATAAATTATAATTAACTTTTCTGTAGGCTACTAAATAAATAAAGTTAGTTATTTTTAGATAAATAAGGTGCCTATACTAGTAAGTGTCTACTAGAGTTATTTTTTTATTACCTATAAAGGATACTAGAGGAAGAGCTTAAGTAATTATACTAGACGCTGTAAGATTAATTAGAATATATAATTTATTATTATTAATATTAATAAGAGGAGGACTATACTATATACAAGCTAAATACTATTAATAGTAGATTTAGTATATATACCGTAATATACCTTTAAAAAATATTTTAAAAATTATATTAATAAGTGTTTTTTATTTAGACGGTTTATATTATCTACTACTTTATAAGAAAAATTTTAAACGTTTAGCCGTATTAACCGTAAAAGAAAATAGAGAAGAGATATATAGGTAGTACTCTACGTATTTTTTTTTAAAAAATATAGTATTAGTACTAAACTTTTTAACTTTTTTAATTTAATATTTTTTTTAAAAGGGGGGCGCGCTAGGGGTACTAGTACGTTAGTAGCTAGTATAGCGCTATATCTTTTTTAATCTAGCCTTATCTAACTTTTTTAATATATTAAGTATAAAGGTATATATATACTCCTTTTTTTTTAAAACCCCTTTTAGTTGCCCTAAGCCACTACAGCTACACTATTTATTTAATTAGTATATATATATATATATATATATATATTAATTTAGGTTAGTAATATTAATAAGATAATATTTTTATTTATAAAATAACGGACGTTTAGTAGGGTAGCATAGTAAATAAGTGCCTAGAAATATATTAGATTCGTAAAATTCTTCAAATTTTTATTATTATTTATATATTAGAGGTTCGATTCCTCTCCTTATTATAGTATTCTTTAAATACGCCTACTTTACTAGTAAAAAATAGAGTTTTTAGAAGTACGGGGCACCGCTAAGGAATTAATATAAAACTATAAAAAGCTAAAATTTTTACGCGGAACGCGTTATATCTAAAAGTATTATATAAAAAGAGGTAAAGTGTAGCGTCGAGACACTAGTCCAAAAAAGGTATAGGCTAATCTAAAAGTATAAATAAGATATCTTACTATCTAAGGTTATATAAGATAAAAATCTATTCCTAAATAGGTCTAGCGTGGCGAACTAGGCCTAATTAGGCAAATAGATTAGTAGTTTAATATAACTTTATTTAGTAATATATTAATTAGGAATTAAAGAGCCGATTATTAGTTCGCTTAGGAATTAAAGGACTTTTCTTAAATAGTTAGGTAGCCTTAATATAAAAAGGCTTATTTAAAAAAAAAAAAAAAAAAAAAAAAAAAAAAAAAAAAAAATTAAAAAAAGATAAAAAAAAAAAAAAAAAAAATTTTTAAAAAATTAGCAA